>VZRN01005166.1:306799-386340 GCA_013397935.1 Dasyornis broadbenti | reverse complement strand
CGCTGCTCCGCGCCGCTGCGCGCCCGGCCGGCGGCGGGAACAAAGGGCCGCGGGCTGAGCGCTCTCTCCCTGTGCCCAGGACGCGGCGCTGAGGCTGGTCGCCCGCCGCCGCCGCGCTCCCGCTCCCGCCCCCCCCGCCACACAAAGGCAGCCGCAGCTGGACGGGCGAGGGACCGCGCTCCACGCCAGGGCTCCGGTGCAGCGTCTCGGCTGGTCTTCTCCATACTCATGAACATACAAAGGTCAACCCCTATCACGATAGCACGATATGGGAGACCGCGGAATAAAACCCAGGATTTTGAAGAGCTCTCGTCCATACGGTCCATCGAGCCAAGCCAGAGTTTTAGCCCGAATCTAGGCTCGCCGAGCCCGCCGGAGACCCCGAACTTGTCGCATTGCGTTTCTTGCATCGGGAAATACTTATTGTTGGAGCCTCTCGAGGGAGACCACGTTTTCCGAGCCGTACATCTGCACAGCGGCGAGGAGCTGGTTTGCAAGGTAATGCCTCTCCTTGTTCTCCCCGCACGGGTTCTCCTCTGTCGCGCCTGGGTTTCCCGTGTCTTGCAGGAGGGTGAGCGCGGCCGTGTACCTCCTTTATCAAACAGTGGAGAAACAAAAGGCAAGGAGACAGGATTAAAGGCACATCCTGTAACTTTTCCCTCGCTCCAGACAATGGCCACGTTATAGCGGTGGCCCGGAGCCAGGTCTGCCTTCTACGTGGGGGATATTGTTCTGGAAAGAGCTGTTCTTGAAGTAGGTTTTAACGTGAGTTCAGACCAGGAGAAAGCCTCATCTTCCCCACTCTCACTTTTCAAAATGGAGTAGGGAATCCTGAGCTAATTTTAAGGTGTTGGGACTTGCTGGCTTCCTCGATTTTTACTGCTCCCAGTTCTGTGCGTTGGGGTACAGAAGAGGATGGAGAAGCGGGGGTGGGGGCAGATTGCCATCAGCTTTGTCTTAAAAGTAATTTTAAAAAAAGAAGAACCACATCTAATTAATCAGCCTGAGCTCCCTGATGGTGGAGGTTGTTTGCAAACAGCATCCTCCCCGATTGCCCAACTGAGCAAGAATAAAACCTGCACACCTACGGTTTTTAGAAGTGCAGACAAAATAGCTATCCCACTCTTTGTAGCCTGGTGGCTTTTCTCTGCTTCCTCCCAATTTGCTCCTACTATTAAAAGGTGAGCTGTGAGAAAAAGAAATCCACATGTGTGCACATCTGTGGAGGGATGCTTTTCTCTTTTTGAGCTGAGGGAATATTATCCTTTGTTCCCAAATTGTGATTCTTATTGTCTGTAGTGAGACAGACTTATGTCCAGCAAACTGAAGCAGTACCCAGTAGTAGTTTTTATAACTACGTCGCAAATTGCGAGCTTGCAACACATGCTGCACAGTATTTGTATTGTTCCCAAAACACGGAATTATGCCATTTGGCAAATTTCTAGTTGGAAAAGTAGATGTATTATAGTTTACTAGTATTCCAGGGATTAATAATAGTGTTGCTGACTGTTTCATACTTTCTCATACTTGATTCATAAAAAGTTATGGACTAGGCTGTAGCAGAGAAGTACAAATAATTGCTCCTCCTTCCTATTTGTGAAGATAGGAGTTCAGAGGGCAATTTAAATATGCTTACTGATTGAGTTATAAAACCTGATGTTAAGGCAGCCTAGGACTTCATGTGATTATTTAGGGGGAGAAAGGCCCATGGCTTTGCAAACAACTAATATTGCATGCTGAACTGGATGCTTTGTTGCTAAACTGAAACAGAACATGAGAATTTCGAGAATGAAAGCCCAGTTCGATGCAGTAGTATGGTGCTGCACTCTAGGACATTGGCATCTTTTCATGAAATAAACAGATTCCACAAAGCTGCTGCTCTGCATGAAATTCTAGGTGAACTTGCATAGCAAGTGGTAAAACGAGGGCTATGCGCTTCTTTGTTTCCTGTTTGGTTTGCAGGATTAAGGCACTGTTTTGATAACAGTGTGAACAGTATAACTGCAGCTCACAAAGACCAGGCTGTTATTTTTTTTTTTTCCCTTTCCATTTAAGCTGTATGTTTTTGAGCTGATCTTGACATTTGAATAGTATCAGTTTTTCCATATGTGCGAGGCACTACTAGCTGTGCTCCAAAAATACGATCTTAGCCTGGATTGCTAGTTTGTGAATACGCACTTGTCAGTCCTGGACTTGGCTTAATTTAATGTGCGCTTTAAAATGCCTGCAGTATCATGACAACTATTTGTCAAGTAGCCTTCCGGCAAAGAGACCTGCTCTCTGGCGTCTTACTGAAGATGCTCTTAGAGATTGCTTGCAGAAACGTTGGGTTGGATAACAGACACATACTGATGATTCTCAAGATTCATTTGGCTGCACCCACTGATTGTACAGATGCCGTTATTTGCTTCAAGGCTCTGTGGCATCCAAACAATGGTAACTTCTCACTTCCAATTTCCAGCGAGAACTAAATCAAACTGCAGCTTATTGGACGTTTGCTGAATTGAGGCCAGGGATCTTAAAAGCTGGGATACAAAGAAGCCCTTTATACAAGGTATTTGAGACTGTAGCAGTATGATAGTGTTTCCTATCTACCCCTTTTCAAACGTAGTACTGGTCCATATCCAGAACTACTTACTTAACATAGTCTGAGAACCACAAAATGTAACTAATTTACATTATGATAATCTGGTTTAGGAGAGAATTCTGGAAAGGCTTTTTTCACATGAGGGCTTGAGCTACATGAATATTCCTGCTTAAATTTTATTTTATAGCAGCTGCTTTGTAGATGAGCCATTCACTTACAATGTAGTAGTTACGAGTTTTGAGATCCAAATGTCAATGAATTCTCCTCTGGAATGAATTGCACACCAGGGATTTTAGCAACACCCCCTCCCCGCCCTGGTTCTGCTTCCCTGGCGCACCATGTCACCAGAATGCCTCAGTGCTAATCCTCCCCTCCGTAAAATCTGCTGGATCTGTTTGGCAGTCTGCCTTTTTAAGGTTGGTTTTCCCTGTGCTGGGGTATTGCAGCACAGGTATGGGGTGAGGGGAAAAGGAGGTGTGTGAGGAAGGGGTGTCCTAATTTCTTGGGGTTTGGGTCCTTCTCTGTGGAAGGAGTTTATTAGTATTGTGCTCTGAAGCATTAAATGATGTGGATTTTGAAGCCTCAGGTAAATTTTGATTGAACTGCATCTTTCTCACTGAATTTTTAAAGCTTTTTAAAGCTTTAGAGAAAACAGGGAGAGATTTGCTTCTCGGAGAGGATATAAATACCCTCTATCAGAACATAAATGCTAAAATACAGAAAGGAAAAAAAAACAATTGCCGTTTAAAACAGTGGTTAAATAACTAGACCAGTTTTTCTTTCTTATATTTCATTCAAAGGACACATGACTACTTTAAATTCTTTTTACCAAAGTAACAAAACACCCACGAGTAAGTTACATATTAATCGAGTTTTTATGCTGGTGGAAATGCTAATCCCTTGCTTTGTAGTCCTCTGCAACAGGTATAATTAAAAATAAAAATCACTCCTGTCAATACTTTGCTCATTGTGTCTTTTAGCACACTGACTTCTGTTATTCTCAATGAAGTCTTTCATTTTCTTGTAATGTGGTCTTTTCTCAATTGACTCAAATACTGATTCATTCGTCATCACTAGATTATAGTAACTTTTTATATTTGGGTTTCCCAGCAGCTTTTTTAGTTCTTACAGCTCATTCATAAGATCAGTGATAACATACTTAGTAGTAATGGGACACTTTGCTTTTAATGGAGCACTTGATTGAAATGCAGAGAGTTCAGGGTGGTTTTGTCTTTGCCTTTTGAAGGGTGTTTGTCTGTGCTCCAACAGGCAGAGCTATTTCCCGGGTTGTCCTTCTGATCTTATAAACAGCCATTGTGGGACTGAGACTTGGAAAGTGAAAGTGACTTTGCTGTTTTTCAGAGATGAAAGAAAGGCAGGAAGTAAATAGGAATAGCAATAGATGATACTTTAAGCCTGAAAATCCTTAAGGCTTTAATGGGTTAATAAAATCAAAAGAGGCAGGCATGTGTATCAGGGTGGATTTAATGTGACAGCTTCTTTCAATGCAAAGCTACTGGCTGTATTTTTTATGAGTTTATTTGGATGGAAAATAGAAGATAAACATGTTTCCTTCTGACTACTGCCCTTATACATCACTGGTCCTCACAGCTTAATTTAGATTACATTCTAAATTTGATCAGCTGTTAGGTAATGTAACTATGCTTGCTACCAGTTTTGAAGACTAGCCTTTCTTGTCAAGGTTACATGTGTCTTCTGTGTGGGGTTGTACAGTCCGCTTTGTCTTGTCCTCAGTTCCGTGAGCTTGTGACATCCTGTTTACATTGGTGCAGCTCTCTGCAGCAACATAAATTGTACTTAGAGATGGTTTTGTTAGCAGAATTAGGTGTACCATGACTTCACTGTCCTTCATGTTATTAACCCTGGCTTTACTGTCATTGTTCCTGCAGGTGTTTGATATTGGCTGCTACCAGGAATTATTAGCACCATGTTTTTGTCTGCCTGCGCATAAAAATATCAACCAAATTACTGAAATAATTCTTGGGGAGACAAAAGCATATGTGTTCTTTGAAAGGAGCTATGGGGACATGCATTCATTTGTTCGTACCTGCAAGAAGCTTAAAGAAGAGGAGGCAGCCAAACTCTTCTATCAAATAGCTTCCGCTGTTGCACACTGCCATGACGGTGGACTGGTACTGCGAGATCTCAAGCTGCGAAAGTTTATTTTCAAGGATGAAGAAAGGTAAGAGTCTCCCTCACTTTACGGCTGGGGATGCCTGAGGTCAGATAGTTGGAGTTGCAGGACATTGTGTCCTTCATTGTCACTGCACCATTTGTTTATTGTACACTTTATTTTCCTCTGCAACCTGATCATGGGATGGATGTGCCATTTCAACTTCTGGCTTAGGTTTTGGAGTAAAGTAAGTAGAGAGCGCTGTTTGCATCAGTGTTTGGCCTCTGCATCTCCATCTAGAGGAGTTTCCTCATTGCTAATGGGGAGACATCTCCTGCCGGAAAGCTCTGAAAGGGTGTCTGGTGTACGAGCTGCACTATCACAAATGCTGCTGGTGTTAAAAGGGGAAAGAGGATCCAGTGTGTTAAAGAGGACTGGGGATTGAAATGGCTCCTTCCAGTGAGGAGGCATAAAGAGGAAGAACAGTCAAGCGTTTCCTGTAGGACTGTTCTGAGGACAGCTTCTTCTTTTCTGTGCTGGAAGGGTCTGGAGGCTGCTTGTAAGAGTATTATGTGGTCAGTAATTGTACTAAGACTAAAACTGCCTTTCTCTGTTGGTGCTTGTTTGTGGTATCAGCTGTTGTGGTACTTGGGGAACTACTTTTTTTTTTTTTTGTAATATCTCCTCCCTGTACACCCTCCTGTGTAAATGATTTGGGGAAGGAGTATGGGAAGACAGGGAAAGAAATAACACTGAGTGCTCTGGGTATATTGTTTAAGTGCCCTTTCTGATGCGGAGCTATAGCTATACTGTTGTACCTGTGGAAACTTCCTATCTCTTGTGTTTACCAGTCTTCTTTGTCTTGAATGATGAATTTATTTGCAACTCCCACATAAGGTATCGGAGCAATAAATACTGCCAGAATAATGTCAAGCTTTCACAGAGTGATTAAATTGGAAAATGACTGTTTAAAAAAAAAAACACCTAAATGGGAGCAGAGCCTGCCTTTGTGCTTCTTCATATCTTGGTAGAGCATGGGAGATGTTTTGCCCTTTTAATTAAATCCTAAAAATTGTCTGAAAATTTGTTCAAATTGCTGCAGAGTGAAATGGATGTTCTGGAGAGCTTTGTTAAAAATAGCCAGTGCATATCAATTCCGTTTGGGGAAATTACAAGCAACAGCCGAATTCTCTAAGTTCTCTACAGGCTCAGGAAGCTAGTGATCCAAAAATTACAAAAAAACTAATACACAGTGCATTCAGGAAAGAGAAGTTCCTGGCCTTAAAATAAAAATGACATCATAAAGATGACCATCTATCCTATTTAAATGTTCTCTAGGTAAATTTTATTGCAGGCTGAGTTTTGCAAAATAGACTTCTCCTTTTAATCTATTTACAGACTGAAAAATAAGACATATTTTCACTTCTTAATTCAGTTCAGACACTTCTCTGCAAAACAAATAGCTATTCCTTATTTTTCTACTGCAGCCCCAATGTCCGATTGCCCTTTTGTCCTTTTCTAAATTAAATTAACTAAATTAAACTAGCTTAATGTCCATTCATAGAGAAATGCAGAGTAGTTAGATATAAACTTCACTTCTACAACTTTTACTCCCAGTTTAATAATTAAGCATCACTTTAGCACCTCTGATGCAGATGAGAGAGAAACTTGTGCAAAATAGTTGAGAGAGGGATTGTTTTCTGTTGTAGGTGATAACATCCTAATGTTAAAGTGGATTTTTTTTTTCCCCCTGGGGATATATGTAAACTTGTGTGGTTTTGCATGAAGAGCAGAGCTTGAAAAAGCTCCTCCAAGGGAAGGCAATGTGAGCTCAGAGCAGTGCAGTGGGAGCAGACGTAGGCCTGTCCTGAATGCCTCATGAACTCCTACCCTGCTGCTTACTAAGAACTGAATGCAACATAGGAGGAACAGGGCCAAATCCTTCAGCCACCCAAGAAAAGTGGTGCATATTGTAATAGCAATGTTGGCTTTTATGAATGTCCTTAACGTAGCTGTTGTCTGCAAAATCACACTGTTACTCTCTTTTGAGCATTGTCTTCTAATTATACAATAATTCACTTCAAAGGTCAAGTAGGACTTGCTGGTTATTTTTAAGATAATCATAATGCGGTCTTCTTCTGGATGTAATGTTGGTTTGTAAGTAGGAAGGTATTGTAATCCTTTCTCTGCTAAATAAACAGAGATGAAATAATGCAAGATAGAAATAGAACCAAACAGCAATGACTGCCTTTTTTCACATCCTCTGATCATCATACTGTAATCAGTCATCACTTTCAATCTACTGCTATATTTAGAACTGAAAGATGTTCCTAGTCCTCCTGAGTTCACAGAGGTGTTTGTGTGTTGCTTGCACCCCTCAGAGCACCCCGGTGTCTGAGGCTGCTGCTGAGGCTGCCTGTGTGCTGAGCATCCCGTGCTTGAGGAGCTGCTGTCAGCAACGGTGCCTGGCAGATGGGTGCGGTACCATCCCTTGCTCTTTGGTAGTCATAATGAACCAAAGAGGGAGAGAAGAGATAAAAATGATGTCTTGAGAAATGTGTGTGAACTCTGCTGCTGTGCTTCACCTGCTCTTCAGTGGCGCTCTTTCTTAGTAGCTCTTTTTCTATTTCTTCAAGGCTGTTTCTCTGCAGTTCATTTTAAGTACCTGCTGCTTTGAAGCTTCCTCTTCTTGAAGGCACTCATGGCTTTTATTTTACTAGAAGATGGGAAATCCAGCATGCAGGCAGCACGTGAATGGAAAACTTGCTGCTTTTATTTTTTTTTTAGTAAGATGCTTGTCTGCTGTTAGCTGAGAGCTGCCAGACTGGAGGAGCCAGAGGGAATGTGAAGGTTGTGTGGAAACAGTTCCATTTGTTAAAAAAAGAAAATCAATTAAAGTGTTTCTTAGTACATCTTCTTCCATTGATCCTAATGAGATCCTGGTAGCTCAATAGGAAAACAGAGCTCCTGAAGTTTTGCAAGTGGGTCCAGACAGTGTTGAAACTCTTTCTACCCCATTCTTATAATCTAAATTACAGCTGGAATTTGCAAAGATTTAGGCTCCTGATCTAGCAGCAACATGAGTGCTCTTTGCTTCAACTGATGTCCCTGCTAAAAATGCTTGTTATTTGGGTGTTGCAAATCACAGTGCCTTGGGATGTTTGTAATGAACTGGGAGGTAAGAAGGTGGAATAAAGTATTTTTGGAGGGCTGGTAGCACTGAGGTTTTTATAGGGGTCTTAATCTTACTGGAGGTGTTCTCTCAATGTGCTGAATCAGACAGACTTGTGATCATGTCTTACACTATTGCATATGTGTAAGTACCTCAGCATTCAAAATGAAACTCAGAATTGCAGTGTGGAAACAAACAGAAACAATTTGTCTGTGTTTCCAGGTAATTTATAGTTTCTTTAAATCCTGAACTGCAGGAAGTGTGAAGATAGGGTAAATTGCATTCCATAAAAATGATGTGTGCTGTTGCTACATGGGTTTTTTGTTTTGTATAAAAGATAGTGCGGTTGCGGTTTTTAGTGGGAGGTGTGTCTGTGGATCCCTTTGTAAACTATAGGTGAAATAGCCAGTCTTGTAGTATTGAAATTTCAGAGTTAAACTCCATAAACCTGCAGCTGATTTTGATGAAGCAGAAGTTCTAAGACATTACAGCATGGCTGGAAATGCGTTGTAAGACTGTATTAGCAAGCAGCAGCACATCTATTAAATGAGTGCAGAGGCTTCCAGAACTCTGAAAATACGGAAAACAACACTGACTTGCCATGCTGAGTCTCAACAGACTTTCTGAAGTACCTCTAAGATATTTGAATCCTTCAAAAATTGTATCCTTAGACTTCAGAATGAAACTTGAATCCAAAACACTGTATGACCTACAATAAAACATTAGTCTTGTATGTTTTCTGCTTCCATCCACGTTGTTAAATATTTTTTGTCCTGGGTATTAAGCCAGGTCAGTGTTGATGTGAGGCTCATGCTTTTGAGTATTTTATGTGTCCATGGCATGGTATTTACCATTTTCCATGTACAGCCTGTCCTCATAGTAGGCCCTTGGGCTGAGCAACTGTGCCCTTCTAGCTGGTGTCCCATAACAATGTTGCAGAACAGGCAGGGTTTTTTGGGTTGTGCTAAAAATAGTGCTATACACAGTATATAGCTAATAAAGCAGTTCATCAGTCTGATACGTAGCAGATGCTTTGAGAAAGAGCCATCTGAAAGATCTCAGAATTAAATGAAGCATTTCTGTGTTGGTTGTTTCAATGGTTTGCTTAATACAAGAACATTTCTGCTGTCAGGGAATTACTAATTTCTTTAGTGCGTTTTTAAGCCTTTAATTATATTAAAATATTAGCTGTCGTAATATTTGAAGCTTAAAGACCTTGTACATTCATCATACTTATTGCAGGGAAAATTAAAATAATTTTGGTATTTAGATATTATAATTTTCCTGTATTCTTTGAGTAAATATGAGGCAGGTGGGATTCAATAAAAATAAACAGGATTTGACACTTTTTGCACTATCCCAGGAGAATGCAGCCAGTACAATACACTAATTTAGAAAACCTGTGCTAGCATAGCATACTTACTTGGTGATCTTAGAATGTTTTTTTCTCTATAATTTCTCAGCTTTGAGTGCATGATGCTTTAACATGACCTAGTTATGTTGTTTGCAATCCTCATGATACAAACCTGATCCCACAAAAAAATGCAAATGTATATACCAACCTTTTTCCATGTAGACCTTTCATTTTCTTATAGTTAGTTATAAATTTTCTCCGCAGCATTTGTCAGATTATAATGTGGTAAGCAGCTTTTTCATCATGGAACTTGCTGTTACCCTTACAATTCCATGGAGAACATGTAAGTTAATATTTTCCCTAAATCCTGTAAAGAGAGACCTAAAGTGGAAGAAAATCAAACAAAATGGGAGTGCTCTTTAAATACCCCAAGATTTAGAAATAAAAACAGTCTTCATCTGTTTTGTCATTTAAGCACTTTATACTACCATGAATGGGGCCACAGGACCAAAGAGTACAAGTTCTTCAATAGTGGAGAATCACAGGCCAGATTTCAAGCCAGAAATTATTATTCCTAGAATATGGGAGGAAGGCGAATTTCATAATGGGCAGCAAATCTCTGCTGTCAGGCTTAGGGTAGAAGATGAAGTGGTTGCACAACTGTTTTCCACAGCAGGGTTAGTGCCCCCCTTTGCCTTTATGTGGTCTGGTTACTATGTCTCTGTTCTCTCACCATGTTCCTGGGAGCAACACTGAATTTGTTGGGCATGTGGTGTCCTTCCCAGCAGGATGAAAGAGGGAGGCTCTCTGCAGATGGTGAACATCACACCCTCCCTGTGAAGTGCATAAATCTCCCCCTGAGGGCATAGATAGTCACAGAGGTTAATTGTTGCACCTAAGGTTATAAATTAAAGCAAAAGCCAGGGAAGATTTGACTGCTGGCTGGCCCTGGAATGATGATGGGAGCTCAAATGGAGCTTGAGTCAACTCAAGCCTCTTCAGTAAGACCATGAGTGTCAAGAGCCTTTGCTCTTGTACCCAGCACTGGAGTTTGCAGGAAGTTTTACCTCTGGACTGTGTGTGGTTCATAGTAGGGCCTTGTCTTTTCTTCTTCACTCTCCCTATTCAGGCAGGGTGCTATGCTATGTGTTGGCTGTCTTGCCAGTCATGGTTGGTGCCTGTCCTGAGATGCCCATCCTGGAATTGATCTCTCTGATGAAAGGTGCTTTGAAGTCCCTGGAAGTAGATGTGTCTTAGGACATCTCAAATTGAGTTCAACAGCTGGTCCTTTCGAAGATGTACAAACCTCCATCCATAGACTTGCTGCAAAATGGTCCATGTTGACTTACGAGTGGAGTCTGAGCGTGTCTGTGGATGTCTGTGCTGGGGGTGAGAAGGGAGGCAGGAGCCCAGCCATCCACAGCTGCACTCGATTGTCAGGGTGAAATTCTGCTGCCTTCGCTTCGGATTGTCGTTATTATCACACTGGGAGATTACTTCGGGCTTGGGAGGGAGAGGAAAGGTGGAGATTGTAAACAGGAGCCAAGCTGGGGCATAATTAGTCTTAAGCACCTGCCTTTTGGTAGATGTCTATTGCTTGGAGACAGGATTGCAGATATGTAAGGAAAAGGTTTTCAGTAAGGTTGTGAAATAATGGCATGGCTCTGCCTTTGAGATGATGAGCACCCATCGTGGGCTCAGAAAGTGCCGGGCTGTTTTCACAACATGCAATTATGTTAACAAAATAAAATTGTGGTCTCCTTTCCCTGTGGAGCTTCATCATGCATTGTATGAAAAAACCTAGGGGAACACAACATATGGTTGACAGCACAGCCTTTTAAAAACTCTGATCTTCAATTGATCTGAAAAGATGAAAGTGAGATGGTGAAGGAGCTGCCCTGAGCCAGATGCTTATCAAAAAATGGATTGCTCAAAGTGTTGTAGCTGAGCTCCTCTGTTGAAGCATCTGCATTGGATTTCAGAGCCTGCACCCCAACACATGCATCACTGCCTACCTACTCTCTGGGGAACATGTTTGTGCTTAGGCAATAAGGGCATGGAAGAAACAAAGTGTATGGCATACAGGACAGACTGTTCCCAGCAATCCTATTTGAGTGTTGTAAAGCTGAGGTCTTTGGGACACCAGCCCTTCCTGGAGGTGAGTCAGAACATTTTTAAGTGGAATTCTGTAGGAAAAAAACCCAAACCAGCTTAAAAGAAGCTAAAAGCTCTAAGTTTCTGGGTACTGCATATCAGGAGGGGGTGCAGGCAGGGCTGACTGTGCTGTTAGCATCCCTGCGCAGGAAGGGTGGGGGAGATGTAATTTTTAGAGGCTTCCTTATTTTGCGGAAGTACCAGTGAGGGAATCTTCCCTTAGGAACAAGGTTCATCCTGTGAACCTGTGCTGCCTGCAAGTCCCAGTTGTCTTTCGAAACATATCCTTGAGCCTGTTTCATTATGCAAGAGACTGTTTGTCTAACAGCCTTCATGCAGAGTTTGTTTTTTTTCTTCCCCGAAGTTGTGTAGGATGTTGTGTGGTGAACTCCTATGCTCTGTGCTGTTACACGCTGGAAAGGGATCTTTTGGTGAAAGAAGCAGGATTTAAATTTATGACATAACATCTCCCCCCTGCTCCTGTGTGCCTCTCTGCCCCCAAGGAGATCGCGTAGTTGTGAGTTCAGAATGAGTCTTTGCACCAAGCTGCAAATCATCTGCCCAGGGTTTCGTTACTGCCTTCCCTGTCTCACTGGCTCCCTGATGGCAGCCTACTTATGCATTAAGAGAGATTCTCTTAGTTTAAAAAAATAAAAATCAATTAGCAAAAGATAACTGCTTCCAGTGTTGAGCTTCTCTTTTACTTTTTTTTTTTGCTTCCTTGTGACTCTAATTGCGTGCATACTCTTCTCATCTTTATGATGGGGTGTGAGCAACTGACCTCGATTAAATGACCTGTAAATTATTGGCCACATAGGAGCAATCCCTGGTCTACTGGGCAGTCAATGGCTTGAGTGCCTCTACCTAGGGAAGGGCATTCCTGGCCTCAGTAAGAGTAATATTGAAATATGAGAGAACATTGCTTGGGTACTTTCAGTTTTTACTGTTGGAGGAATATTGTGAAACACCTTTAGAAATTGCCATTTTATATTCACCTGCAATTGTATTAATAAAATGGCAATTCAGATGGCAATGATGGTTGTTTCCTGATCTCTGGAGTCTGCTGCATAGAATCTGTAAATCTGGATCTTCTAATTTGACTGAGCTTAAGTAACAATTGGGTGGTGTATCTGGAGTATCCATAGCAGGATGGCTCCTTCAGTCTCTTCCCAAAGCAGCTGGTTTGGCTGTCACATGGGAAGTGTTGCTGTGCAAAAATTGTGGGTCTGGTCTGCATTTAGTGTTCCCAAAATGGGATAGGTGGCTCAGCTGTTGTTTCAGGTATTATTTCTCATACAGATGGTTTTGAAGACAGACTAGAGGTAACTGCTTTCATTGATTCAGGTGCAGGCTCCTTTACTACTGACTGCTTATTCACTGCAGTGAAGATATTTTCCTCTGAAACACTCAGACTATCAGTTGTTATCTCTGCTTTAAATGTTCCAGATTTTTTTTTCTCCTGCCTTATGGGTTTAGAGCCCTCTGAATAATTCCACTTATTTTGGTATGGAAATTGTGTTTGCTTTCGGAGGGCAGGTGTGAATGCTGGATTCTTACAGCCCTGGCTTCAGTGTCAAAAGGCAGGATAGCAATTTGCCAGTAGTCCCCAAGCTCTGCAGAGAGGAATAATGTGAATCTGTCGGAAAAAAGTGTGGCATGTGCAACAAAGGCATAGGTGAGTGCTAACTCAGGAGGTTGCATTGAAGAATCTTCTGGAAGACGTTTAATTGATTAGGTTCTGTTACATTACTGAAGAGCAAAGTCTGAATGCAGTCAAGTAATGAATGGCATATTGATAAGAAACTCAGAGTGGTATTGTTTTTCATGGGTTTCCCTGACGGTTTCTATGGGGACAAAGACGCATTTCCCGTCCGAGTGCTGCTGCTGCCCTCTGATTGCACTTCTGTGGTTTCATTCACCAGTAATGGGAAAGCATTCATAGGCAGAATAGCTTCCCCTTTTTAAAGAGCCATGATTCAGGGTTGTATTTTTTTTTATGCATTAAACTAATGCAGTGTTTTATCAATGATCTGATAGATGCATAATGCTCTTTTTCCAAGTGCTTATTCGGGGTATGCATTAAGACTTGAAATTATATATTGTAATTACGTAAGCGTTGGCAAAAGTCTTTGTTGCCCTACAGTATGTGTACAAAGTGATTCTTATCCAGCTGTGGCAGTAGTTTACATTTGAACTTCAGGGATTAATTTTGTTGCAACTGTTTGTCGAGCTCAAATGCTGGTGCTTTCAGAAAGCTTTTTCTCTTGGGGAGATCCTTTGGTTGACTGATGTGAGTTAATTATTTAGAGAATGAGTTTTTTAGAGAATTATTTTTGTCCTTTTTATTCTCTGTGATGGGAGGCACTTCAAAGTTGATTGTGATTTTACATCTTCATGTTTGCTTTTGTCTGTCCTTTGCCTAACAAACATCAAAATTTCGGGTTGATCAGTTACTTTGCCGTTGGATGCACTCTCCACCCTTTGCTGTGGAATTCTCAGAACCGACTTGCAGTTTTCAGGGTCTGTTTGTTGTTGTTGGCTTTTATTCCTTTTCCTGGGTATTTGATTTCAGTGCTTACTGAGAGAGAGTGTGTGGGGGAGAGATTGCTTCTCATTCAGCATGTCTCTGCATTTCTGTGAATTTAGACTTTGACTCCCCTTTTTCCCATTCACCTTCATACTCCCTGCCTGCTGTCCCCTCCAAAGAAAAAACCCCAAAAAAAAAAAACCTCACTGCCTTGCAGAAAACAGAGCTCTTTTAGGCAGCACTTGAAATGCGGAGGAAGGGAAGACTGGCAGAGCTGGAAGCCGTTTCTCGCAGAGATGGGGTGCTGTGCACTGGGAAATAGCAGCTCCTGAGCCAGGCTGCTCCTTTTCCATTGCCTGGAAAGACGTGAAGTGACTGCTAAAAGGGGAGTGAGAGTTGCCGTGCACACCTGCGCAGTACGCAGCGCTGGCACTGCACAGACTGTGTTTCGTCTGCGAGGCTGAGGTGAGTGAAGTCACTTGGCACTGCAAATGGGCTGCAGTGGGGCTGCCCAACCCCAGGTCTGGCTGATGGTGAGGGGTGCTGGCAGAACCACCCTGTGAGCTCTTCTTGTTGCCAGCTGTGTCAAGTCAGACGGCCCTTCCCATACTCCTGTGCTCTCCATGCTGTACGGATGGAAAACCTGCGTTGTCATCTACTGCAAAGACACTGGACTTTAGAAATGAAAAGGGAAACACCCTAGTTGTGTTGGGGTGTAACTGGGAAGGGAAGAAAGCCATCCTGAGGCCGTGCAGCTGGCAGTGCGTGCTCAGGAGATGCAGGCCCTGCAGTCTGCCAGGGAAATGCGTGCCCGGTGCTGCGGGATCACTGCTTGCTTGCAGAGGAGCCATTTCACCACTCGCACCTTGCACACAAGGGTGTTTCTGCTTGTGAGGCTTTTGGTGCTGACCAGGAGTAAGAGTACTGAAGGTTGTATTTTTGTTTAATTTGGGACCTTTTGTTTCCTGAAAGCCTGTCAGCTCAGCAGGATGAAAAACCTGGTTTGACTGTTTTCTTCATTTGCCCACAGCTTACAGAAGACCAGGCAGATAAGGGCCAGCTGTTGTTCTGTTTGCTTGCACAAAACCTGCTGTACTGTGTGAAGGCTGCAGCACCTTGCAAGGAAAGCAAGATGGGGATATGGCTTTTGTGTGTTGCCTCTGTTTTATGATCAAGAAATTATTTCTTCTCTTGGAAAAAAATAGGAATTTTTGACACACCTTGCAGTCTGCTCTCTGTGGTTTTGTATTGTGTCTGTTGTAGGAAATGAGAGATTAGGGAATTCCAGTAATTTTATGTAATATAAAAGCTTCTTATTGAACTGTTTTTCTAAAGTCTTTGGCAACTCCCAGAAATGTAAAATAGGATAGGAAAGTAAACAACATTTCCCTGTGCTGTTGACACGGGGATGGCAGGCGAGTGTTTGTGTGGGGGTGAATTCCCTCCTGGAAATTGTTTATAAATAGCCTGCTCTGCCCCTCTCCCTGTGTGTGTGTTCTGCTTCTGTTAGCAGGAGTGAGTCGATGCTTTCCTGTCTGGCAGTTCAGTGACTTAATGCATGTTTGAGTAGCTGGCCTCACTGTTTTATTGCTACACATGCTTTTCTATGGAAAAACTGAGGTGGGCAATGCAAATGGAACCACAACTCATGTCCCTGCCTTCCCTTTCATTTCCTCTTCTCTGTTCTCTGCCCTTGTTGGCTTGTTTTTTCCCTCTGGGCGTTCCTCCTTGCTGCTCTCCCTTTGCTGTGCAGGTGCAGGAATGTGTCAAAGCTGAGCACTGTGAAAGGACTCTTCTCAAGTCACTCTCCTGTTGTAGACCCTCTGCTTTGTGTACAGAGGGAAATTGCTGTGGTCTTGGTAATTGTAGTTCAGTTTCTCTTTGCAGCCTGCTTCCTGTGTGGGGCGTTGCTGCTGTAAAGTATTGTTTGAGTGCTAATGAGGGGGTTGTCCATGGCCAGAAGTACTGTTAGGCTGGCAGTGGTAATTAATGAGGAAGCAGGTGTTGAGCAAAGCCCATCAGCATCAAACTGGAGGAGCAATCACTGGCCTATTTCAGGAGAGAAGGAGCTGCCCTGACTCACTGTGCTTGGGAGCCAGGTATCTGGAGTTACATACGTATTTATGACTTCCTCATTTAGGGCACGTTGCCAGAGGGGCTTTCACCTCTGCTAGTAAACTTACCTATCTGTTGAAAAGGTCCAAGTGTCATGAGAGTTTATGGCACGGTTGCCTCTGGAGTTCTCCGTGGAGTAAAATGCTCTTCTGTTGGTTCAAAGAAGATACAGCTGAGCTGCCCTGGAACTAAGTCTAAGCCAAAGCTGGCCCAGATGTCTTTTGCAGCTCAAGCCCAAGCAGTGTTGTCTTCAGTAGCCATTTAAGAAACAAGGCTCTCCTTGTCTATTTTAATGCCTGTTAAATTATGTGCTTTAGTCAAGTGATACAAGTTCTGCGTTCTGGGATGCAGTTCAGTCCTGCCTGTGAATGTCTGTGGTATGGGAACATGGCCATGACACAGGGCTAAGAGTGATTGTAACAGACCTGTGGGGTTGAGGGAGGAGGGCAATAATACCCAAAGTTGAGTTATGACCCCAAATTGCTGAAAGTCTGCACTACTGCCATCCCAAGGCACTGGACAAGCCCTGTTGTATTGTGGTGATTTTGTTCTCAAAACCATCCATTGCTGGGAAATAGTCTAAAGCGTACTGGGTAATTGTTTTGGTGTCTCCAACAGGGACAGGTTTTTAAATGCAGATACAGACTCTAGCAGTGAGAATTGAAAGGGAAGAAAGGTTATGTTCATCTAGTGCTATGACAAGCAGCTCTGCATCATTTTTTTCTGCTCCTGTGTGATATCCATAAGAGAGAAAAATTCTCTTGCAGAGATAATTACTGCAGCACAATGACAAGTTCACAGTGCTTTGCAGGCAGCAGGAGTTTGCAATCTAGATAAGGTGTCCCTGTCATCTCTGCAAGTCCTTTGCCAGCTTCTCTGTTCATTCCAGTGCAAGGAACTCCTCTGGCTCAGCTGGGTAGATAAGCTTGCTGTTAATCTTGGCCTTCAGCTCACCTGATCTCCCTTTGCCCTAAAGTCTATTTTGGAAGACTGAAATCTGTTAGAAGTGCTCCTTTTTAATTTCTCTAAAAATTGCTGGGGTAAAGGAAAATGTTAGTTGGTCAGAGGGATCATTTAGGGTCAGAATGACCATTTTATTACTGTTAAACCTTGTGGAATTACAGGTGTAAGGAGCAGATTGGCCAGCATGAAGGTGTTAAAATAACCATGTGTAGTTAGGACTGGGTTTGTATTTGGGCTTGAATCCTACACGGGTACATTAGAGTGCAGGCAGCACAGAAAAGATCCTGAGGTTTATTTCTCCTTTTGGAAATCATGTCTATGTAAAATTAATTGAAAGCATGAAGATGGCAGTTCCTTTTCTCTTTTTAGGGGATAAACTTATTAATGAGTTTACTGGGCATAACTGTATTTGAAATCTTGTAGCTGTATGTGTGACAGTATTCCCTATATGTCTCTAATAACTCTAACCAGTATGAAAGAGACAATATCAATTATCTGTAACAACTGCTGCGATTGGGATTTTAAACAGATTCACTTCTGTGGTTGTCAAATTTTGTAGAGTATGACTATTATAACCATGTAATTGCAACAGCCAGAATTTGTGTTTGATGTTTGCTTACCTTGATAGTGTTGTTTTTTGTTTTTTTTTGCCCACAGGACTAGAGTGAAATTGGAAAGCCTAGAAGATGCTTATATTTTAAGAGGAAATGATGACTCTCTCTCTGATAAGCATGGATGCCCAGCCTATGTGAGTCCAGAGATCTTGAACACAAATGGCAGCTACTCTGGCAAAGCCGCGGACGTATGGAGTCTAGGTGTCATGCTTTATACCATGCTAGTTGGACGCTATCCTTTCCATGACATTGAGCCTAGTTCGCTCTTCAGCAAGATCCGTCGTGGGCAGTTTAACATTCCAGAAACTCTATCCCCTAAGGCAAAATGCCTCATACGTAGCATACTGCGTCGAGAGCCATCAGAAAGGCTGACTTCACAGGAAATTCTGGACCATCCATGGTTTTCTACAGATTTTAATGTATCGAATTCAGGATATGGTGCTAAGGAAGTATCAGATCAGCTGGTGCCTGATGTCAACATGGAAGAAGACTTGGACCCATTCTTTAACTGAGCACAAAGACTGGTGTTCAGAAGGTACACAACCTGGAGATGGACACATGAAGGAGCCCTTCCTGACCGCGTTCAATCACATCCTGCATCAGCCTAGCTTGGTAGCAAAAGACACTCAGAGGTCCTCGGATTGAGAAGGAACCTCCACAAGGAGCTAATATAACAAATGTAGCATGGGGACAGATTGGGGGGGCGGGGGGAGCTTGCTATCAGGTTAGATTGATTTGGAGGAGAAAAGGCAGCATGGAGCAATTGTAGCTTCTCACCTTTTTGGAGCCAAGGAGACTGCACATGCCAATTCTGGTGCAGCTGTATCACTCCTGTTTCTGTTCCATTCAAAACAGTGGTAACTCACAACAAATAGAAACTTTTTTGCCTCAGCTCACATCTTGGCATCGCACTGTTAGATATTTAACTTCAGCCATTATTCAGGGAAAATACAATTGGCTAACTTTTTTAATCAGATGTTTAATAATTAATGGGATTAATATAAGAAAAAAATTAGGTGCACAAAGACGGACATGAAAAGTGGGTGCTAAAAACAAGCAAAATTTCAGTTCATGTCTCTTGATAGCTATTTTCAAGTCATTTCTTCTAAATAAACTACTTAATATTCTTGTCAGGAAATGACATTTTAATGCTTTGTTCCCTTAAGGGGAAGTAACTGTCATTTAACAGGCTGTTCTGTTTTGTGTCAAATGGTTTGTTGCAGGAAGCTATTATAACTCGAACTTCCAGATGCATTACTGCTATAATAGGGGGAAAAAAATGAAAAGAAAACTGTATAATTTTTTTTTTAAAGATATGAGATACTGGCTTCCATATCTGCCATGCTGCACGTATATGACTAGAGAGGGCAGAAAGCCCTTAACCGTGTCTTTATCTGAGAACCAATCTCTTCTTTACTGACTGGCCCATGTGTAAATAGAGGGCTCTTTATTAATTGAGGAAGAGTATTGTGGGGTTTTTTCTTTGAATTCCTTTAAACTTGGGAAAAGAATTGTTTGGTTTTGATTTTTGTTTATGTCCAGACTAAGAAATAAGAGGGTATTAATAAGCTGAACATTTATATTACAGATATTCCTCTTGAAACATACACAGTAATATGCACCTTTTGTATTGTCAAGACTTATTCTATTTATTGAAGAAAATGTCACAGTAGTGATGTATTAAGCCAGTACTTCAATTACGGGTTGACTTGGGATGACATGTTACATGCTGTAGTTAACACACTTCTTTTCTGTTCAGGTATTTCTGTCCCTAAATAACTTTTTATTTAGCTTCTTTTTTTTTTCCTAGATAGCTTTATTTGATTTAGACTGGCAAATGTTTTTATTACTGCTTTTATATTGCTGTATGATATTGAAATCTCTTGGCATAAATATTTGTGTTTCCAGTACCTCAGTTGTTCTGATATTACTGCCTGTATACGTTTTGTGAAGTGGTCATGTTTTTTGGGTAGGTACATGTGGACTCTGTAGTATGTAAATGTTACTTGAATTTGTGCTTAATTATAGTATGTGGCATGTGCGTACAGCTACTTGGCATTTGACGTATGGATGCTATTTGCCTGCCTTGCAGGAAAGTTATGGTCCCACTCTCAAGAGGATGTTTCACAGTTCTTTATCAAGAGACAAAGCTAGCTGCAGCTGACCTGCCTTGGTTCTATTTTGGTAACTAAGAATATAAAGGAGTAATGTTTTTACACTCTGAAGATGGTGCTGTGTCAAGAAGGACTTTTTTTTATTTTATAAGTACCTTATAGGAGGAAAGATTGGTGATGTGCATGGTGGGGTTTTACTGCCTCTGGTGCTTTGTCATGTATTTGGTTTAATGTTTTTGTCCTAATCTCTTCAATAAATAAAATTGTGCATATTTAACTAAACTTCAGTGGTGAACAGTGTTCTTACTGAATGTCTGAAGTGGTGCAGGAGTTTGCTCCATTAGGATTGTTCAGGTGGTATTTTTTGTGTTGCTGACAAGCTCTTGCCAGGCCCATGAGCTGAGAAAACTTAGCGCTTGTATTTATTTACAAGGTAACACTGTAAGCCTTTTCATGAAAAATTTTACCATTTGCTATGAGTAAAACTGGCTTTTATTTTATTTTCTTTTGGTTTGTCCCTGCCTCTTGCCAAGCCCATTTAGCTTTTGCAAGAAGGGTACTGAAATGTGGTAAGAGCTTTGGTGGTGGGATGATGAAGAGAGATACCAAAATGGAGTGAGCTGGTATTTGCACTTTCCAAAACCCCAGGGCTACATGCATCATGCATTTATCCCTCCATTTGAGAAGGGATGGATCCGAATTAGCACCTCCTGATTTAATGTTTTTTTCTTTAAGGCCAAATTCTGTTTCTGTCATTCACCTTAATAATCTGTACAATAATAAACTGCAGATGCAGGTAGTAACATCACATATAAGAGCATGTGGGGTAGTAAGGTGCTTTGTGAATGTGAGACAGGACAGATGAATCCTGGTCCATTAAGAAAAGGCAGTTTGAACTGGGCTTAGATTTGAACCACAGTGCACGCTGTTTTCAGCACCTCTGTAGTTTGAAAAAGCCATAGGTGGCTGACTGTCACCCCTAAAGAAACCCCCCAGCCTCAGGACTCCCCATTGTAAAACAGAGTATTGCACCAAAACTGCTAGCACAGGGCTCACTGTCAGCCTGGCTAACTTTGAGCTACATGGTATCACGCTAGGTAATTCCTGGCATGTGTTTGAGTTGGTAGGTTGAGAATTAAAGCTGTTGATTATAGCACCAACCAAGAGATGTTAATAACATGTAAAAACACTTGAAGATCAGTTTTTAAATGATCTGTATGCCTGCAGCCAAAGTTTAAATTACTTGAAATTCTTTCAAATCAAACTCCCACAATAAATGTGCTTTATAGGAAAAAAAAGCAGATTGTAATCAGTCATAGAGAGAAGGGGAGTGCTGAGCATTTCCCTCTCCCCCACTAAAACTTATGTGAACAGCTTCTGTTCTGTTTGGGTGGAAGTAGTTAGACCTTATTTTCCAGCAACCTGCATGCTTGCTTTTTCACTGCCAGTAATTATATGAAAAATGCAGCTGACTAATGATTGCTCATTTGCAGTGAATTTTTTATTTGAGGATAAAGCTTTCTTGGTGTTGCTGTGGAGGAATCCTTTGGCAGCTGAAGTCAGTTTTATAAAATGCTGAAGGGTGTCTTGTTTTTGGAGCTTCCTTGTTCCTAAAGCCAAACCCCAGAGGGGGATTTGTGATTCTGATTTCTGGCTCTTGTTTTTATTTCTGCTTCATAGGCACTGCTAGTTGAATACACAGGTATAGCACTGCTTGCTACAGAAATGCTTAAGACAGCTTTCTTAGCGCTGCTCAACCCTTAATTTGGGTAGCAACGGCAGTGGGATTCAGGATTTTGCTGAGCAGGCTGTCAGATAGTCTTAGCTTCCTCTCAGTCCTGGGTAAAAGGGTGATCATCTCACAACTGTGCTGGGTGAAAAGCCGTGTCTACAAACAAAACCATTTCACAGAATATGATCCCATGGAAGGCTTTGGAAGACCTCTAGCTCCTCCTTCTCCTCTAAGCCTCCCAACTGAAAAAACCCCAAAAGTTTTGGGTTTTCTTTGCTACAATATATATTCTGTCAGTGCAGCACTGTGTGCGATTTCAAGCTACAGGCTTTTCTTCAAGACTGCACAAACAAGTGACAATTATTCCTTTGGCACCATGATGTCATATAACCTGATCCCTTAGCCTTGTTGAGGTGTGCATGTGTTGTGGAGATGAACAAGTCAATTAAGAATACATTCTTTTATAGATGAAATAAACTGGGTAAACTTGTTTCTGGAAAGAAAAACTAAACTAAAAAAGCCCAACCCAAGACTCTTAAACCCCAAACTATGCCTTCCTGGCAGTTGGAGAGGAAGGGGATGAAATGTGATGCCAAGAAAAAATTATTAAGAAGGAAAAAAATAATACTCTTCATCCTGAAATGATTGTGTTGAAATTTGGAAATGTATGAGTGAGCTCTGTGACTAATAACATAATGAATACCAAAAGAATTAGTAATAATCAGTTCTTTATTCTTAAAGTTTTGGCTAAGATTTCTATGAAAAACTTGCTAATTTAATAAGTGACAGTCTAGCTAAAAACTTATCTAGCTTGTAACTTTCATATTCTTTCAGTAGAAGCAAATGTTGAAAATTGGTAACACAACGAGACAAATTGAAATCAAAGTGTAAGTAAAGTGGGGTATAAATTACCTGTAATATGGTGTAATTCCCCTGGAACAGGAGAAACAGCTGAGGAAAATTTCTTAAAATAACTCAAAAAAGAAACAAAAAAAACCCTTAAATCAGGCCAGTTCTGCCACTGACTTTTGGTTTTCCCAATGTTCTTGACAATTAGGTTCTTGGTACTAGTTTCTGCACCTCTATTTTGGCTTTTTTGACATCTGAATTAAGCATATGTAGGCTATTGGCATAAAATTGATTTTCTAGAGATGCTTCACCAGAGGCCTCTATACAAGTTTGAAACTCTAGGCCATATTTGACTTGTAAAGTTTTATGTATATTGGTGAGTGTATGCAAATGTGTGGAAAAATACATTTACAGTGATGGTAGTGTAAATTCTGAGAAATTTGATATTATTTGTACTAATGTAAATGAGTGGAATCTGTTTCTTAAGGGCCTAAATAGGCCTGACTGCTGTGCTGAGAGATGCCATTTATTATTATTACTCAATTTGTTTAGACTCCTCACAAAAACTGTATCAGAGCAGGACTGGATCCCATTGTTCTGATTCTCCTGCCTCCTTCACCCAGCATGTGTAGCCAGCAGGGCAAAAAGGAAATAATCTAGGCATGACAGCTTGTGGAAAGTAATAGGTTAGTTGCTGCTGTGCTTATTTCTGCTCAGGAGGTTAAAGCATTGCAAAGCTGGTGCTGACATCATTCCAAGCACACAAAAAGCTGACGTCAGTTGCACAGTCTATTGCAAGGTGTTTATCTCCATCTGATTAGGCTGGCAAAATGTGTACTGAGAAAGCGGCACACAAAGAAGGAAACTGCTTGTCCCTGCTTCCCACTCGCCCTGACATTGGAGTCAGTTCTGGAAAGACTGAAACATGTTGATAAGGCTCCTGTAGAAATCTGTGGAGCTGCCGTTGGGCTGGACTTCTTCCCATCCAAATCACCAAGCATCAATGTTGAGCACACAATCTATTGCAGGTGGGTGTTGGGCAGCCCCTCCTTGCAAGAGAGTCCAGGTCTGAACTTTTGGCATTCTCAAAGCCCATCTAAGTGACAAAGTAAGAAAGGACGCTATGACACAGAGTATAAACACTCCTGCCTGCTCACCTAAGTGTGGGTCATTGGTCTGCAGAGAATTGCTGCTGGTTGGCAAGCAGGGTGCCCACATCCCCAACAGGTGCCTCATCTGCTGGCCCAGATGATATGTAGACAGCACCAGCTGCTGCCATGGGAGCCCAAGCCACGCTGCCTCTGTTTCCCCTGTGTGCAGGAGTGTGCTGGAGATGTGGAGTAAAGCAGCAGAAAGCTTTATCTTCCTTCAGTCGTGACCAAATGTGCCCTTATAAACAGAGACTTCCACCAGTAACTGAAAGCACAGAATCCCTGAATATGCTGAGTTGGAAGAGACCCATAAGGATCATTGAGTCCAACTCCTGGCCCTGCACAGCACCATCCCCAAGAGTCACACCATGTGTCTGAGAGCTGTGTCCAAATGCTTCTTGAACTCTGTCAGGCTGATGCTGTGACCACTTCCCTGGGCAGCCTGTTCCAGTGCCCAGCCACCCTCTGGGTGAAGAAACTTTTCCTAATATCCAACCTAAACCTCCCCTGACAGCTTCAGGCCATTCCTTTGAGTTCTGTCACTGGTCACCAGAGAGAAGAAATCAGTGCCTGGTCCTGCTCTTCCCCTCACGAGGAAGTTACCACTGCAATGAGGTCTCCCCTCAGTCTCCTCTGGGCTGAACAGACCAAATAAGGGGACACCCAGTAATAGTGTGCTCTATGGATCAAGCCAAATTCTTCAAGGTATGGGGCAGAGCTGGCTAAGTGTCTGATTTCTACTCATGCTGAGACCTGACTCCTCTTTTTAAATCCAAATTAGTTTCTCTCATAAAAGTTTATGGTTAAAATTTGGTCTAATTCAGTCCCTAGAAATAAGGAAACAATTTAGACATGCATTTTAGTCAGAATTAGAATATCATAGGTTGAAAGAGGTGTAAAATTCCATGCAGTTGCATTTTAATTTTAAAAGCTCAGGATCAGCCTTCTAGAAGAGGGGAGTTCTGGCTTACTGGTCATCAATGGGCATTTTATTGCTTCATATTGTGTTGATTTCTACTTCCTCTTATGTGTAATCACCATGACAGTAGATTATTGGTAATTTCTGAGTGTTTGTAATTGCGAATTTTAGTTTTCACATTCGCAAGAAACATATCTGATCCATGCAAACAGCCTTTAGAGCTGCTGTAAGATGGAGTGCATCTGTGGGTAAAAATTGCAGCTCTTCTGGGTACTGAGTTTCTGACAGGGCTCCAGCTGCATTAGGATAAAAGGATCTTACTACATACAAACTTTTTATTAGAATAAACGTTGCTTCAAAAATTACATAACATGCCAACTCTCCATGGTAGCTCAAATCAAGGCCAATCAAATCAAGATGCTCAAGATGAGTAAGTACATGCATATTTTACCAGTTGTTACTTTTTAAAAACTCTCTAATTCAGTCAAAGGAACACATCTTGGAAGAGCAATAGCCTGATTGCAACAGAGAATTTGTGGCAGAGAAAAAAAATCTTTTTTTTTTCTTTTTTTTCTATTCAACTTGATGAGAAATGTTGACAAATCCATTTTCTTGGTACTGTGTAGATTATTGAGTCTTTGCCCTGTCTGAGGAGCTGCTAACATGAATAACCAGTGATCTCATGTAACCTCAGGACAGCCGTGAGATTTGTCAGAAAGTTTGCAATGTGCTGTCTTTAATTTAAAAAAGGAACATCAGCAACATGAAATGCATGATTCAGAGAAATCCAGTGACATTTTGCTATTGTCTGCGGCTGATAAACTGGAGTAGTCAACGTTGCCTGATTTATCCCTGCTGATTGATCAAGCCACGAGGATAACCCACATTTTACTGCAGGATGAAATTTTTCCTGGATAAATTTAGCTTTGTGTAGAAAGCCAGGACAAGGTCAAGATTGCATTTATGTCCTCAGAGCATAGGAGATGCCGAATGACTGTGCCCTTCCTCTTTTTTTTTTTTTTTCCCCTTGTAAGTGGTCTTTCTGCACAGGTAAAGGTAAGGTAGATAATGCCCTTTTCCCCTTCTGTAGTAGAAATATTGCTGAACTGTTCCAGAATAATACTCACACCAACCTGTCAAGGGCCAAGTGGTATTTTGAGTTGTACTTACTTGCTATTTGAGCAAGGGTAGGCTGTACCTTATTTTTTCCAGCAAGCATGCTGGAACTGTACAACTGATTTTGAAAAATGCCATGATTTAACAAGATCTGCTCCTTCTTCAACAGTTCTTTTTCAACAGCATCAACATCATTTTCTGTAGTTAGTAATTTTTAGGGAAATTAAGCTTTTAGGTTTTGGATAGTCTTGCCTATAAATAACTCTTGAAGATAAAAAAACTTAGCAAATACAGGGTATTTTATGCAAGCAATCATAGACTTTTGGTAATCTGTTTTCTAAAATTACTGAACAAAAATGAAAATCCCTTGGTCATTCTGTTTAAACAGTTTTATCTTCTGACTTTTTCCACCCTGCCAATACACTTTGCTTTTATTTAGGACAACTGCAATTGTAAGTGACACTTGCTACCATGGGGTTTGTACTGCCAGGTCACTCAGAGTGCATTTGGAGGCCACCATGGTGAACGCGCCATAATAGCAAGGGAGAAACGTGTGTGTTGTGTATTATATCCAAAGGCTATCTATCGCAGAAACACCAGACTTTTCTAAAGGGAAAAGGCTTCTCATTTTCTTTCTAATGGTAGATGGGATTAAGAGACTCAACGTTGCTGCTCCCATCCATAAGTAATGTTTTCAACATTGTAGCTGTTGGATGCCAATTGTTCAAAGAAGTGGAAAGAAGTGTCTAAACTGCATTTTTCTATACTTCTTTGCAACTTCTTGACACCATCAATTTACTGTGGGTTCCAATCAGCTGAATCAATAACAGATATAATCCCCAGAGAGCTGAGTAAGACCTTCTTTCAGGAGATCGGTAGATAGGCTATAGGCTTCACTGTCTGGGGTGGAATCATCATGCTCTTGCTGCAGAACTAGACCAAAGACTCTGATAGTTAGGGCAGTTTTAAAGCTTGTTCCCAGATTGTTTTCACAAGAAAAGGCTGCCCTGTCAGAGCACAGCAGGGGAGATTGACCACACTTCTGAAATCAGTATAGTCAAGCCCAAGCTTTGTTCTGCCTCAGCTCTTAAATCCAGTTCCTTGCAGAGGGGCAGAGATACCCACTGCCAGCTTTATGTGTAACAGGGAAGACAAAGACAAGATTCAGACTATCTAATGCTATTGAAGCTGGAAGTAATGGGCTTACACAAGTGGAATTTGGGGGTAGGATTTGTCCAGCTAAGTGCTGACAGCTATATTTCTCTGTGTTGACTACAAGAGGAGCTCAGCATGACTAGCTCAGGCATAGATGTCTCAAGTTAAATGGGAATAATCCTCCCTGTTTGTCAGAGCCCAATTTGTTTGCATACACAGAAAAGTCTTGCTCCCTTTGAGATACACCAGGTATCTAAGACATCTTCATAAGACTTGCAGATGAGAGACAGAGGCTATGGAAGAAGGATCTTTTGTGAAGATGGAGATGTGGTGGGGTGTTCTCAGGCATCTCAAATGGCAGTGAGTGGACACATCTATATGTACATCTATGTAGGGTGGTCTAGAAGACTTTCACTTTTATAAACCTAAGTCTCAGAACAGGATTCTCTTGTTAGCTTGAGATTTTCCCAGGTGTCAGCCCTTGGGTATTTAAAAAATGTAAATGCATGTGTAATTTATGTGGGAAAATGCTTTCCTTCCCTCTTTGGAAATAGTCACTTTTGAAACAAGCTTGCAAATGTTGTTGGCCCAGAAGGGTTTCAGGCCAAAGGAGCCTGACCCTTACATAACACGTGAGTAAGCGCTCAGCCATGGACACACAGGGCTGCTTTAAGCCTTCTACATCTAGCAGTCCCTGGACAAAATACAGAAATAAACAAAAATGTAGAGAGAGCATAAATCAGCATCATAAAAAATAGTAATGACGAATGTTGATACATCAAGATTTACTGGGAGACTGAATAAAAGACCAAGAGTAAATGCATTTATGTTTTTATAGCATGTCACTATTTTATTTTCATCTTGTTATCCCTCCATGTAGGATGTGCTACATGGAACAGACTTAACCACCTGTTCAGTGGAGAAATTAAATGCTTCAGAAAAGCATTTTCCATTTCTTCTCTTTAGTGTCCACCAGTGGATATTCTCTCTGGCTCCAGAAGCAGCTGGTGTAACTCAAATTATTCATTACAAGTGCCTTGTGATCCTGTTGTGTATGTGGCACTTTAACCTGTTTGCTCTTGGACTTTCTCCTCTAACAACTTCCTTCAAAAACAAGTTACTTTTTATTTGGGAGAGAGTTTTGCTTGTTGTCAGAGAGGAAGATTCAAATTGGGCACAGCATCATAAACACAACACTTGCAAATCTCTTTCATTTGTGGCAGTAGGAAAATGAGTTCCTAGCATTTGCTAGTACTTCTCCAGACAAGTGTGTTCATTAAACAATGTTAATGTTTTTCTTCTCTTAAAAGCCAAGCTATGGTATGAGGCAGTCTTGTGTTTAGCAGTTGCTCACTGACTAAAAATCCTATGGCAACCAATAAATGGAAGCCAAAAAATGTTGCAATATTATTTTAGAGGACTCGTCTGCTTATTTTTACAGTTAGCCTTGCATAACCTTCTACATTTTTGGACTCTGCCTTATGTAGAATATTTCTTAAAGTTTCCATTTATTTCAATTGTGCACTGCACATTAGGAAAACTCCTAAAAGAATTAGAAAAAATGAGTCACAAATACTTTCCCTTTATGATGTTATCCTGCCCTTCTATAACCTATTTATGTATTGCCCTTACATAATATCTATTTGGTGTTACAGTTTTGCTAAGGATCTAACACTAATTTTTTTAATCTGCAAAGCAAAGATGAAAACAGTGTCATGATGGTAGCTTGAAGTGTGTTTGCTTACTGGCATTTAAACATGTGGACACAACAAATGATATCTGGCTTCCAGCTGAAGACCAACACTAGGTTTCCAGCTTGAGCCATCACATACCTCTTTCAAGAGTGTCTAGGGTTTGGTACGGTCTTTTTTTTTCAGTGTGCTTGTGGAAATGCATCTTTATAAGCAATGAAAAGCAGTGTAATGGTAGGTTTAAAATGACATGTGAAAAAATCCAATTCAGTATCAGTGCAGCTCAAGCATTTGGTGTATGCCCATCCCTGTGTTACCCTGGCCTAGCTAATAGTTACCAACAGAATATCAAAGACAACATCTGTGGATTTGACCTTGATACATATAATGCCCTAGAAATTATATATTTCACTCTCTCCTCCCACAAAAATAGCCACAAAATGCCAGAAGCCTGTTCATCTGTAGCCAGCAGTGTAGCAGTACATGAATTATTTCAAGCCGGGTCTCTATAGGTTGTCTGGTCCATGCGTGATTTTGCAATCTCATCGCCCATGACGAATTACACAGGCAACTCTTGCAAAATTGTATTCTAAATAAATAAAGGCTGGGAACTTTATCCTTGTCTTTCTTCTGCAAATGGGATCTTAGGTGGGACGGAAATGAACAGGTTTGTGTGCCAGCATGTGAACATGAGACTGAGTGTGCATGAATGAACAGTCCCGAATGAGAGAGGGGGTGGGCATGCACCATTCTGCTTCTGTGCACCAAGCTGGGTAAGAAGCTGAAACAGGAAATAATGATGTATTCCTCAGCTGCTATAGAGCAACACAGCTTATTTCTCCTGCAAGAAGAGCTGGGAAAGGTTTGGTGCTTCTGCATGCTGGAGGTTTGCAACAAGCAGTGCTGGCAGTTTGAAGGGGAGAGAGCTGATGGGAGGTGGCAGCACCCTGTCCTTCACCTTTTCAGGAAATCCTTGCCCATGCAAATATACAGGTTTTGTAATTGACAGTTTGTGTTACCTTGTGTGTATACAGAAAAATAACAGGGGAAGCAACCAGTCCAGTTCTTAGATTCCTTAAACACCTCAGGTGGGTTCCAGCTCACAGAGCTTTTGGTGTCTGCAGGAACGATGCCTCAGTCCCTTCCAGTTCATGGAGACCCGATCTGCCCAGCCTGTGGAGCCCAGAGAGTGATCAAGCTCATCCCAAAGCAGACACCATTATTTGAACAGATAAGTGGTGCTCTACACCCATTGCCTGAGAACTATTTTGTTTTTTAAAACAGTGACCAAAATATGTAGCTCAAATATAGAAGGCAAAGTTGTAGTCACCAAAAATCAAGAGAGCTATATCCTACTTTTAGCCTGACACAAAGGCTAAAAAAATAAATGGAATCATTTACATTCCCACTGGTTTCCATGGGCCTTGAATATGGATATTAAACATAGGAAATAAAAGAAGCATGTGTGTAAACAGATATTTTATGCACTCAGAAATATGCATTTAGAGATAACAGGGTAGATTATATCTATCCATATGCTAATCCCATTAAAATATGAACTTGGGTTACAAGTTCTTTGGGATGAGGACAGGAGGTTTATTTTCTCTATATTTGTATATACCAGCATAATGAAACGTGGATATGCCTAGGACTGGGGGTCCTTCTGACTACTGAAGTAAAATTAATATATTACAATGGTTGAATAGTTTAAGGATTAAGTACAATATGTCCTATCTTATGAGATCAGCAGCCTCCTTCTATTCTTCAGACAAGACATCTGCTCTTTTTTAAATTGAATTGTTTGTGGTTTTTTTGTATAAAGGGAACAAATTGTATCTATGAACTTTAGCTGCAATTGACCTAATATTGCAAAACCCATTTCTCACAGATCCTAAGCAGGTTTTAACCCAGCCTTTGAAAGGAAAGCAAAATATAATAATCTACTTCAGCAACTGGACTCAGAAAACGATCTGTTAAGGGTAAATTAAAACAAATAGTTTTCCTTCTATGGTCTTGCTCTGATAAAAGGTCACATAAAAATCCGGTAAACTGAGGTATTATTTGTTATTTTAGATGTTCCCCGTATACCTTGGAATATCAGTTCAAGAAAAAACATACAGTATATTTTCTGATGATTTCTTTAAAACAATAATATTTTTTGTTACATCAAACACTGCATTACATTACGCACTATATTACTATACTTCAGAGCAAGTAATCATATTCTTCATACTTATGAGATAAAAAAGATAAGTTTTTTAAAAAGTTTAAATTTACTGGTTTGATAAGCATGGTTTACTGGTTTATAAAACCAAACTGAGACAGTGACAACTGCAATCTTTTCTGATCCACACTGATGTTTTGTACAGTCCTATTTGATTTATTGCTGTTGTTCATTTAAAATGTGAATACATTTATTTACTTATGCTCAGTCCTGAAAAGTAGTGGAAATACTGCCAGGATCAAGGCTTTTGTGTTGATAGTTAAAGTCCTGGTAGTAAGGTGCCTGTGCCACTCTAGTGAGCTTCCCACATTGGTTCATCTCCAATGTTTGGACCAGATTTCAAATACTTCAGAGCAAGATTTCTCTCTCCAACAGTGTCCTTAGCTGGCAGTCAGTCTGCAAAGCCCTGTTTGGGGTCTCAAAGCATCTTCTTAACCAAAGCCAGCACTGGAGACCCAGGTGGGCACCACTGTGTGAAGGGCTATGGAGTTCAGGAGAGTCCTAAGAGGAAGTGCTGAAGCTCAATTTTGCTACACACCCCAACCCAGCTTTTAGATGGTTTCACACTAAAACAAGTGTTGCAAGGGCAAACTTAGTATCTTCATGAAGTGGAAGTATGATGTCCTCTTGTTGATAACCCAGCATGGTGTTTCTTGCAATAGGAAATGCTATTGTAAAGGAATATTTTTGCAAATTATGTGTACTTAGGCTTGCTGGAGGTTATTGTAGTACACATTTACTGATCTATTAATTATGGTAGGTTAATTATAAGAAATCCCCCTTCCTTACTCGGCATGAACAGCCTTCATGAAGGGGATGTTGTGAAACAGGGGAAGAGCAAATGTTAATTTATTTTGAAAAAGAGTGACAAAATTTTAGACAAAGAGAGAAGAATACAGAGCACTCTCTGCTCCCTTCTCACAGCTCGATACATTCCATGGTCCCTTTTTCTGTTGCTACTCTGTCACTTGTCTCACCTCCTATAGCAATGCGCAATTCCCAGTCAATGCATTCAAGAATTTCATACATTCACACAACATCTTTCCAGCTTGTACTGTACTGTAGTGCTTTCTCCTCTCATATTTTAACAATTTTTTGTAGTTTTAGTATTTCTTTTAAGACATCATCTTCTGGAGCGTTTTCTTCTGCCCCTGGTTTAAACTTTGTATTTATGTCTCTTATGATTGTACGGTGAAACTAAAATGACAGAAATGCAATAAAGTATTTTCAGATGTGGTTTTTTTTTAAAGTTCAGAGTTTTTAAACAACCTGTGTGTGTTTTGGAGGCCTGACTTGTTTGTTATTTTTGGTGCTGAAGTTGAACTGGACTACAAAAGCCAAGAAATGTTGTAAGCACAACTCTAACTACTGTGTTGTAATCTTATTTCATTCAGCTGCTGAGGGCTTATATGGCCACTGAAAGGAACGCAGGCCTGGCCAAGTACTTTTCCAGTGAAAAAATGTTTATTTGTTCCATGCCATCACCATTTCTTTTGTGTATCTGAGTCCAAAGCCAACTTTCACCAATCACTTTCCTTCTGTAAGATACAGAAGGACAGACGAGAAAACTAAAGTTTTATGTAATTTCTAGACCTCTCAGGAATTATATTCTTTAAGAGAAATGGATTTTAAAAGTTTTGAAGTTTAGCGGTTTTAATAATATACATCATTGTTTTGCAGCTCAGTATTCCTCTGCAAAATATGCCAAATGTCAGAAATAAAAGATAATAGAAATAATGCACATTATCATAGCAACTTGAAAAGCACTTAGCTGGCCATTTCACACTGGGAACCTTCAGGAGTAATGCTGTTTTGATCCCATTTCTGGCCCATTACGTGATGGAGAGAGCTTACAAGTTCCAGACCCACATTCAGAAATAACTGTATCTGAGGCTGAGTTTCAACATATAAAAAGTATTTTGTATCATTATTTAATTTTAATAATTCTTTATTTTAAAATTATATTGCATCTATGCAAATATTTCCTATAATTAATGCCATATAATATATATTTTCTATTAAAACTATTATATAGTATAATAAAATGTACTTATGTATGAGTGTAATTTGAAAATACTTGCATATTTACATCTATGTATTTATATATAGCCAAAACCAAAGGCTATTCTGTGGTCTCTTCTGTTCAGCTGGTAAGGAACAAGTTCTCATGCTGCATGACTATTTCATCAGGCTGCTCTGTGTCATTCCTTTCATATAAACAGGGCTAAGCAGAACCATCAGTGCAAAAGGAGCAGGTTGCATATTCCTCTTGCACAGATTTTGCTTTCACACTGAGGAGCTTCTAGGGCAGAATGACTCAGGTGACTTATGGTACCAATGCCTACATGAAATAAGATAAGAAATTATGTGGAAAGAATGCAGCAAATGGATGAAAGCACTCAAATCTTCATAGTCATCCAGTATCTTCCTGATCTGAATCTATGAATTTCACCCTCCCCTCCCCTCCTCCACCTCACATTTTCTCCCTTTGGACTTCCCCCTGTCCTGTGAGTGGTGGTAGGGCTCCTGAGTTGTGAACTGAGGAGTGCAGCAATCTGATAAAGTAAATTATTGTTAGAGAAAAACACAGTGTTGCACAGTTTGTCCCCTTCAAAATCCACGGTCTGAAAGGGAGATATCCCCACTTCTATTCCCATGTTTGGAGAGTCATACAGAAACTGAAAAGAGTAGGAAATTTTCGATTTTTGTAATTGCTACAAGACAGTTAAGACTTTAAGCTGTAGCACAACCACTATCACCAACTCTTATTACATTCAATCACACTTGAACATACTATAGCAGAATTTCATTTAGATTTTGTAAGATTTTGCCTTTTGAAATCAGCATAAATTATAATGTTCCAGTCAATAGTTTATCCAACAGACAGCAAGTCACTTGATTTTGCTTTAGTATGTCTCAATCCGTTAAACAATAAGGCCTTTCTTTGCTGAAGTGGGACTGGTGTGCATGCAGTAAGAATAAGCTCATTCTAACAGCTTTTCTTTGCTTTTCTGTTTTAGAGGGAGAATTTGAAAATACAGTGTATTAAATCATATTTGGTAGCAACCTGTGAACCATGATGATAAAAGAAGAATTGACCCAAACTACTCAACCTCACTCTAATGAGATAAAAAAACATCAGGTAATTTTAGCTTAATTTTTGGGGTGTTTTTTTGTAGTTTATTTTTTCACAGCTATTTAGTTGTTTTGGGGGTTTTTTTCCCCCACGAACTTCTGAAAACAGGACTGTGAAATGCTATAGGACAGGGAATTCTTACACCATTTTTCTAGCTGAGAATGAATCAGAAAGTCCACAAGAAGGATTCTTTTTATGTTTTCTGGCCAATATAATTATGTGCTAACTTCTCTGTGTGATCAGCTGAATAGGTTGTTGCTAATTACTAATCACCATCAGGAAAGAGATTAAATATGAAACTGTACATATCCAAGATGCTTTCCACGTGGAAGAATAGGTTTGCTGACTTTAACCTTTTGTATGTTGATTTTCTCAGTCTTGTTTCTCTTCCCTATATTGCAGACCAGATGCTGTAAGAGAGCATACACTTTGAAGGAGAAATTCTGGCAAAAACTCCTTCTTAAACCAGAATCAAGATATCCCAGCTATTCCAGATTAAAATAAGGCTGATTCCTGAATTTTTAGGAGTATTGTCCATGGCTTGCAGTTTTGGGGTTTACTTACAGTACTATTGAAATTAGAAAAATTAATTTGCTAGCATAAACTAGAGGTATATGTTTTGCTTCTTACTCCTTGTCAATTGTAATCGGTCATTTATTTCCTGAGAACTCTTTTGGTTGAATATCACAAGGGAATTAGCCAAACATTCATCAATATTGAGAAAAACTAAGCCTAGGTTCTATATGGATTTTTTAAAAACTCTGTGGTGGAAATTTTGGACCAGCTAAAGGGAATCAAAACCCAGGCACTTACCTCACTGGGACCAGATTTTCATTTTAGATGTTCTATAGGGCCACTGATTTATTCTTTCTAATTTCTAAATGAAAATCTAAAGATTTTTAAAAACTTTAAAACTGCTTACACAGTAATGTACATCAGCAGTAACTTCATCAAAAGTGATGACCATCTGCTCTCTCAGGATTTGATTCCTTATTGAGCAAGATGATAGGAATTAACCTTTTAGGTATTTTTTCAGTAATAATGAAAAAGAAAAAAGGTTGTTTTTTTGCATGGATGCTATATCTAATTTCCTTTGAATACGGTGGTATGCATATAGATGGGGGCTGTGGGGGTGTTTCAGTCCTCAGCACGCCATTCTCTTTAATGGATATTGGGATGAGATACTTCATATTCAGCTTCAGTTTTGCTTTCATTTGATGTTATCCCACACTCTTAACTTTGCCCATTTGTTAAGAGATGCGTCCCTGCAAACCAAAACCTTGGGCTTGGAGCTTCTGTGGTTTGTATCTGTGCTTTGTTTTGTTTGTTTGTTTGTTTGGTTGGTTGGTTTTTGTTTGGTTTTGTTTGTTTGGTTTTGTTTTTTTGTTTTTTTTGTTTTTTTTTTTTTCTTTCTTTTTTTCCTTTTTAGAGAAGAATGGATAAAAGAATGGTCTTGTTTTTCACTCTCATTTCTGAAGGGAAATTAAATAACAGCCATGACTCTACATTAGCCTTTCCTTTCTGCTTGGCTTTAATTTTAGTAATCTTTTGCTGGTTCCTGTTATACTCAGTTCCTGAACTCTCAATACAATAAATGTTATTGTCCATGGGGATAATGAGTTGCATAAATGTCAAATCATCAACAATCAGCTGGCCAATTGCCTGAAACCTTTTTTGTTTTCTTCATGGGACATAACTACAAGTACTTATTCATACAATCGAGTCTTACGCACCCACGTAGCCCTATTGACAGTAGTGGTGAATTGAAGGTGGAAAAAAAGAAGGTGGTGCAACATCTTTTAAACCTAGGACTGAAGTTCTAGTTGTCACAAATCTTTAGCTGGTGGTATCAATTTACATGCTTTTGGCAACATATATACCCCATACAATTTTTAACTTTTAAAAAGGCAGATGAAATCAAATTCACAACTAGCAAATTGTTTTGCAAGTAATCTCAAAAGCAAGGGATTATGTGTTTAAGGCAAAGATAGAAACTCTTGAAATGTTTAGTAAAAATATAAAATTAGATCTGTCTCACCATATTAAAATCTCACTGAGTATTGATTTCACTGAAAGAACATACTAGTGCAGAGAAATTTTTATCTTACTTGCTATACCATACTCTTAAGTTCAAGACTGTGGAAGACAGATGTGACAAAGTTGACAATGACGCCATTTAAAGAGGAGGAAGGAAGCTGAAAAGCAAAAACTAGTTATTACAGAGTAATATAATGGAAGAGAATATTATATTCTTGCAGTAGCAGGAACAGGAATTAATATTAGTTTGTTCAATAATAAAAAATTAAACCAGTAGAAATTTACAATACTTTTCAAGCAAACATTCAGAGAGTCTCAAAATCAAACTGAAAAGAGATAAACCCACTTTGAACTTGCTTAAAGTGAAAGTTTTAGGCAATAATTATTTATTGTAATTCAATGAGTTGCATCATGGGAACTATCAGCTTGAAATGAGTGGTATCTTCTGAATTTACTATCATGAAGATCCTGTGCCACTCCCGCAGTGCTCATTGCATGGGATGCTTCCCCAGCTTGTTTAATATGCAGCATGTTTCCTTTCTCCTTGCCTAATATGAGTTTCTCTTGGCTGCAGGGTCCCTTTCTGGAGCCACCAAGCAACACCTCTGTTCCTCGCCTAAGGTGGGACTCAGACACTTAAACACAGGTGTCTGGCACTGCTTGGGACACCTTGGGCTGCCCTGCCCAGCCTTCAGCTGCTGCTTGAGAAAATGCAGGTGTTCTCTAAGGTCTGTGTAAGGTCTGTCACACCAGCATGTCTTGTGCATCTCAAGTATTATTAAGACACTTGCTTAGGTCTCTGACAGAGTGTTTACTCTGTGAGCTTGGTGTCTGGGCTACCAGTAAAGCACACAGAGCTGCTCATCTTGTTCTAGCCACCTCCATGAGGCCCCTGACATGCCTCACAAACCCTGTGGACATCTTCAGCTTTACTTCTAAGGAGCTTATAGCCTGACATTGCAGTCCCACATCCTTGCCGCCAGGTTACCTGCTCCAGGAGTACCCTGCAGGGTCAGTCTTTTTCAGCCCAGTGCAACCAGAGTGCTGGTGTACACTAACAGCTTGGCAAGTGTCAATGACAGTCCTCCAGCTCACTTGGGAAGGATGAGAATCCTCTGCTGAAAGAAAGCTGATTGTTCTTTCTGTCCACCAAAAACTGCACAGTGGACACCACAGCAGATGGACAAGAAAACAACTCATGCAGGAATTTTGAAATGCCATGAGATTTATTTCTCTTCTCTAATACCAGTTCAATAGTTCTGCCTTCCTGTTGTAAAGTTGGAATCCCTCATCTACATTTTGTGAGTCAATTATATTGGTGACAACATAAAGTGTCTGTGCAGTGAGTGGAACTATGTGAACTTTGAACACAGGATTTGTTTTCCAAAAGTTAATTTGACATTTCCTCTTCTTGTTGTGTGGTTATTTAGCTTTAGTGTCTTATTAAAATGTATTTCTTCTTCTTTTTTCTTCTTCTGGCAGCTGAAGCTGGTAGCTACTTCTCATAGAGGGGACTCTTTTCTCCTTTATATCCTCTTTCATATGAATGTTAATAATATTTCATGTGTTACAAATAATCTTAGTAATTTCAGTATTTTGCAAAATGTCCTTTTTTTATTTTACATTAAAAAACCCCATAACAACCTATCAGGAAATCCATATTCAGGTTTTTTTTCCACAGCGGAAACTGTGAATTATTTATAACAGTAGTTTGATTATATTAAAAAGCACAATCCCAAGTCTGCAGTACATTACTGGCTCCAGTCCTTGCCTAAAACAGGCGTGTTTATATTTTTTCTCAGTAAATATGTGATAATTAAATGCAAATAGACCATATTTTTCAAATGAATTCCCAACCCTGGAAACTTGGATGATGATAATCTTGCCTAATAAATGCACAACTGCAAGTGAAATCAAAGTTTACTGAAGCAGAACAAAGTTTACTGAAGCCGTCAGTAGCAGCCATCACTTAGTGAAAAAACCATACAGGATTAATATAGACATGTCATTGAAAAATGGATAGCCCAAAGGTATTTTACAATTATAGAATATACCTAAGTATTAATTGAAAACACTGTGCACTCTTTATGGGATGTACTCAGCTAATCCATTCCTTAAAATTATTAGGTGATATTGAAGTCATGCCTAAGGCTGCCATCAGTTCTCTTGCATTCCCCATTGTGTGTGTTATCCCCTGTTTCTAGGTCAGCTTTTCAGCCTTTTCCTTTCCCCTTGTGGAAGAAAGCAATTTATCTCCCATATATTTCATTTATGAAGGGACATATGCATGTTTCTTGGCTAGCAACACCTCGTCTTCTCCCTCTTCCGTACAATCTGAGGTCCTGAGTCTCCCTTGGAGCTAAAGGAAGGACTTTTGTATTGATCTGATAGTTGCATCCCATGAGTGGCCCTGTTTCCACCCTCTTTTTGATGGATCATGTCTCTCTGATGTCTTTCCAAATCTGCTGGGCTAAAGACAGAGGAATGTAGAATCCCAGAGAAGAGATCATTAAAGAAAGGACTATTGCCAGTCCAGCCTGCAATGAGAAACTGACACTTTGTCTGCAGCCATCCTCATTCCCTCCTCCTTTTCTCATTCTTCCCAAAATACTCTACTTTTACACAGCTGTTTTCTAACATCTGGAAATATATCATCCTATGCCCTTAAGAAGAGCCTTTAAGTGTGGGATCTTGTCTCAGTGGCAGGATGCTGGCAAGAAGCCGAGCATTGTCTTTGCACAACCTGCCTAGTTGCTCTCTTTGTCCCAAATAACTCAGTTTTCCTTTCTGGGATTCCTGTAGCTGCACCCCCAAGACCATATTAATAAGATATTTGGTGAGATTCCTAAGAATATCTCCCCTTCTTTCCTTATGACTTCCTCATCTGAAAATATTTTCCCCCTTTATCTCCCTTTATTCTCCTCAACAGTTAAAGGCAAAGGCAGCATTTTGTTCACTTTTTATGACCTTATGAATGGGGAAGAATATTATACAGCCCATAGGAAAGATGAATTAAAAGTCTGATAGCTATTCCTTCTGTAGCTGTCTCGCTTTCATGCAGTACTGTTTTCCTGCCTGAACCTGGAGCAAGAGAGCAGTTGCAGGGGAGGGAAAGGCAGGTTCCTGGAAGAAGGAGTAGCTAACAGGATGTTGCTTTTGTTGGAAAAGATCCGTCCTGTTGACAACAGGGAGGACCCAGTAATGCTGAGAGCTAGCTACCAACCAGGCACCGTGCTGCTAATCAGAGTGCAGAGGCCAAATTTTCCTTCTCCCTGCCAAGAAAAGGCATTTAAATAAGCTCTGAAGTATGATTTCAATTTCACTGCAGTTTAATGCAGACAGCAGAAAAACACAGTGACTCACAATACATTCTTGTCCATTCAATAAATAAAATTTCCTCTCAGAAGTCTGCAATTCTGCATGGTAGAGAGGCATAGTGAACACTTGGTCCTAGGATGCATACAGCACAGCAGCTGAGTTTTCATGCTCAGAAAAGCCAAGAAATGAATATGTTGGAAAGTTCTCAAGAAAGGCCACAATTTACATTAATTTTCTGTTTCCTTCACATGTACAGAAATAGCTGCTATAAAAAATATGAAAGGGCAATATAGCTGATCCTTTTCCTACAGCTTTAAATCTTATAAGAGCCAACCTGCCCCAAAGCAGCCACCTCTTTACCCTCGTGTCTTATAGCTCTCTCCATGATGTATGGAGAGGGGAGTGAGCCAAAGGGGGTGCCTGAAGGATATGTTGCCACAGACAAGGCTGTAAAGTTACTGTGTAAACTACAAATTTACTCCATAACATTGCTACACTAAACAGTGATGGGTAGAGGAGATTTCATTTTTTTCTCTTTCTAGGTCCTCCCTTGCTTGTGGTCCTAATGCCTGAGCAGTTTCTCAGTTACACAGCCAAGATCAGATGACCCCCAAAAGCTGGCAACTGTATTGGCCAGTGGCATTGTTTGTTCTTTATCTGAAGGTGACCAGGAGATATGAATAACAGCTTAATTTGGGATTTTAGATGCAAGCCTGAGGTTTTCACTTTATGAAATGCTTTCTGAAATGTCCTGAAAAGAACTGAAGAGTTAGGCTGAAGTCCAGGAAAGGAAATGAATGGTAGAAATGATACATAATCTCCCCTGACATCCTGTTAACATAGCCTCATGCTTAGCCCAAGAACTCTGCCTTGCAGAGCTGGCAGGGTGAACAAGACCCTGCCTACAAACGTGTTTTTGCAGCCCCGTCCTGATTTGCTGTGTACCATAGCCTTTACTGCATGCCAAGGTCTCTGGGTTTGCTGCTGCAACACTGGGCTGAGAAAGCCACACTTCGTGTGCCACATCCCACCCCTCGGTGCTCCCCCTGCCCTGGATCGTTGTGTCCCAGACCAGCATTGTTCGGGTCATACAGGCTCGTGTCTCTTCTCAGGCATATAGAGCCTTGCACAAAGTCTGCTAAATGCAAAAGAAAGATTTTAACTGACTTCAGGAAGTTTTGTTCAAGTCCTTTGGGAAGAGCTAGGATGAAGGACAGGAAGTATGATGTAATGTGAGGCATTTTTTTTTTTTTTTTTCCCAAATAATTATTTATTTATGAATGTATTTATTGACTTCTTTGATGTTTTAATCATTGTGGAAGTACAGCAACCTGATGGATTTCTATTAACATACATTTAAATACAAAAGGGGCAGTTTACTTTTCAGCAGTTTGAACACCTGCAATTCACATTAGCTTCAGATGGAATTCTGTGTGCTCAGCAAATTAAACATTCAGTAAACAATGTTATAACAGCATTGACTTTAAGATGAAATCATAAATGCATGAAAACAGGACAAAGCCTATAGCTATTTGTAGCTATATTCAATCTGTTTTCCCTCTTGGTCCTGGAATAGAAGGCTGGAAAAGATCTCAGTGGCTGTGGATTAGCTCAGCTCCATAATTATAGCACCTGAGATGAGAGCTGCGGCTTTGCTTATATTAGATAACCAACCCAAAATTGTGATATAAAAGGAGGATTAAGTTTTTATTATAATGCTGAAATCAAATTCATCTTTGAGCTGAACTAGTCTGATTTGCTGAGTCCTGCAGGCCACCACCTTTTTTTTTTAATATGCTGAGGCTACTAATTCTCCATTTCTGGTGGGAAGAATTGAGAGGGTGTGATTTTATGCAACCTTATTTTGCTTCTGCAATATGCCCTTCCCCAGAGAATCCCATTTGTACTGTTTATCATCTAATATCCCTGCATTTCTGGCAAAATCATGGTGCAAAAAATGAGTACCTTAATGAACATACTGAACCCAAGTATTTGTGCTCAGTGAGTAACTTGACCTACTAAATTTTACCCATTAAGAGAGACTTTAAGGACCACTCTGGCCCTGTTTTCAGGTCAATCCCAAAGTGTATTAACCTGTTTTGAAATGCGTGGGAGATGCCCACTGAATATGCTAACAAAGGGAAACTAGAGAGCTTAAATGCAGCCAGAAAAGAAACAAAACCAATTTTCTATCTGCATGGGTAAGATATTACTCACTCAAGAGATTATACACACCAGAAATGAGATTTTGACTCCTGCTCTTGGAAATTACTCCAACAGGAAAAGGCTACATCCTTCCTTGGATTTAAAATATATTGTGAGAAAATCCCGTCATTGTGCTTGCCTTTTCCACCTCGTGCAGAAAGTACCAGGGAGTGATCAGAAATTCTTTAGTGTACTGACACACTCTCTGACCTTTTGGAGGATTATGGAAGTGTATAATAAGCGGCAGTGAGCAGTTTGGAGCACCCTTTCTTGGTTTCCTACACAGATACACCACTGTTTTTCTCCATTCTGATGTCACTTCACATAGCAGTGGACTTTGAGGCAAAGAAGAGCTGAAGATGCTCAAAAATGACCCATGTCTAGTTCAGAGGAGAAAGAAAATTAGAGGATGGAGATTATATGAAGCATCCGTTAAAAAAAAAATGTACACAATAAAGAGGAATAAGGTTCCAAAATTCTGTCAGCTTGCAGAAATTACGAATATACACATAGAAATGGAGACTCAACTGGGCTGTCACAGAGTGTCTTGGCTAAAGTGGTCAGGCTCCAGGTAAATCCCTTCCCTCTCAGCTGGGACCAAGGATGCATTATGCCTCTCACTGAACAAAGGGCCGCCCCTCCTACCTTTGAAGCAATCACATTATTTATCCAGTGCTGGGAGCACCTGTTATCACATCTTTTTCAAAGGGATTTTTTCTGATTCATGAATATTAGAGAAGTGGTCAGATGAAATGCTACTATTTATTATGAAAGCCTCCCTCAGACTCCTGTATTTCAGGGCCTGTGCTAGGAACCTGTTTCTCTTTTGCAATCCCCTTTCTAATACTTCTTTCAGTAAACAACAGCTGACCCTTGTAAGTATAGAACTGAGTGGCCACAGGCTTTCTCGTCTCTAAAGACCAAGCTAAGCTGTTGCATGTTCTTTAGCATGGTGGAGGGCAGGGGGTGTTGTTTGTTGGTTACAGTTTTAGGTTTTGTTTGTTTTTTTGTTATTATTTGTTGGTTTTGTTTGTTTGGTTTTTTTGTTTCGTTTGGTTTTTTGTTATTTTTTGGTTTTATTTTGTTTTTGTTTGTTCATTTTTTTGTTGTTGTTTCAGGGATTTTCTTTGGTGGGGTGAGGGGTGTGGGTGTACAGTTAGTTTGTGACGGAGGGGACCATCGTAAGACTAGAATCAGGCAGGTTTTGGGGTTCTGTAGCTGGTAGTTCTGCTGTTGTTTTCCTCAAATGAAACAGTCTTAATGGGATTATGGAAAAACTAGGAGAGACAGGGAGGTTGTAGTTTTATGACGGAAAACAGGAGAGAGGAAATCTCTAATGTGTTATCAGTTTGTGGTTTTGCCTTTACTATATGAGAGATAGTATTCCTGAGACCCTAGGCTCTTTAGCCTGATTTTCTGCTCTAGAGAACTTGATGTGAGTATTTACTTGGGACAGGAAAAAAGGGATGCGGCAGTGTCTGATTGATCTTCCTCCAAAAAAAGGAAGACAACGACCACACATGCTGCTGGATAAACAAGGTCCCAACATGCCATTAGATATCTAAGTGGCTTCAGAACTACAAAGATGTGTTTATTGTTTACAAGTTTTGCTATTTGCCCAGTGCTTGCCCAAGGCCTTTGTGGCCAGGTTCAAATCCTTTTTTATTCCTCCCACTGAGTAGCAGATTATTTTGTTATAAATCATTTCCACACCTCACGTAAGTCAGATGCCATTGTTTGCTTCTTTTCCGTTTGAGATTTGGATGGTGATCGTAAGGGATCCTTGTACAAATCCTACAGAGCAGATCCTATCACACAAATTGTGGACATTCTGTCAGGACCTTGGCAGTTCCTCACTGACTTCCATGTGTTTTCAAGGAAATTTCCAGTTATGTTGGTCATCATTGGTGGGCCTGCCACTGGATGGAGGTTTCAGCCAAAAGTAATTTTCTCCAGCACAGTGTTTATATCTGTAGCAATTCTACCATTGATGCTATAAATTCAAATGTCATCAGTTTCATGCATGGTAAATGAGAAGATATAAATGAGGTACAAGATGAACATAGTCCATATATACATATCTGTTTCTAATACATAACTCTAATGTTAACGCATTTTAAATATACTCCTTGGTGAACCTTTTTCTTCATTTTATAGGCAAGAAATAAGCCTCTCTTTCCCTGCTTTTAGTTTCTGATTGTTTTCTATGCACTGAACTCTCCTATATTATTTGGTGGTGAAGACTAGGGAGAAACAAATGAGTTATCAAAATAAATCAAATATGTAAAGATTTGGGTGATGACAAGTCTTCTAAGTCTGTATGGAAAAACCATGCCTGAATATGGAGAGCAATTGTACCTTTAATGTGCCTGCATATGGGAATATGTTTTTAAAAAAATGTTCTTCTGTCGGTTTGAGTAAAAAAGGAATTGACACCAGATTGAAGAGAGTCCGCTCTTGGAGGAATAAAGTGTTGCAGCTACACAAACATGCACATGAAAAAGGTTAAGCATTTTGGCCTTGACTTTTAGTAGCTACTAAATCTGCCTGAGAAGATGCCTTGTATTTAGAGGCCAGAAAGTGTCCTACAGTGGCCAAGACCACCTCCTCTGTCTGAATTAAAATGTAGGTCTCTAACATTCAGAACTTTGTTCTGATTAATGTCAACTGAAATTGTTATAGCATAAAATCATGTCATCTAGGAGTGTTACTGAATCAATATGACTCAAGAGAATAAACTGAAATACTTCACGGGTAGTTCCACCATGATATTTTCTCTCAATTTGAAGTTAAGATCAGAAACATAGCTAATTTTTTTGTATAATCCAAACGAAGATCACTAATGTACTCTTCTATAAATCAGAAATGTCCTCATCTGTAATTTATGTGAAGTAAAGTTTATTGTCTTTTGACAAAAGTATTTTGAGGAACTATTAAAAAAAATTGAAAGTGCTCAAGAAACTTGGAAACAGACCACTCATGGCAGGAGATTGATATGAAAAAAATGTGCAAAGCAACAATTGAGATAGAGATAGGAGGAAATGCTTTTTCAGCCAACCTGTAATTAGCTTGTGGAAGTCACAGCTACAGAGAGTCAAGGGCAAGAATATAATTAGATTCCAAAAGGGACTGGAAATATATATTGATGTAATTAATTATAGCTCTGAATTTATTTCCTAAAGTGTTTTTTTTCCAGCAATATTAAACCTCACTCTTCCCCCTGGAGGGACTGTGTTTTGCAGAAGGCCAAAGAACACATGGGCAGGAAGCAGCCCTTAGGTAGTCTGCAGTGCACAAATGACACTCCTGAGGGAGAAACAAAGGTGCTGTTATGGCATTGAGCAGCAGGGCCAGTAAGGTGCTGGGTGGTCTGTATGTGTGAGACTGACACAATAATGACTTAGACTAATACTCAAACATACAGTCATGGATGCCAGATGGTCACCAGCTGGGAGACAAGTCTCATTTTTGAAATTGTACATCCCTTGTAAAATATCTCCGTAGCTATCAGCTTCTGTAAACTTTAACAGTCTGCTCAGTCGGCTGAATTTAACAGTACACTAAGTATGGTAATTATAGATACTGAGGTAAATATAAGTTACAACTGGAAAGTTTTTCAAAGGCAACTATTATCATTAGTTTACATAAATTAAGAGGCTACTGTTATGTGCAAAGAGAAAAGCTTTCCAATATTGCACATTCATTTTTCAGTGATATGATGCAAGCCTAGGTAGTGCCCTGGAGATGATGGCGTTTTTACTGAGGGCTTATTTTGTCCTTTCTTATCACAGAGGAGAGGAGCTAATATTTTCCTTAGTACTTAAATACATATCTCAGCAGCTAACACGTTAGGAAAAACAAAGTAATCAGTAATGGGGTGGTGCAATCCCAAAAGTAAAATAAAACCTACACTGGAATACTAAATAAACCATGTGATAAAATACTGAAGGTTAGAAGTTCTTTTGCAAATGAGGAATAACAACTTTCTGCAACTTCCGTTCTTGGCAGAAGAGACTTGTGATTGCATTTGCCATGGGAGGTCAGGAACAGTCAGATGATACCATCTGACCAGGTTACTCGATGCTCATAACCAAACAGGCTCAGCTCCCTTGGGATCTGCTCTGCTCGTTTCCAAGTGTAGTTTTGACCCAGAGGACCATATGCAGAGTTATAAAAAGTATTTATTAAAAGAATGAGATTGTGAATAGATATGGGCACATATGATCCATTGACCTGCTCACTTAAATCTAGGGGTGCTCCAGGGCATTTGCATAGTTATTTTGGGTGGGATTGCTTCTTGGGCAAGACAGCAATTTTCTTTGGGGTTTTTTGTGGTTGGAATAAATTGGAAAGATATTTATATATGATCTCTGACTATTTCTGTTTATTTCTTTGGATTTTCCATGTATGATGAAGCAATTCAAACTAAAAAAAAAAATCAAAATAGAAATCTCTTGCACTGTCTTGATATGGTCATATCTAGATTAAATTGTGAATGAACCAAATCTGGCTGTAGTTGTTTGTCCAGGCTGAAGAACAGTCTCATTTCATAAAAAAAGTGCTAGAAGCACAGCAAGGGTATTGCACTACAGAAATACACTGGTAAAACTGCGTAAGGAACCTAGTGTCTGCTTTCAGTAACAATATAACCTTGAACCTTAATAGGTAACAGAAAGATGGAAAGTTTTGTCTGTGTCTCAAAAGTAAACAGTTCCTCCTAACAAAGTGCAGACAGATAACTGTTTCAGTCACATATCTCTTTGGAATAACTGCATTCCATCGATGACCAGTAAGAGAGTGCTAGACCTGGGCTACAACCTCCTCCTTCCTTTGAGGAACCACCGGAACTGAAGCCACACTTTAACATGGACTTCCATAGATCTAAGTGTGAAAAATGGCAGTATACTTCTAGAAAAGAAGGTAACTTATATTATCTGGGGGGGCGGGGGGGGGGGGGCGAATGCACATTTTCAAAGGGGTTTTTCCTGAAACCTCCCTTTCCAGGTCCTTTTTTGTATCCAAAGAGAATTCTGTATGCATTTTGGACCTCCTTATTTACAACAAAACATTGTTCTTGACAGAGACTTGCCTGTTTCATGAAAACCAACCTGGTGTGTTTTCTTCAGCAATGGCCTGAGACTTTGTGGTACTAACTCCTGATTAATGCCAGTTTAAGTTGCTAGAGATAAGTGACCCACTGGATGAACTCTTATTTATTCTAAACTCAGTTGGAGAGGAATGTGCTTTGTCCTCTCATTCTTTCAGGCTCCAACTGGAAATTTAGTTAGTTTGACCTAATAGAAAACAAATTCAGAGATGCCAAACCTACTTTTTGCACACCGTATTTTCCCCCTCTTAGTCTTGTACCTCTTTAGGGACATGTAGGCTTGAAGTAAATGGAAAATGTTGGAGTTGACAGTCACTGAAAAAAGTATGAAATTTCATTAGCAGGACAAGCATAACTTTGGGCTCATGCAATTCTAGCAAAGTACAGCTGGTGCTTAAATACTCACCAAGCAATCAGGTGTCTTCCTCTGTACATCCTGCTTTCAGAGACATATTCATATTTCATGTGTTTTACCTAATGCTTATGCAAGGGCTGACAGTGAAGTTCATTGCTTTCCTGGCTGCCCACTTTCAAGACTACCACACATTAAAGGAAATCTCTTAATTCTGTTGTAAAGTTGTAGGCCAGAGCACCTGAGATTTAGGAATTATCACTGAGAACTGCAACTCACTAAAATGACATCATGGTGAGAACACCACATCCTCAGAGAACCACAAGCCACTCACAAAACCAGAAAAACCAGACAGCACCTTTTAAACTTGCTATCACAACCTTGATTCAGAATGCAAAAGCATAGCTAAAATAGTTTTGCAGTTTGTGCTTCCAAGTTGATTCTTTACAGACCCAAAAGCATGTGCTAGACAGATGTTGTGCTCAGTCTGATAAATTTGCATATGGCACTGATGAGCTGTAGATATCAAAAAATTCTTGGATTTATGTAAGTAGATATGGCCAAGTAAAATTTGTGACTTTTAAGGTGTTGTTATTCAGAACTGATGTAGCTTGTGACTGGAATATTAGTATTCCGCTTTAGGCTTCAAATATGTAGGATATCAACAAGAAATAATTATTTTATCGTCATCTTTTTAGATGTCTCATTAAGATGCAGCAATTAAGCCCTAATTTTAGCAATATTTTTACAACAAAGTCACTAGCTTTAAAAATCTGTAATTTCGTCAGATTTTTTTTAATTAATTACAGTTCTACAGACATTTTCATTACTTAGGATTATACTTTACGGGATTTTGGGCAGGATGGATGGACTCTTTAATGGAAAACTGTACATTTTCCTTTCAGAAGTATATGAGCCCAAGTGCTAAAAAGGCACCTGTTATGAATATTCTTATGATCTTCCAGAGGAAAATAACATTTCCATTTGTAAATATAATGAAGAAGTCTGTGGGAAGTTTTTTTTTTTTTTGCATCCTTGTCAGAAACTTCTCATGTCACACAGTCTTGCAGCCTGAACAACATGTGAAAATCCAATGTGGGAGTAGAGGAATTAGTTCATGTAAGGATTTGGTTAATGTCCAGCACAGTTTCCATAAGTTCCACACTAATGCTTTCTCAATTTTTATCTATCGCAAAAAATACACTAGAATTAACAAATTTTGGTTTTTTTGGAAAATATCCCTATTGGCTACTCTAAAGGTGAAAGACTATCTTGGTCTTTCCAAATATGATGTTTCCTTACAATAGATCAAAGCAGCAATGAGGCCACGTTTGGGGGATTCTCTTTTAAATAATACTTGCCATTTCAGTGAGTTGCTTCTGAGACAGGGAACTTCAGCCCTTGTCAAACAAAGTCTTGTGGGCACAAGAGTGCTACAGAGCTTTAAGAGACTAACATTGTTCTGATTCTCATGGTCTGCTGTGGGGGGCAATAGCTACTTGGATTATTTCCCTCATTTTACCAATGGATGCTGGAAGCCTATCAAGCAGTTCCAGCCCGTGTGCTTTTGAAGAACTTGACCCAAGCAATTCACTCAGGGTCTGCCAGTTTGTTTGCAGTAGAATATACCTGACTTGTAAATTAGCCAGTTATTGTTCAAGAGGAAGTCTTGAAGTTAACACAGGGCTAAAATCCCAGTTTCTTCCAGAGAGTGAGGTGCTACAGCTACAGATCTCCTCTGGAGTTCATCACTCCTTAAGGATATGAAGCAGCTCTGTAATGTGCATCAGCTGTTCATGGTTTGTGGAGGACTGCCCAGCAAGGACTGCAGGAATGTGCTATGTTCCAGCAGTGGCTGGAGCCCTGATACCTTTCCTAGTCCCTGACATGCCTGTTCAGGCTTTCTGCCGTATAACTGCTGCCAGTGCATGTAGACCAGCCAAACCTGTGTGGGTGAAGCACCTTTCTTCAGTTTAGCAAAGATAAAACACATTGACACAGAAAACATGCAGGTCAGTATTCCTACAGGCATTTTCCTTCAGTTTGACTCATATAGAGAAAGTCCTCTGGCCACTTTAATTTTTCTATTGTGGTTTCACACCTCTGCCCAAAACCAATGAAATTAAAAGTAATTAAAGTAGAGATGTTAAGAGAGGGGTGAATAATTCACTATGGAAGATGGACCTGCCAAAACTAGTCTGTTTCTCTGCTCATGGAAAGTCTGCAGGTTGGTTGCAATTTCCGGACATTTATTTATGACTTTAGTTTGCCTGGTGTTCTGAAAATTTATTTTTATGCTTAGGAGGTGTCACACAGCATTTACTTCAAGTATTTAAATCAAAAATCTGAGCTGTTAGTTAATTGTGGTTGCTTATAGGTAGTTACATGAGATGGCAGGGGTAGCACAGAAGTGAAAGTAGTTGAGAACGGGAGAAGATTGTCTTGGGATTAAGTCTGTCTGGGATGGGCTGATGAACTGCATACATGGAATTATTTTAGTTTCTAAATGCTATTTGGTGTGTAGGAATCATGAAACTAGAGAACGGTTTGGGGTGGAAGGGGTCTTTACAGATACTCTGAAAGATGTAGTCTTTAACTAGTGTAAAATGAAGACAGGACCAGACTATTCACTACAAGCAGAGGGTAAATGCATTTTTTTCCGTAGCTGTGTTTCCACAAAATAATTATTTTCGTGTGGGAGGTCTAATTCTCCCTAATGGACACTTTTGTAGGACACTGTCTTATCTGAGTTTACCTGCCCTTAATCTAGGGTTTTAGGATGTTTTAAGGGCTCTTCCCTGTTGTCTCAGGTGTAGGTGCATCTAGCACAAACTCATTTTTACATTTGGCAGGTGCAAATCCCTGCCAAACATGTTTGGGAGTATTTGCTTCTCTATTTTTCTTGCAGAAGGAACATTTGCTTCATGTGTACTGCCACTGATTCTTATTTCAGGCCAAATTATTTTTAGTGGGGATAAATCTTTTATAGAGCTAAATTTTTTATTAGTCTAAATACAAAATATTTATGTTCCATTACATATTTACAATCTTATTCATGAAAAAATAGCAGTCATCCTAAAGAAGTATTTCCTTGGGAATTATTAAAAAGAAGAAGAAAAAAGGAAGAAAAAGGCAATTCCACTGCAATTTTTTCCCTACAATAAATGAAACACAGGTAAGACTTACAGAAGGCAGTTAGCAAGCACTAGATATGCGCTTGCCACTTTTAAGTCCTGCTTTGAAATTCCCATTATGTCAGACATGATAATAATGATGGACTGTAGTGCTTTGGGTAGAGACCTTTTCCTAGCCTTATTCTCCAGAAAATTTTTAAGAGAAATAATTACCACTTGCTATTCTCTGTCTACTGTTGCAGTGAAACTGGTGCTAAATTTTGTTCAAACCTCTTCAAATATCTTCAGCATTTCATTAAAGACTGAGCCAAATTAATTTTTGGGGCAATACTATTGAAATGCTGGGCAATGACTCAAGGAAAGCACGTACATATTTAAGCAGTGGGGGTAATCCTGTGTGTTCAATGGGACTATTATCATGGAGCAAGTTAAATAAGTGCTTAGTTAGCTGCATAGTGTATCTCAATGCACAGCATCCATGGGCCTGAAAGCAGCTGAAGTTAACAGAAGGGCAATCTCTGAGAGACTTTGAGCCAGCCCATGAGTGATCTAGTGTTCATTCATGGTGTAGAGTAGATCAATTTATATTTTTCTTTAATTCTTTTTTCCTCTTTTTTTAGGCAAAGGATACTGCTCATTGCCTGTGACCACTTGAAGATCAGTTAATTCAGCCTGAAGAATTGACCTGGCTCAGAATATGAGATTAGAAAACTCAGGGTTTTTTCCCATGCAGTACATAACATAATTTTCTTCCTGGATTACAGGAAGTTTCTAGCCATGACATTTTTCTCTTCTGGGTAAGAGGAAAGAATATCTGGGGTAAATACTTTCTTTCCCACTGCCCTCTTTTCAATAACACAGTTACTCAAAGGAGCATTTTTCTGACTAGAACTTGTAATAGTGCTCTTCATAATGCACCAAGAAATCCTTTGTCAAGCAATTGTTTCCTGTTCTAAATTACAAATACAAAGCAAACTGAAAAAGAGGGGAAAAAGAAAAGAGACATTTGATTAGAAGGCCAAAGGGGACAGAGAAGAGAGGTTGGGCTGAGTATGTTCTATGGCAAATTTCCCAAATAATTTTTTCACCAGATTTGCTAAACATTTCTTTTAATGTGATGTCAGGTCACAAGTACTCTTTTCTCTTTGTGTAAGACATGCCATCCAAGCACAATAGTTTTGTATTGTAAGAGGACAAAGTGAACATACACACCAGTGTGTGTTCAGACCTTCTTGGCATCATGAACTGAGAATTTGCTGCCTCTTCCCTGGCACTTGGAGCTCTCAAATTCCTGAGAATACACATGGTCACATCAGACCTGGAACCATATATGTTGCATTCACCTCAGAGGCTTCCAATGAACATGTAATCGTTTCTCTCTACTCCAGAAACATGATTTTTATTCTGACTCTCCTTCAAGTACAGGAAGTTGAGTCATGGCTGTTTGGAACTGCAGAACTGCAGGTCGTGTCCTTGTGTTCTCAGTACATCCATATGATTCTGATTTCTTTTGTCAGGGTGTCAGAATGAGACCAAGGAAGGGGTCAGTCCCATTGTGACTGTGCTGTTTTCTCCTGTTGAGAAACATACATGTAACCTTGATATCTAATTTAAGTCATGAAATGTTCAGCACCTTTTGGGTTTCCTAAAATACCCTGCTTCCCATCTGTCTGTGCTTCTTCTAGGGATACAACCATGTATTTATATCCTCATGTAAGAGGTGAATTTGCTTTCATAAAGGGTTAACATGGGCAAGAGCCCTCCTTAAAGGAGTAATGAACAGAATTAAGGAGGAGATGCTGTCAGGTGATAAGGGCAGAGTGATAAAACAACTCCCAAAACCTAGTTTTAAGAATATATAGAAAGTCTGTTTTGACTTTTCTGTTTAGGTACATTTGCCAATTTACAAACTTGAATACGTACAGTTATAGGGAGCAGGAAGAAGTTAGGGAGGTTAGGATTTAGAAAGGTTTTCAACACAACATCTCATCTGGGACAGATAGAAATCTGGCATGATAGGCTCATGTGATCCCCAGCACTCAGAGTGACCTAACCCTTTAGAGTGTTTCAGCCTTTGGAAGAGTTGTGCAGAAGATGAGCATGCAGGTATCCATTCAGGAATCACTTGGAGCTGGGAAATCTGGCTGAGTTCAGCATCTTCGAGCAATTGGGACATTGCCTTTAGCACCATTGTTGCAATAACTCTGAAAAACCTCTAAAGACACTGTCCCCTGCTTCCCACCAGCCAGATCTGTCAACTCTTTTCTGTCTTCTGCTCCCACAGTTTTCTCCCTTCTTATGTTCCTCTCCCACCCAGCAAGTCTTTAGTGGCCAAGACCTCTCTGCTGGTCTCTGATCCTCTGTGGTGGCCCATCTGGTCTCCTTGATCTGTAATGTGATGCAATCACTTCAGCCTGTCTACAGTCACAGGGCGTGAAACTGTGGCTCAAAATCTTCTCATGGAAAGACACCCATAGCCTTCCCTTACCAAATTACTCCACTCTGCCATTCTTCTTCCATATTACTCACCATGCCCAATGCATCTTCCTCCTGTCTGATCTGAGTCAGCACCCTTCTGCTCACCAGGAAAGAGGCTTCCTGAGAAAGGCCTCTGTGGCAGGAGTGTGTGGACGGTCATACTGCTCTGGGGAAAGTGTATAGTTTTGGAAAGAATGTTCCCATGGAGATTTCCCGCTAAATTTTCCTCCAGGTTCTCTCAGTACTGAAATGAACCTCAAATTATTTCTTGCAGAATTCAGTTTCCTGAGATTTGAGCTTGTTAAAATGTTGCCTGAGATACCAGTAACTATCTCAGTCTTTGCTGCAGGGGCTTTTCCCTTGCCCCTGCCAAGGCTTTCAAACAGTATAATTTTCTTTCTTTAACTTGAGGCTCTCTATCCCCGAGCTATCCTTTTCACCCTCTGCCTCTTCTGCAGCAAATCCTAGCACTTTCTACCTGAAGTCAGCTAATAGCTGAGCTTTGTGTTCTCACCAGGAAGGAGCAGTGTGATTAATTCTCCAGTGTCTCTTCTGTTCCTCTGAGCTGTTTCCTTATGGGGAATCTGTAATGGAGCAGGGCGGGACCCAGCACGGAACTCTCTTTTCCTTATAATAGGTGCATCACCTGCTCTACCCTCACATTATGCAATAAGCTCAATGGGAGCAAAATAAGCAATGCTGTCTCATCATTGACTTGCAGTCTGGCTTTTGTCATCTTGCAAAAACAAAGGTAGTCTGTAACAAAGAAGATATGACTCAAGAGGGATGTGGGGAAAATACTACAATTAAGCATTAAAAATCAGCAACATAAATATGCCTTCCGAGGGGCACTCCCTGAAAAGATTTTGATTTACAATATGTCAAAAAGGAAGTTCAGATCAGAAACTTTTCAAGAAAGGAGGGGCACTCAAATGTGCACCATATCCAACAGCACTTATAGAGGTTATAGAGGTTATTTTACTCAATAATGCCTCGATAAACATGAATACAATACCCTTAGAGAAGGGACCAAGGAGCTTAGGGAGCTGAGAAGTTTTGAATTGCCTTGGAAAGCTCCCTATTTCTCTTTGTTGACTCCAGAGGAAAACTGAACCAAGACACCTCCTTTCCTTGATCAAGTGTCTGGAGTAATCGAAACTGATCTAGGTGAAGAGAGACAATCAGAAAATGGTCTCCTCCTGCAACTCTTTACAATCCCTGATTTATACCAGGAATTCAGTCCTACATTACCCACACTGACTGTTAACACAATTTGTGGCCTGGAAACAGCCATTACAGGAGAAGGTTAGAGATTCTCAGGGCCATTTAGTTCCTTCTTCAGGAAGAGCAAGTTTTTGCTCCTTCAGAATTTGTCCTTTGGACCCAAAGTTCATGTCACAAAGACAGGCTGATAGTGTTGTAATGGAAGTACATTATATGCCCCTTAAGTAAAGGAGAATGGTCCGTGAAAGAAAAAATTAGTTTTCTCCACCTGGTAACAAAAGTTAAGAGGTCTGGCTTCTGATTCAGAGTAAATGATGGGCAAGCTCTGGGAATACGAATTGTATGGCATGAGCTCACTACATGCATGTTGGGCTCTTTGGAAGGCATGTGTTTGTAGCTTTTATTGGTTAACTTCACAGAGTAAAAGTATTGAGCCATCCTAGCATTTCCTGTGACAACACTTCCATTTGTGTGTTCTTTGAGCACTGGGAATCCTTCTGCTTGGAAGGCCATGACAATGCAAAGACAAAAACTTGGGACTCATTTATGACTTTAAACTGAAGTAACTGTGGAGAGTGAAGGAACCAGTTAGTTCAGAAAGGTCTTGACAGTGATTAACAGTGCTGCTGTATAAAAATTGCCCCAGTTCTCAGTGTGGATTGTGGCAAGCTTAAGAATTGACAAAAGATGCCATTTGTTGTGTGCTCTTTTTTGCATCTTTTTTTCCCCCTCAAGATAGTGCAAGTATTTGTTGTCTCCAGCAAAGTCAAACTTCTTTGACTTTTGATCTTAATGACTTTGCTGCTGTGAATGCTTATGCACGTTGTCATCCTTGACTTCATTACTATGAGTACTGGAGCAACACATCAAATGTGGATTTTTCTGGAATTTCAGACAAACAGTTCTGTGCATTTCTTCAGAGACTGAGTGGTTCCAGAAAGATCTGTAGGTCTATATGACAGACAAAAATACAACCTTTCCAAAGCTGGAATAACAGCACCAGTCAACACAAGTGTCTAGACTGTGATATGTGAAAGTGAAAAATATTTTTCCTCCAGAATTCGGTCCTTGAAACTTCAGGACTTTATAAAATAGAGAATTCCAGTTAAAAAAAATACAGAGAATATGAAGGCTCCTCATTGTACTTTAAGTAAAAAGTCAAAGAGAAGTTCCTGGTGGCTATCAAGATAAATACTTTTAAATATTCCATACATGTGCTCTACTCATAAATTTACTTTGAATCATATGCATAGGAATGATACTAAAATTGCTACTGAGTTTTATAAAAGAAGTCTGCTATCGAGGAAATGAGTATATCATTAGGTTTAAAATTGCGGTGGGGAGCAAAGAGGCCCTAAACTACTTCCCAGAGAACAGGACTGTAGCAATCATGCTCTAATAGTTTATTGTTATAATACAGCAAGTGATAAAAAGGCTTAATATATAGCCTAAATGGATGTTTACTTGAATAGTTACATACTCAGCTTCTTGTGCCAGAGATTTAATCTAGTCAGGGCTGCTTTTATATAAAAGTGACTTGTTTGCTTTCTGTAGGACATTTCTACTCTTTTATGTGAAGCCTTACATGTCTGGAGGACTAAAATTGCTGCAGCATTTTTAGAAAATGATGACAACTAGAAACTCTAAAGTAGTTGGGCCACTAGAGGGAAAAATGTGTTACAAAGGGATTTGTGCTATGAAAATGAATAGGTACAGATAAGCAAGAAAGATAGTGTCATTCTTTTCTGGTTCCTAATAAGGGAACTTTAGCATGCAAAAGATTTATGAGCTCTTAATTTTAATTTAAACTATATGTTTTAATAGGCTTTTTAGTATGCTTTTCATTGTTTTTCTACAGTGATTTCATTCCCTTAACTGAAAACCTTTTACATTCATCTTACATGAATGAGCTAGCAGTGCAAAAGTTTACTTTTTAAATGATAAGTGATAATAAAATACAGCAAGCTGACTACATTTAACAGCAAAAGTGAAGTTCTGTCTAGGCAGGTAATGGCAGATTCCTCACTGACTTCTAATTCTTCCTTGGAATTTGTTTTAAGATCAGCCTATGGTGCAAAAAAATTCCTTTAATATCTTTACTCTGCAGGATTGGCTCCTGTGTCTCCCTGTTTTTGAAGGCATGACACTGATGGTTTGCATTCATACCAAGCTGCACACAGTCCAATAAAGCGCATAAACTCATATGTACCATTTGTTTGTTTTTCTCTTTTCATTGTAGCATATTCATTTTGCTCAAATTACTAGCTTTCTCCACTTTCTGGATTGAGGCAGTGATGCAAAAATGCTCATTTGTTTTTTTGCAAAGATGACTAGATCCCTTTTCATCAAGAAAACATAAGGAAACTTAATAGTACTAAAAGGTAGTAGGTTAAAAAAATAACAACTTTATTGCTTAAAAATTTGTGTATATATATGTGTGTGTACATATATATGTATTTACACCTTTTAAGCCACACTCATTGCTTTAAGGGGAGGAGATAAGGGGGAAAATGGGGCTGACTCATGATCTGAATCCTGTGTTAATAGCTTGAAGGAAGCACATCACAATGTCAGTGGGAATGCCTATGCTGTTATATTAGCTCCTTTGTGTTTCCACAGTCTGTGTGTTGCCTTCCACCCTGGCTTAGCATTGGGGTGAGGTAACTGATCCTTCAGGCTCAGATTGGAAAAACTTTTGGTGTAAGATCAAACTCAGTTCTTACAGGCAATATGGGTGCAACTGGGGTTATAAGCTATACAAACTCAAGCTCACTGTCAGGCCTTGTAAAGAAGAAAGGAATAGAAAAAGCTGTTAAACCTTACATATGTACTGTTTGGGGAAGGGATCTCAGGGTTGGTCATATTGGCTCTTTACCCAGGAGTTCCCACGAGCAAGCTCTCCTACCCTAGAACGAGTAACTAGACCAGAACAAGAGGGAAATCTGCTCATTTGGGATAGTACTGCAACCAGAATTAGTTTAGCCAACCAAAGTGTCTTAATCCTTTGCAAAATTACCAAAGAGATTGAACAAGACTATACAAATAAAGAGCAATTTTGTTTAGCTGAAAACACAAGCTAATCTAATTTTTTTTTATATAAGACAGATAAATCCTAGTAATTTTAAATCCCAGTAATTTAGCTCTCGTATTGGGTACATAATTATTGGCATCAGACAACAGCACAATTAGATTATGACTTTGCTTCCTGTCTTTTCCAGAATATTTGGTAATGAGGCTAAAGACAATTTGTCTGTGACTGCCTCCCCATACAATGAATCCATACAAATCACCTATTTGGTTTTGTGATTAAGTGGTTAGCTGGAAAATGGATGAAAGTAACTGAAATTATACACATTCCCTTATTTCTTTTATCTGGGTTTGTATTTTATTAACACAGGACTATTTGGGGCACCCTGATTTTCTGTGTGGTGTTTCCTGGCTGCAGTAAGCCACTAACTGAGTAGCTGTTTGCCCACCGGGCAATGGGGGTATCAGCTGTGTTTTACACCTATCCTGAATGTCCCCCACCCTTATAAAGCATCGGGTCTGTCCAGCTTCTGGCCTGAGGAATGTCTGGGGAAGAAGCACAGCTAACACTTCCTCCTGCGAGCCTGTGGAGCCAGCACACCACGGCACTGGCGCACTCACCCCTGGCTGGCTCAGAGGAGACAGCTGCTGCCCAGCTAGAGCAAACTCTGAACTCCACAGTGCACAAAAGCGCCAGTATTTCCTTCTTCACCCTCTTTATAACTATATATTAGAACTTTGGGGAATTCAACACCACTGATAATAAAAGCACGGTAGAGATGCCTTTAGGCTTAGCTTTAAATTTGACAGTTTTATCTCTTTGCTGCTGCTGCCTTGTCACCATCTGCTGTGTTTGCACTCAGCTGTCTGCTGGGACTTGTGCACGTGTACACTGCAATCCTCTTTCCTTCACACAGTAGTTTGCATGTTAAGGTAGGTGGAAGAGCACTGCAATTTATACAGCCCTCGATCAGCATCCCTGTATGCAGCACCACATTGTTTGAAATTTACCTGACATAAAATCATGATGTGGAACAACTAACTCAGATGTGTAGCTACAGGCTGCATGCATGCCTTCTTTCTGTAAAGGCAAACTGAAAGTGAAATAGGACCCTAAGGCACCTCAGCTGTGGTCAGTAAGACCCCAAGAAGCTCTCTGTTCCTGTTCACTGAATGACCTTTTTAGAACCTAAATATTTCCTTCTATAAAATAGAAACTGTGAAACCTGCCCTTCTTTCCAGCCCTAGGGGAATAAAAAGTTTTATGTAGGAGTTTGGTTCTGTTTACTATTACAAGCTATGGCTTAGGAACATGCACTTCAATGTAGGGCCGACTCCTTATACCCAAAGGCAATAAGACCTGGGGAGCCCAGGCCTGAAAGGGAGCTGGGTGCTTAGAGCTTGAGGAAGTGAGGTGCAATCTCTCAGAAAAGGATAGAAGAATTAGCTGCCTCCTCTACTGAAACTAATGGGAACGTTTTCACTGATTCTGACCTCTCCTTGGGAAACAGGAGCTCTCACCTCCTTCTCTTTCCTCTCCTGCCCTTTGTCTCTTCTCAGGCTTGCCCATGGATGCTGTGGTAGCTTAAGATTAAAAAGGGAAAACAAGCTGTATGGCATCTGATGTGGTAGCAGCATGTACCTTGGTATTTGAAGAGTGGCAGCAGGCAGCCAGGCTAGTCGCTGGTGAAACAAGGACAGAGGAAATGCCCTGTCCCCTTCTGTGCTACATGTGACAGTCGGTAGCCTGGAAAAGGGTTGCCATTAGCAAAAGGCCCTGCAAGACTCAGAGATGATTGCAGGACATTTTATTTTCTATTATGCAACTCCCTTTCTGCACTGGAGGATATGATTTGTGTTCCCCATAATAAGGAATGGTGCCTTTAAATTCTACTAAATATTTCTGGGTAGCAGCAGTGTTGACTCAAATTCTCATTAAAGGAGCCTGAAAATCATAATCCAAACACATTTGGATCCAGAATTCAAGCTTGAACTTTTCTCTATTTATTAATTTATAGAAGCACTCACATTAGGATTTTATTAACAGAAGGATGCAGAAATAAAAATTGTTGAAACAGGCTTTTAGCACTATGGGGTCCTTGACTTTCTTTTGCACCAATTCAGAGCTTGCTCTGTATCTTCAAGATTTGCTTACTGATGACACATGCTGGTTCATTTAGTGGGCAGTTTACTAATGTTAGGACATAAACTTACTGCCTACAAGTTCTTTATGAATATTTCCACTTCTTATATTCTTTATTGAATACACTGGGTGCAAAGTTTATAATGCAGTGGCTGCAAAACACCACAGTCTGATACAGCTATTACTTCGACATCCATATGTTTTGCCATAGATGTTTACCAATAGCTCAAGTAGAGAACCCAAAGAGTAGCAATTAAAATAATCCATCCTTGTAATTTAAAGCTTCCTGCGCAAGGAAGTGGAGGAGCATTATTGTCTCCGGATTTAAGCCTGCTGAAGACTTTCAGATTGTGAATTCAGGAACCTGAGGGAGGGCAGAAAATTTGAGTAAGCACATTACCACTTCCTCTGGAGGAGTTGGTTGCTGTTCCAGTGGTATTGTAACCGCTAAATGTCACCATGATCTCTCTGGTCCAGCTCAGCACTGCTCCACAAACTCATCTTTTTACAGTCACTGACTCAGCTTTATGAGTAGCTTCTGTACCTTTTTTTGAGTTCAGTAGGAAACTCAACTATATATTTAGGATATCTTATAAATAACTCTCTGCCCTCCACACAGCTGACACAAAAGAAGGTTTTAATTTCTCACTTTGGTAATGATTTACAGCTGTTGTTCCATTTGGCTTATGAAACATTATATATGTGCTTCAATGAATGTTTCATATGTATATTTTTATATATAAACAGTGAAAAATTACTTCTGAGAGTCATTTGCAAAGCCACCATATTTTATGCAAAAAACATGTCTTGCAGAAAAACTAAACAGTTCTTGCTGCTATCACAATTAAGCAGAGAAATCCTCATGCTTCCCTTTCTCTTTCTACATATATATCTCAGTAATGAGGATAGAGCTATGATTCAAGATGACAATTTTTGGACAGGAGAGCTATTTTTCAGTTGGTGATTTAGGACTAATGAAAAGCTGTTTATTCTGGAAAATGCTTTGCTATATTTCCTTTTAGAAAAAAGAAGTAAGATTACACAAGGTTAGGAGGTTTTTTTGGGTTTTTTTTTCTCATTTAAATTCAGGTCTAACCTTGGTAATATGCTTGCCCTGTTCTTAGGGTTTTAGGGTTTTCTTGTGTGGTCATTTGGGGTTTTTTTCCATTATCATCAAATATTCCAGATTTTTTCTTTGTCTCGGCATTTGAATTGGAAAATGAAAGGTGGATGAAAAGTCAAGAAACAAAGGGAAATTTTCCCCTGCTGGAATCTCGGCTGTGACCTCAGATCTGCAGCATGAGATGAGCAAGTCACTTGGCCTGTGCCTCGGCTTCCCAGTCTGTAAACAGGGACTATAACTGTTTTTCACTGAGATGCTTCACGATTCACATCTGAAAAGCACTAAGCGTGATTAATATCCAAGCATGTGATGTCTGACATGCAAAAATACCATGCTGTTTAATCACTGGTGCCTTATGGATGTTCTTTGACATAAAGACAGCAGCTGGGTCTCTTCAAAACAATCCAAAAAAATCTAATCACTAATGATTTACTTGCTATTCACAAGAGGTGTTTTACGCAAGTAATTATACAGGGACTAGGAATTTGAACAGTGATTTGATCAAGATTCATCTGCATGATTGCAAACATTTTAAAATTATTTTTCAAATATTTATTTTTAAAGAAAATTAAATTAAAAATTCTTAAAGCCTGGTATTTAAGATCATGATGTTTTTCGAGTGTCTAGTGGGAGTTAAAGGAAGTCTAGAAATGTGGAATGCACAATACTGAAAAAGAGAAAACATGGCTTGTCCGTTTATTGCTTGCTTTCACCCTCCCACTTAAGAGGGATAGAGGAGGTCCTGGAGGATCCTGAAATGATCAGTCACTTGCTGCATTACAGGCAATCCTGTGTCTCCCTGCCCATCACCCACTTCTGGCTCCCACAAGTGCTAATTGTAATTAAATGCAATAGCCAGTGCGAGTAATAATGTTGAGGAACAAAGACAAATCAGTTCAGTGGGAGTAGTCTGGTTAGTTCTTTTTTGATTAAGAACTTCTCCTTGACTGTGTATGCCTTTTCTATTTATAAGATTCACACACTCTGCTGACTCCAGCAACATTTTCAGTCCTACCTTTCTTACTCACCCCTTTTCTGATTTTAGTATCCCCACCTATTTGCGTGTGGCAGAGAGGAAGGAAGATATTACAGCAATCTGGGTGAAATTCTAGACTTATTAATACCTTTGTCATATTTTATAATTTACGAAAAAGCTGATGTACCTTGCAGTCTGACCAGATGGCTGTTGTAGGTCCCTTCCAACTGAACTATTATTTCTGTTTTGTTCTATTCTGTTCTATTCTTCAGATGGCAGGAAAGTTGAGCTTGGTAATGCAATAGCTTTGTTTAGGAAGGGATTTAAGCGTATATATATTAAACCATGTGTACAGCCTTGTGGATGGCAGTGAGTATCTGAAATTCCTCTTTGGCCTTCAATGGAGCTTGCTGCTTCTACACATCCTGAAGTGTCTTTAAGTGATATTGATACCCCTTGTGATAAGATTAGCATATACGCTTGATGGCGTTTTTTCTTTTTAATTGCTATCTGCTTCAGGTTTTCTACTAAAACATTAGCATTCCCTACATTTTTCCATCTTTCAGTTCCTACTCTTCCCCAGTGCCCGTGCTGTCTGCCTGAGTGAGGAACACTTCCTTTAAACCTGAGTTCCCTTTCAACTCAGCGGGCACTGCAATCTTTTTCTTGGCTCCTGGTATCTCATCTAATCAGACACCATGCTTTTATGCTGGCTCCCTGCATCTGTACTAGGCATTTTGTTAGACTATCAGGCAGAACTGAAAGCTTCCAGCTTGCCTACCTTCTTGTCTGCCAAATTGGAGAGAGGGGAGGAGAGAAGGGAAGGGGTAGAGAGAGACAGTGAGAGCTCTTTAGTGTGAGTCATCTTAACTTCAGTACTTTCCCTACTCCTGTGGAAGTGCCACTTGGTATCTCTAGTGTGCATGAAGATTCAGCACTTTGCGTTGAACAGAGAGAATTCCCAGACCCTTTGATAATTTCCTGTTCTTAAACAGTGGATCTATCTTACTGGCGAATTGCAGGAAGTTTAAAATAAAATGAAAAGGCTCTATGTCACTGGGCCGGTTAAGCTCTTCGTATATAACTCTTGCAGCTAACATTAAAACAATAGCAGAAAAACAACTTCATCTCTAATAAAACTTCAGATTTAGTGAGGAAGTTCTGGTGGTTTAGTAATACAGGGAAAGGATCACAATTTTCAACTGCATTTATGTTCCACTTTTCACTACTGCATACCTTGTTTCAGTTACTACACACTGAAAAAACAAAAAAGTTCTCACACTACTCTAATTGTTTGGGATCTTCTAAGTTGCATGAAATAAGTAAAAATGGTGATAAAGGCATGCCTGGCCAGGGTCATTGATCTGCACATAGCAGCTGTGAATAATGCAATTGATGGCCACATAAGTAAAGATGAAAGGAGGTGTTAGTGTTATGTTCATATTAAATGGCATCTCAACTAAAGAGCAGGTTCAGTTCCAAAAAACAGCACAGAAAATTAACAGAAACTAAATTCTGAAAGGGAAGAGATCATAGTCTGGTGCCCAGGTAGATTTGATGGAGACAGCTAGGGGTTCTGCTGCACATCTTGCTTCATAGGTCTCCTACCTCCTTCCCCTTCACTGCCACTTTGCAGGGAAGCATTTATCTCCCCTTCTCACCATGGCTGCATCCGCTTTCTGTGCCTGCGCACCGGACGCAATTAGATGTTTATCGGGAAGAATTACAGTCCAGAGGAGCCATTGCATGACGTACTCAAAAGCCACAAGAGACCATTTTCTGTGGAGTGTTGACATCTCAAATTCTTTACCCCACAGCTGCTGTTACATATAGTTAAAATAAGCCATAGATCAGTTCATAACACACAGGAAAACCTGCTGTAAATAGCTAACATGCTTTGTGGCAACATATATCACTCACTGATTTGTTTGAGAGAGGACAGGTCAACAACACAGGTTTGGTTATATCTTTTTTGGAGTTTTACTTTTGAAATATCAATTTTAGAAAGATAAAAAGCATTTCCTCTAGTTTAAGTCTGTCTGAGTCTGTCAGAGTTCATGGAGAAATGCACGCTTCAATTTATGTAATTCCCTGACCCTTTGCTACCTACTTGTTCTGGTTGAAGTGAATAAGTCAAACTTTAATGTGATTATGTGGTTGGATAATAACAGAGAGCTCTTCATCCAATTAAACTGCTCTGCAAGGTGTGTAGTATCTGATAAACTACAGACACTACAGAAAAGAAGGAAACCCTTGTTTTTTCTTTCTCCTTTTTTGTTCTCTGTTAGTTGGCCTTTGTTTCCTTTTTATGTCATGGGATTAGGTTAAGCAGTTTATGCCCCTTGCTTATTTTTCCTTGGAAACCACTGCTTAATCCTCGTCTTTGTGCAAGCTTGTCACTGCAATGGACTTTTGCTCTTCCCTTGTATCTACTGCAATATTTCAGGTCAGTTCTTTTTCTATTTTCTTTACTTGGTGGCAAGTGCTGTTATCACTTTCTTTCCTCAGCAGCCTGGTAAAGCTGATTCTTCTCTTCTCACCCCTGTGCAAACCTGGAGTGTTTCAGGTACAGGCAGTGAACCTGTGCCAGGGCAGAACTACGCAGATAATGGTGAGGTAAGATGATACAAACTGTAAATCAACATAAATGTGATCTTTGCCTGCATGTGGCAGCTACAAGCATACAGACACAATAAGTTCACATGGTAGCTTCAGCTCAGATTGTATTTGCTGCAGATTCAATGTGGCCAGGAGCAAACCTTATATACAATCTTGCCTTAATTCAAGATCCATTACTTTGCACAAGAAAATAAGTATCAGTCTTTATTTTTATGGACAAAAATGTTGTCTCTGGCCTAAACACATAACATTTGCTTATGTACAAATCACCCTTTTCTCTCTCATAATATGTTCATTTCTGTGAGCAGAATATAGCACAAACTTTTATTAACATATCTAGATCTTTAAGAATTGCCATTTTCCCCAAAATTGAAATGATTGTTGGTGTAGTGAAATCATCACCTTAATGTAGGCAGCACTAAAAAGAAAGATGGTGAGATTTTTTTACAGCCTTCCTTCCAAGAAAGTGAGAAGTGATAACTCCTTAAAATCGAGAAAGCAGGTTGTTTTAATAATAAGCCATTTAAAAGACAAATGAAAACACTGATGTACTTGAAGTCAAGGACAGGACACTTTAAAAAAAAAGCATATCAGAAAAGAAGTCCATTGTGAGATACTTCTATCTCAGAATAGATGAACTTGTTATATATATATATCTCACAAGAAATATAACAGTTATTTAAATCATTAGTAGCAAGTCTGCAGGAGACATAACAAGTTGTAGTAGATCATGGGAACAGTCTCATGATACACAGTGGTGTGAGGTACCAGCTTAGAAGTTGGTAGGCTGACAGCCAGGGTAGTACAATTGGTAGCACAGACTGAAGATCATATAATCAGACTGTATCCACAGGTAGACTTTGATGTTCTTCATATTCTTTTTCTCTTTTTTTTTTTTTTTCTCCCTTTTTCCTCCCCCTGTTAGTCAGTAAGGAGGAATAATGCCTTCATGGAAAACCACCTCTCTGAGAACAGTGTTAAAGCTTATCATGAAAGACTGATACTGTGTTGGGATATGTGGACAAGAGAGTATTAAGTAAGAGAGAAATGACCTTGTCTGTACTGAACCTTGTATGTGTCAAAGGAATACTGAACACAGGGTACTGCTGTTCAATGCAGATGTCAGGTGAGGGTGAATAAATAGAGCATCCCAGGCAGTGTTGGATTCTCTGTTTGACATTGTTAAAATGAGATTTACATACATTTCTTTCTTTGAATTCAACTTCAGGCAAAATCCTGTCATCTGTTAAGTTTAAGTATTAAAGTGGATAGCCTTTTGTGTATTTGGGTGCCTTACATTCCCTTGTTCTTTCATTTTTTTACTTTGAAACTTTTACTTAGCCTTTTTACTGTTTTCTCCCTTTGTAACTACAGGATTTGCAGCTCTTTCTCCACAGTAATATTTCACGCTGGAGTCTTCTCTGCTGCAGCTCTCAAGCAGCACTGTGGAAATCACTGAGTCTCATTTAGGGGACAGAGGGTTAAGCATTGCCTTAGGTATGCCCACAGCATTTGCAGCTTTAAATAAAGACATGGTTTTAATCAAATCTTATGCTTTAGGGCTTTTATGATTGTCTGTAAGAATGGAAAAGAATATTTTCTTCCTTTTTTCTCCCTCTTCTGTTTCCTTAAGAACAACTGACGATTTTTGTTTTAGACTTTTGCTTAGCTTGTCTCCTGACTTCTCCAAAACTGATGAGGATGGTCATTTGTTGAAGGTGAAAATGGACAGAGCAAGCAGAGGTTAGGAAAAAAACAGGAAGCCTGTTCTGGAGGTAAATATACTGAGGAGCTTTCTTTGTGCACTTAAAGTCTAGACGGCTTTGGGGAAAATATAGATTTTGCATCTGGGAAAAATAGCTGTTTTGATGGGTTTTGCTTTTGTTTTTCAGTCAGTGGTGTGGATTATTATCTCCTTGGCATGGCCTCAGTTATGAGTTGAATTGTCTTTCCTGTCCTCTGCCTCTGGAGTGGAACTGTTTATTCCCTGAAGGACAGAAATAATCCTTCTGTCCTTTGGCCTAACAGTGTAATTCAATGACACAGTTAATCAGGGGTACCTGTTTTCATGCAGCTAAGCATTGCAATGGTTTAACTGTACCTGAAAAGGTAACCTAAGTATTAAAAGAGGAGAGAAATGTAAAAGCCTGTATTACTCAGGAAGTCAAAATAGATGATACAAAGGTCTCTTCTGTCTTCAAGTTCTGTGAAACAAAGAAACAGCAAGTCATACTTCAGGTTTTTTCACAGTTTCCAAATATACTTAATTTTTGTCTTTAACCCTGAACTGGTTCATTTATTGCTTCTTTTTCAATATCACAGCTTGAAGCTATATGACTGGTTCTTTCTTTTTCAGTCTGTTCCTTTCACTAAGTGCATGTCCAGATTACTCTTTCATGCCTCATTTGCTGTGGCTTGCTGTACAAAGATATCAAGTGTTTCGTTAGCTAGTTTACTCATCCTGCTGCACTGCAGGTTTTCTGAGGCTTTTCTCTGCGCTGTCTCCCTGCATGCTTCCCTTTGTTCCGCTGCAGCGCCATGGATGCTGTCTTGACTGAACACCATCCCTACAAATCGTTTTGATCTCTCCATTTAGCCCTGGTATGTTAAAAGTGACGTGGTTTAAAAATAAATCACGGAATAAAACTATAATTTCTTTCTGATACACAGACAAGGCAGATGAAAGCTGAGCATTAGGACGCCATGCCTTTACCCCATGCAGATATGGGTTGTTGTGTGTGTGAGGTGCCAGGAGAGAAGCCAGACTGTGGCCAATGCAGAGCAGCAATCTATGCACTTGGGACCCTGGTTTGCGCAAGATAAGGGATCTCTGGCTATTCCTCCCTCTTCCTATTACTGGTTTAATGAAGACATTTAACTTTTAAAATGCTTAAAGCTAAAGATGTGGTTCACCTCAGTTGCTTAGGTGTGACATAAAGGCCTGAGGTAATGCTTTCCTCTGTGCTGAAGCTGAGCTCAGTGTGAATGCTTCAGGATCATTTCCTTGAAACCATGTTTTGAATTTTGATGCAGCTTATGACATATCTCCCTCAGGGCTGCTCCATTTAACTACCACTTCCTTTTAGAATTACTTCAAGTCTCTCTCATTGCTATACAGCTGAGGAAAATCGCAGGAAGTTGGGTACACTCTGCGCTTGGACAAAGGGATGCATCTGCTGGAGCAAGCACTGTGAAAGCCAGATGGATCACCAGCAACATGCCCTGCATCAGTATCTCTGTCGTGGAATAAAGCTATGGAAGGCCAGTCTGCTTGTTTGGTCTCTCCATGATTTCATGCAGTGTTGTATAACAGAGCTATTCCCACCCCCATTTCCAGATTTTTCAGTTTCTGGTATTTCAGCACTTAAAAGGAAAGTCTCCTGTCATTTGGAGATCTTACATCCATGGAAAGTCATATTACATCTGCACTAGGTTGGTCTTAATCTAGTTTTGGCAACTATTATAGATGCATAAATCCTGCCATTTCACACTGTTTAAGAAACAAAACAAACTAGTGTTTGGTTCAAATGCTGAGAGTGGGCATGTTTCTACATGCAAAATGAATCACCAGAATCTATCAACCAGTCAAGTATTGTATATTTTTTCCTAAAGCCAAATTACCTTCCAGAGTGATGGAAAAAACCCTCATACTTCAGAGTAGTCCAGATGCTTGATTTCCAGTAACTTCACTCCCTCTCCAGCATGCTTTTTTTACTAAAGTTCTTTTAAAATTAATTGGGAGTTTTCTGCTGTCACATGTGTGGGTGGAGAATCAACCCTTAGCTCAACAGAAAAAAAAAGAAAACAGATGTAAATCAGAGGAAATTTTTATTTTTAGTAAACTTGAGTGTGCGTGCAGAGATGGAGAATATAAGCCACAAATTTGCAGTTATCTAACCTGATTTTAAATTGTACAGATTGAAGTCAGGGGCATTTATATATTTGTCTTTGGTATTTTTAGGATACTTATTCCAGCTGACAGCTAAAGGCAAAAAAAAAGAAAAAAACCAAAAAAAACCCTTCTAGCAGCCTGTTCCAAAAAATGTGAAGTTCAATATTTAATTGTTTAATTAAAACTGAACTTTCATTTTAACAATGAAAGAAAACATTCAGTAAAACAATTGGGTTCTTGGAGAAGGTGATTTTTTAATCTCAGAAGTTTCCTTGTTGCCTATCTTTATTACTTGAATACAATAAACTTTGTGCTTGCTTTAATAAAAAATCCTTGCTAAAACAATAAATAACCCAGTTTTCCTTTATTTGGCAAGCAATATGCTCCATTTTGTTGATTTCTAAGGTGATAATCCTCCTGAATTATTGGGTTTTAAGTGGTTTCTTATTGAATTTCTTCCTCTGACATCCTGCTGGCCCTCAGGCCTTCCTTGTCCTGAGATCTGAGTACAGTAGGGTTTCCACAGACACAAACAAACCCCTCTGTGCAGCAGATGAGATCTTGATGGCTTTCAGTGTCTTCCTTGCCCTGTGCTCAGCAGGAAGGGAAAGCTTGCTGTTACCTGTCTAAACTGGGTAAATTCATGAGAGGAATATAATGTGGTCCAAGGTGGGATTAGTGTTTCTGTTCAGCGACTACCTTGTACAGAGAAGATTAAGGTGTTTCTTCATCATTGTGGCTTCAACAGATCCACACTTGGCAGAGGAAGATGCAAGAATGCCAGTAAACCCATGATGCTCTGGGAAATCCCTGAGCTTCCCTGGTGTTACACAAAACTTTGGGGTATCTGCAATGAATTTGGACTAGGGTTTGGAAACTGTTTATTCGTAGACATTCCCCAACACTTTTCTGCCATCAAGGAAATGCATTGCCCTTGTAGACCAGGTTATTCCAAGGAACAGGATTAGGAAGCCCTCTTTCTCTCTTTATGGGACTTCTGTATCTCTCATCATCTTTCCCTGAGGCTGCTGGAAGACAAGGATCAAGATGCTAGCAAAAGTGTAGGAGGTACATAAGCAACTTTCCATTCAGTTCAGCAGTAAACAGGGAGGTAGTCATCGTCACAGGACACAGGGTGACATGAAGCCTTCAGGCTGTGAAACCCTACGCTCTCTTCAGAATAGCTTTTTAAAAACCTGATTCCGTCCTAGTTGGAAAATGCACTCAAGTTTTACTTGGGCTTGCATACAGTTCCAAGTGTGTAATTGCTTTTCCACTTGCTTTTGGAGACCTAATATTTCTTATTGTTCCTGCGGTTTTTCGGGAAGGTCTTTGTGACATAACACTACAACACTTTTCTTCCCAGTTCTGAGCATATTGCATATCTGGTCTGGCAAATTGGAGGAAACTCATAGCTTTCTGCTAGGATGATCTCAGAAAATGTATGTAGGGGGCCTCTGCAAACATGAATTACATGGCTGTTCTCTGCAGACTGTGCTCCTCCTGCTGTGAACGTCATAGGAGATTCATGAGGCTTGTCCCAGGATGGCAAGCAGCAGACATATGCTCTGTCCTGGAATGTGGCAGGAGGGCTCTGGGTTGTTGTAAGCAGAACTTGCTCCAGGATAAGGAAAGGGAGATGCAGTAGCTCTGGCTCTCTGCTGTCGCTATGGACTCCTCTGAGCTATGGGATTGTATGCTTCCTTCAGCTGGCACTGCCTCAGGAACTTCTGTGAGCCTCTCCATTTTTCCACATAATTGTGTTCAGAGAAATGGTTCACAATGGAAAGATGCCTATCAGAAAGAATGAAGGGCAGATGCGTGGCCACACGGAGAAGGCAAGATGAAATTCTGATCCTTGTCACTATAGCAATTTTGACAGTTCTCTGATTTATTATGATGTAAAATCAGTGTAATTGCAGTACCCTTAGGGGGCTTATAGTTTCTTCTGATGTGGAAAAAGGAATTTATGTTGTATATGAGTAGTCAAAAATGCTACTCTGACTCTGACTATTTTAACATCAGATATATTGTCATCTCTGCTTTGTATAAGCTTCTTCTATGACTGATTCTTCCTCCTATCATCCCTTCTGGATAAGGGGTGAGCCTGTTATTCCACAAACCACATTTGTTTCTCCCCTTTCTCCCTGACTCCCGAAAGGGTACCTTCAGGATGGCAGAAGAAATATGTGTTAAGGGGCTAGACCAGTAAGGAATTTTTGTTGGACATTCTTGACTTGTCAAGGCTATGACAATACTCTGGAGACATGTATCTACAATGAATATTTCAGTATCAGAAGCTTTTGAATTTATTGACAGAACATATTTGGAAAATTTTGAAGCAGAATGATTGGTTTGGTCGGTACTTTTATTTGAGTGTTTAATCTTGAAATTTTGATCTTCACTAAAAGGTGGAGCAGAAAAGCAAATGTCAAGACTGAAAACAAAGAGTTTATTATTGAAAAAAGTTTCTGAATTGCCCTGATTCAAGTCATTTTCAGAGGACCATCTTGCAAAACAACAACAAATTTTCAACTTTTTGTTACATTTTGGATCAGAAATAGCTTCAGGAACTGAAAATTCTCCTATAACAGGAAGACTCTTTCCCAAAAGTCTACCACACCCACTCTTCCAGGAGCCAAGGATTGCAGCAAGCATCTGTGAAAGGGAGTTCAGTGAGGACCAGAGCACACAGAGTGTTTGAAATACTGTTAGTGCAATAGCAGGAGAGTCTGCCTTCTCTAACCTGTCTAGTGTAAATAATGGATTCCAACTTTGAAGCTTGGAATCCAAAACTGAAGTGCTTAAAAAGTATGTGTTCCTAACACTAGGTTTCGAGTAGGGCAATTGCTGGTCCTGCACCTAAAAAGAAAATCTTTCTCTTCCCTGCTTGATCACTTTCTCTACCTAAATTATTCATCCATGGCATAGTGAAACTGTATCCTTTTATGAGCTGTTCTTTGCTACCTTGGTGCTTTCTGTTTTGTGTGTTCCTTGGCCTCTCTGAGGCCTCTGTGAGTGGTTTACTATATGTGTTTTTGCAGTCATTTTCTGCCCTGCTTATCTGATTGGGTTCGTTTTGAGCTATTTGTAGACAGCACAAAAAGAGACCAGATTAAAATCAATGCAGACATTGTGTTCCCACACATGCCCTGTATTCCTAGGTATTAGAAATGGGAATGAGTCATCCAACAATACAGTTAAGTACTGACAAATGGTTGCCTAAATCTCTGATAAGTAAAATCTCTTTGACTTATTGCATATTTTCTGTCTCCACATGCTGCTGGTATAAATCTAAGACAAAAATCTACTCTTGGCCTCCCCAAGGACAGAACTTGCTGTCTTTGTTCAGGTATATTTTCCAGTGAAATGTGTGGGAGTTTTGGGGACTAGAGCACTGAGACTAAATTTATGTTTTAGGACAGAGAAAAAGAAATCCTCCCTTATAGACAACATTTGTCTGTAACAAGGGAAATGCACATGTGTCTCTGCAGCCAGAGAACAATGATATTTTTAAAGCTTTGTTTGGTAATGCTGCTTCTTTCCAGCTCAAGGGATGTCTCACTTTCTAAATCATGCTGGTTTTAGCTGTTAAAAAGCTAACAATGGAATGAATAAAAGTGATGATTGTGATAGAAAGGATAGTAAAATATCACCTGAAGACAACTTAATGTTTTATCTGCAGTGTTTATTTTAAACATATTCCTTGAGAATTGGGTTGGTTTAGCTGCAGGGCTGTAGTTAAAGTCTTTTTACAACAGTGGAAGGACAATTTACTGGATATACTATTTACAGGAAGGCTCATATAAGAGTTCATTCTTAAAGCTTAAGTGAGAAACAGTCACAGAAAATGATTATTTCAGAAGAAAAGAAGAACCCACTGAATAAATTACTGCAATTATTTGTTTGCAATTAACACACCTGCTTCATCAAAGGCAAATTCACTTGTTACTGCTGGGAGGAGGATGGAGTTGGGCCCGCCCCCCTCGGCTTTTCATAAGAGTCTCTTAGAATGTCTCTTAATGACTGAAAAGGAGCATATCACTGTTTTGAAAGCCATTTAAATTTACCTTCGAATTGCATACTGTTTAAATCTCAATACACAGAACTTTGCACCCATGTTCTCACCAGCTGCAAGGTCCTGGCATTTTTTTTTTCCCTTTTTCTCATTCTTTTTAAAATATGTGTGAAAGAGACATTTTGATTTCTTAGAGTTGTCCTGAGCTGGACATTAAAAGAGCGTAGGCAGTAAATGTGCAAACATACCCTCCCAAGTCTTCCACAGGCATCATTGTCACAGCCCTCTTCTTCCAAATCTGGGATGCTTAGGAGCAGCAGCAGCAAAGTGAGTAATGAATGGCTCTGATGACAGTATGTGGGAATTTGACTGAAGCTTTTTTTTGCATTTGCATTTGCAACATAAAATTTCAATGCAAGCAGTAAAAGATGCAAAAATAAAGTCTCACCCTCTCCTTCCCGAATTCACAGTTTGCATGAGTAACCCGCTGTCAGAGCTCCTTTTACGCACTCCCCACCTTTTCACCTTCAGGACCCACCCACTGCTTCTTCCCACTCCTGGGCATAAATTGCACTTCTCCCAGGGGTAACCCTGGGCTATGGCATCCTGTGTACCTATTACCCTGAGTGCAAGTCACATTTCTGTGACTTCTCTAACAAATAAACAGCACAGCCATTTAGATTTTATTAAAAATAAATTCCAAAAGAAAACACTCTGCAGAACACACATCTTCCCCTGAGGAGAGAAACAGAGAGCAAAAACATTTGACAGATGTTGGACATGTTGTTTAGTGCATTACTAGAAGGCACTGAGACATTGTGGTAACAGGAGCAGGACTAGAACTGGCATGAATGGAGTAAAGACTTTTGGGGATATTTAGTCTACTATATTTTGCTCTTATCTCACCTTCCAGTCCTTGAAGAAATTTATGGAAAGTTATGATGACAATAAAGCATAATAACAAAATTGATTTTGTCCTAAACATTCTGCAATAGGTTATTGCAAAGCGAACTCTGTTCTTGTTTCAACCTTTTTTTATTTTGCATTTAAAGACTTGATTAGGGGTTGTTTCATAAACTCCCTGCCTGAGTAGCATACCATCCCCTGAACGTAATGTCCTTTGCTTCCCAACCATTCATACTCAGTAGAAATGGTCAAGTGGAACTGACCCTTGTGTACTAAAACAGCATAAGTTCGAAGTTCAGCTTCAGGAAATCTGGTCTTTTAGAACAAATACTCAGTAGATGCTGATATGGTTTAAAGCCATTATTTGTCTGCCCAAAAAACCTCTCTGCAAACAGTCCCACACTTTCATATTGAGCTGTGGCTTAACTTTTGCTTTTTGCATTCTACATTAATTAATTTTATTTTTCAATACCCATGTCAACTTTGTGAAATTTAAGCACTTTGGCAAGACTTCATACATGCATCTTCCCTCCTTGAATAAGCAGTGTGCAGCCCTGGAAAAGATTTCTACTGGGTCAAGAGAAAAAAAGAAAATAATTGGACACTGTATTGGGTCAGGAAAAGATAACTAATGGGTCAACTATTTATATACAGTGAAGCAGATCCAGAAATTAGAAGCATCGCGAGAAAAAATAATCTGGAACAAGGTCAGAGAAGGTATTTGACACTGGACCTGTTGTACTGGTAGTGTTCAGATAGTTTAACTTGCACAGCCTAAATTAGTTACTGTTGCTATCCAAAATTTTTCCCCACCTCACTTAAATTCAACTAATTCAACTTTCCAGGCATCCATTTTTCCAGATGTAGAACGAAATTCTTGCATTTTTGTGTTCCCTGAATACTTCAATATTCAAGTACTCAGAGCTTTACTCCACAAAGCAGTATTATAAAATTGAAACTCTTTCACTGGTTCACATGCTAACATATGATCTATCTTAAACCATATCAGAAAGCAATATCTCAAATATGTAACATAGGTCTTCAAACCTTCATAAAAAGGAACACTGTAAGGCTGACAGAGAAAGCCTCTGAAATTCTGTTCTTTAACTGAGATTAGTTTAGGTGTGCTCACTCAATCTGATTCTGAAGTCAAAGTAGAAGAAATATATATATATGTATATATATATCTCCATCAAAAATGGCCAATTATCGAAGAGTGATTCTTCCCCTACATTTCTTGAGAACTCTTATTAGAGACTAAAACCGAGGAAAAAAGATCTTGTTGCTTCTTTCCCAGACCTTACGTAACCCAAACTAATTCCTCAGCTTGTTTTCCTAACTAAATCTTACTCCACATGCTAGGATTATTCCTGTGATTTGGAAAGACAGTATGTAACAGCATTCTTGCTGACATCTGTTGCAACAGTAGTTCTGCTAGAATGCTGTAATGAATTCAAGGAAAACTTCTTGTGCTGATTGCAAGGTATCTTGTGATTGCAGAGATACGACTCCTCTTTTCCTTTCCTAGTGATTAGTAGAGATTTTAAAGCAAGGCTGCTTGTTAAAGGCCTATTATCAGCCCTGCTTCTTAAGAATTGAGGTGCCTCCAAGACTACTTTCACATTTCTTGTGTTCAAATGAAACACTTTGCAGATCATCACAATAATGAGTGAACAGACACTGTGCATCATGCTCTGCCAGTAGAGCCAGCCTGGGATTCTCAGTTTAGCTGCTGCCTTTACCGCCAGACTTTCACCAGAATACCTTCTTAAGCCTGATCTATCAAATGACTCCTCTGTTTTATGCTGAGATACCCAAATAAGAGAGCTGTTAAGAAGTGTTTTTGAGGACTGCCAAGAAAATCTCAGCCATTAAGTGCAGCTTTTTTAAAAACAGTGACTGTCTGGCCTTGTTGACCTTGAGCTTCCACTTTGGAACTTGTTAGCATCACCTACCACTCAGATGAGCATGATTATAGTCTCCTCCTCTGAAGCATCCTGTGTATTTTGAAAGGTTCTAAAACCTGTAAATGCCAACAGTTGCTTTTGATTTACAGTTTTACCTTCCTTCTCTGTCTTCTGAATCCCTCACTGACGGCATTTAACCATCCTTGCCTTTCATGGAAACTTCTAATACACTCCTAAATTGTTGGCAAGATTTCACTCTGATGTTATGTTGAAGGTGAAAATCTCAGCTGGCCAGGTAAATATTCCACATTGTAATCTCTGTAGCCATTCAGGCAGACAAGCAGCTTCCCTGCTGCAAATGATTTGTTGTAACTTACTTTTGGAATACATCTTCCACCTTAAATTTTCTGTCGACTTTATATGGCTTTGGATCAGATCAATATAGAAATTCAGTAAAGTCAGACCACTGCAAGGTAGATATCTACTTCACCCAACCCCTTCTCCATGAAAGAGAGGTTTTCAATGTGGGAGTCACGAAGAAGTACCGAGATTGCAATTATTTCACTCAGATTACTTAATGAAGACTTTTCAGCTTTCTAGCCTGAAAAAAGAAATCTTTCTCATCAGCTGAGGTGTCCTGCTTCTGAGAAGCTTGAGCATCTCAGCTACACAAGCTGAAAGGCTTTTACCACTTAAAAATCAGCTTGTCAAACAAAAGAATTACAGTAACAGTGATGGGCAGAGGTTCAGCAATTTTACCTACTCCAGACTTTAGGGATATTCTGAATTGAAAGTGAACTTTGATACAAGATCTCCACACATACATGAGCTATCATTACCTAATAACTTCATGTAGAAAGGAAGATTGGCTGCAATATTTGCACAGCATGGGAGAACATGATGGTTCCTACCTTCATTTTCATCAATGCATACTTTATAATTTTTTTTCTAATTATAGAAGCAACAAGTGTGTTCATTTTTGCAGATACTGGCTCTTTGTTTGATATGACAATACATCAATTACCATCAGAGCATTATTGGTTTAAAATTAATTCTTCTGATGCAGCCCAGCTTCCTCATATGGATGTTACTTGTTTTCCAGAGGAGACAGGGTGGAATCTCAAGTAACTGCCCATTGTATGTGACAAGGTTTTATTTCATTAGAAGGAATTTGGTTGCCCTTAACTGCCACATGTCAGTTCCAACAGCTGTTTGCAGCCCAGCAGTATTATGTTACACGCAGGAAAGGAATGTTGGGATACCATAGTCCAAATTTTCAGATGGTATAAATCTGCATAACTGACTCAACTCAAAACAGATCTCTGCTGTTTTGTGCATTCCGAGAACACGTCAATACTACAAAATGAAGTGTGGTGCAGAAAATCACTGAAAGGGGTAAGACTGCGGACATAAATCCACATGATATAGTACAGTCCATTCATGGAATGATCTGCTGAGCTTCATAATCAGGATAACCTTGGTCTTTGCAAAGCCAGGTTAATCAACAAGCTTTATTCAGCTGCAGGATATAGCAAATGTTGTTGTCAAGATTCAATGCTGAATATGTTCCCAGTCACGTGTTGTGGTATTACAGTCCCCAACATTTTCTGGTGCAAGGTTATCATGTGCAGAGTTTAGGCTTTGGATCTCTCAGTAGGCACCATGCTAGGTGTGAGCCTTGTTCTTGACTTATGGCTTAAGAGTTTTACTTTACATTTCCTGAAGCTAAAGCTTTGGTTTTCATTTTAAACAATGAGTATTAATCCAAACTGGGACCTTTCCCAGTCTTTGGATTTTGGATTCTTCACTGCAGCCCTTGTACGTGGGACTGTTTTAGCATCTTCTGTACCTGTCATGGTTCCAGGCTGCCGCAATTGGAGATGTAAGGGATAACAACAACCACCACTGGGAACCATCTTACCTTTGATGAGGTAGCCTGGAATGAGTAGAGGCCATGTTTTCAAAACACCATCCTTCCCTTATCTGCTGTACTCCACTTCCAGTAATATTTTCTGGTAAGCTTTCACAGTTAGTTTCAGCATCTTGAGAAGGGGACACTCTGGTTTCTCAGCTTTTCTCCAGAACACACATCAAAGCAGCTGCCCATCATGTGTTTTTTAACTGTTCCATTCTAAATGCAGGTATTTTTATGATACCTTTCTTTGGAATTGAGGTTTACCTCACTCCCATAGCCCTTAACTGTGCTCAGGCGTTGGTTTTGATTCTCACACTGGCCTTCGCAATAGGCATTCAAACATTTTCTCCCACTTTTTACTTCTCAAATGAAATATTGATGCCAGATCTGAATTTATTCCACAACACCTTGAAAACTGAGTGAATGGGGAGTCTGCTGAGGGCACACAATTGATCAAACTGGGGAAGATGTTTCTTCACAGGAAGATTCCAAATGCATGTAAGACCTGCAAGGAAATTGGTGGTGTTAAGCATCACTACTAAGCAATAAGTTCCACCCTTCTATGTTTATTTTTTAACTATTTTGGATTCTACTATAAAGAGAAGAGTCTGGACTGAACATTCTGCTTCGAGCAGCTTCCAGCAGTTGGGGTTCTTTGCCAGATTTGGATATGGGAGCCTCCATACCCTGAGATATGGAGGTCTGAAAGAAATTAAGGGCAAAATCACAACAGATAATGCTCCTCAGGATGATCTGATTTACTTTTTATGGCATTTTTCCTGCAAAGAACAAAATCTACACATACAGTACACAGCAAATCACCACAGCTCCCACATGTTCTTCCCCATGTCTATTTTTGGCACCCACCAGCCAGTCACAGGGGGCCTTTGGGAGGCTCCCATGGCTACTCTAGAAATCATGAAGGTGCTTGGTATCACTTGTGCTTCACTATTTTGTCAGGGTCTTGAAACAAGTGGGATTTATTTTTGCAGGCAAATCATCAGCTAAGAGGAAACAGTTGTGCTCTATGCATGTATATTTCTTGATGCTTTGTTTGCTCTTGCTTGGAGCTGTTGTACTGACATCATTACAGAGCCATGGGTCCCTACAGCAGCTGCCAATTAGAAACAGCATGAACATATCATTCTCAAATGGAGGAAGTTAACAACTGGCCTTTATTATCATGTAATTAAGTTAAGGATCTGGTCTTGATCTTCAAAGTGTTTGGCTCAAATTGTTTCTGGGACCGTCTTTCCTTCCCTAGTCAGTGACCACTAACATCACTGCTTCCTGAATGAAGCACAAAAGAAGCTTGCTTGCTTAACTTGTTTTTTTGTGGCATAAATTATCCGGCAGACATGCAGGATACAAAAAATAGGAATCAAACTTATATATAAAAGACACTTATATAGCCAGTAGCCAACAGCAACTTTTCAGGGAGAAGAGCAAAATCAAAATTGGAGAAAAAATTCAGTTATAATTCACTGTGGGAGGGCTTTTACTGCTATGTTTTAGATCTGTGCAGTTTGTGCCTTACCTGGGTCGCTTCATGTTATGCACGGAGAGAGAAGCTGTGCCCTTCCTCACTTTTGTACACCCCCACTGGGACTGTGTCGGTTCTCTGTTTACATCTTCCTCTGCTGAACTACTACTCCTTCATGGCACTTGCACATAAAATCATCTTTTCTATTTTTAGATTCTCCAACTCAGATCCTGGGAAGAGCAGCGGTGCACTGGGCATGTTCGGTTTAATTTATTTATTTCTCATCACTTATTAATGGTGCATAACACATGTATATGTCACTTAGATGCCTAGATTTAGCCTTCATATTTTAAAAATTATGTAATGAAGTCTCAACAGGCTTAGGATGCTTCTATTTATGTGGTTTTTTTGTGCTGACTTGCTTTTGCTGTCTTTAAAAGTCAGCAGGAATTCTGTCATTGACTCCAGTGGAAATGAGAGTGCTTCCCCAGTGAAGTTTTCACCCTGTATCCTCATACCACCTCTAAATTTTCTTTTCTGACAAGTATTTAAATATGACACCAGATCTCACCGCTGTCTGAAATAACCATGGGAGAGTATGCACTTTTTAAATTGCATTAAAAATGAAACCTCAGAGAAATTCCTTAATATTGAGCTGTTCTTCATGTTAAAGACACTAGATAAATTCAGTAAACTGAGAATAAACTTGCTTTTCTACCTCAATCTCAATGACCCAGTTGCTGTTTCCTTCTTTTAATGTAATGACCCAAATTTCTGTTCCATTATGAAGTTTTAAGACCAAGCCTCAGTTTAAGACTTTCCTCTTTAGGTGGCCAAAGTCTTTCATATACAGCTAAAATATTGAACAAAAATCTACTGGATTTCCAGTTACTGAGTACTTACATTTTTCACTGACTTTGGTAAAAACTGTGGCAACTTGGCTCTTCCAAAAATCAGGCCAGACCACTGAGGTTCTTTATATATAGTGATGTAGTGACCTGAATTTCAAAAATGTGGAGTATAAACAAGTTTTAATAAACCCAGGGCATTTTCATGGGCTTCATCAATTTGAATATTATGACAATACTTGAACAAAATCAGCAAGAATTTGCCAAAGTCTTCAGATGTATCCAGGGACGTAACAGAATATTAATTTGGTCCTTTGGGATCTTTCCATAACACTGGACATGATTTACGCATGTAAAGGCCAGAGTGACATGGTTAGGGTTTAACCACATCCTGAGCTTTCCTTTTAATTATTTTTCTCAATGAACATTACAATATGCTGTAACACTTTGGTACACAGAGCAATGACACATCCTGTACCAGAACAGATATGAACACTGATAATAGAACAGAGAGGTTTTTGTTCCTCTATTTGAAAAACAATCAGCTATACTTTTAATCTCTTTCTTTGAAAAACTATTTTGTGCCTCATCTCCAGTGTACAAGGGATTAAATTTGGCTTTGAACAAAAAAAAAAATCTACAATTTTCACCTGTTCCTCCAGAATCTCAGCAGATGAGGAAAGTCTCTTTAGCCCTTCCACATACATGTGGGTCAAATCAAATGCCCTCATATCATCTCATGAAATTATTCTGCTAACAGAATGAGGACATGAGCTCAGTTGTTTGGAGCATGGTGCTAATAACACTGAGATTGTGGGGTCAATCCCCATATGAGCCATTCAGTTAAGAGCTGGACTTGATGATCCTTGTGGGTCCCTTCTCAGAATATTCTGTGAACCTGAGTTAGTGAATGTGGTGGTTAACCTCTGTCTTCCCCCCTAAAACTGAAGGCTGCTCATTGCCCAACCCTCAGATTCCATATCCAGTTATCTTGTTCTGAAAAATCCAGCACTGGAAATGTTTCCTTCTCTTTTCTGTTGCACAGCCTTTACATATTTTTCTGTACACAAAAATAATTTACATGCAACTGTCCCAGATTAAAAAAAAAAAAAAAAAAAAAAA
>VZRN01005166.1:185665-306752 GCA_013397935.1 Dasyornis broadbenti | reverse complement strand
AAAAAAAAAAAAGAAATTTAAAGAAACCTGTCCTCTTTTCTTCACATAATTTTCCTTTCAGCAAAAATTAAAAGACTCCTTTGGGACTGGACCATTTGCCCCAAATCACTAAAATCAGTATGTTTTTCCCCCAATAGTTATTACTCTGACTTCTAGGCTACAAATCAATATTGTCATTTGGCTTGAAATCCACAGAGTTTGCAATCACCTTGCTTATAATTTTATTTGATGCACCTTTTTTATCATTGTAAGCTTTTTAGTCTCCTATAAACCTGTTTTGTAGGAATCACAATGATTTTGACAATAACATTTACTTTTTCTGTCTGTTGAAATCTTTAAAAGCACTAGAAAACACTGCGAAAGTGGATAATGTTTTGTCCACTTTATATCTATTCAAAAGTAGCATTCTTAGATTGATCTTTTAAATTTAATCCAGTAATTAATTTCAGGTAGTGGTTTTTAGCTGGTTATACTAGCCATTTCAGGATATTCTGTAAGATTAAGATATTAATTCTCCTGTATTTCCCCTGCTCAGGTAGTACGCAAGTCACATTTTACATCTGAGATATTCAGAAAGATTTTCTTCTGTCTCCTGTAAAATATTGCGTTTTGATCTGTCTCGGTATTGCTCTGGGCGCTTTACTGAGCTGTAAGTGCATGGCTTTGCCTGTGATATTAGGAGGTTTTAAAAAAAAACCTTCTGGTTACACTAGATTTTTTCTACATATTGGCAGAATAAGCTCCTGACAATGTTCCAAAATTTAAAGTCCTGTCATCAGCTATGCTGGGATATCAGTTGGGTCCTTGCCTAGGAGATAAAAGGGAGCACAGACAAATGGAAAATGTGGAGTAGTTGTATCATAAATTTTATGCGAGAGTCATCGTGTCGTTTAAGCTCAGCCTTACTTGCCACTTGGTTGACTGAGGGCCACCTTTCTCTGTCTGGGAGTGGAAATCAGTCAGCACTCGAGTGAATGGAGTTACACTGGTTTGAGTGAATGGAGTTACACTGTGCTGGATGACACTGGGATGCCAGCAAGATCCCACACAACTCATACAATGCTACAGCAGAAATGCCCCAAAGAGGCTTCCCTGAGAGATGTCCTCTTCCACAGGGGTATGGTGTTCCGCACAGGAGAGAGAGGGGCTTCTTGGAATGTCATGAGTCCATGTGACAAGGGGGATAAAAATGTGCACAGAGCTAGTATGTTGTGCAGGAGAAGCCAATGAGCAGGAAAGCAGGATCCCAATCTCTTTGCAAAGTTCTGACCAAATATCAGATGTTTGGAAGTGAGCGTGTACTTGTTTTATTGTTTTGCCTACATTTAAATGTAAACTCAGATTCTGCCCTTCTAAGTGAGTTCAGACTCCCAGACTGTCGCTTCGCTGCTTCTTGTTTTTTCTTTCTGTCCCCACAAATCCTGCATTTCTGGCTGCACAGGCAGGAAAGAAAATGTCAAAGAAAAAGGGAAAAAGGCAATTCACACATGCCTGAAACTTTGGAGATACTGGAAGGTTTGCTCTTTGTTGAAAGGCACTGATCCTCAGGTTATAGTTTGAGAAAGAGTTGCTCCAGGTATCCTACCTATTTTATGGCAGAAGAGAGTAATTTCTCTGCTTTAACAAGGATTTCTTAAAGGGAAATTTTTTGGTGCCCAAACTCAGAATACAGAGTGCCTCATTTTAATCACACTACATACACTTAAGGCAATCCTGCATAGATCTATTTTTTATGGTGGGGAAAGACCATCCTTCTCTTCCTCTCTGTTTCCTAATCCTTATTTTGTAGCCCGGTATGTGTGATTTCTTGTCTCTACAAGTAGAAGGTCAGGGGCTCTCTGCTGACCTGACAGTGCAGGAATTAAAAACGTGCCTGGGCTTGTCTTGGCCTGAGCTGATTTTAGCTTGTGTTTGCTGTGATAGCCATTGCCTAGCAATCAGCTAACCATTCCCTGCACTGTTTTCAGTTTAGCTTTAGTTTTGGGTGATAACAAGAAGTTTCTTTCTGTGGATTGACCTGTCTGTGACTCCAGATTGAAGCGTGGAAGAGCATTGAGTCCCGCTCTCATCTTCCCACCACCCACCATGCTCTCATGGGATTTGTCTGATCCAACATTTCACTCTGTCAAAGAACACGGTGTGACTCTTGTGGACAGTCCTGTGAAGGGCCAGGAGCTGTATTCAATGATCCTTGTGGGTCCTTTCCAACTCGGCATATTCGGATTCTGTGAACGAATGGCCTCAAAAATATCAATTTTTGACAGGATTTTTTTTCCTTTCCAACTAGAAATACTTTAATTAATATTGCTTCTTGTGGCTTCGGTCTGAAGGAAAGGTGAATGTTCAAACACAGCTCTCTCCTTGATATTGCCATCACTTGCCCCATCCAAATGATCTAACTCCAGATTCTGAATTTTACAGGATTCAAGCACCTCAGATTTTTTGCAGATTTAGGCCAGAGATTCTTTTTTTTTTTTTTTCCTATGGTCTTCATCTAAATTCTAGCAAAGCAAAGAACTTTATAGACCAGCAGCCCAACCTGCAGACTATGGTTTCTTTTCCTCTTGTGTAACAATATCCTTTGCAGCCTATTCTATTCAGACACTAGTTTGAGCATTAGGCTTTTGCACAACTTTACTTTTAGAGGGAAAGTTTCAAAATATATTTATTCCTACTATTTCAGAAGAACTTACATTTTTCTTAGGCTAGGAATAGTTGCTCAAGAAAAGAAGAAAAAAAACTGCCAAGAAGACAAAAACTGCTAGTTTTTCTTTGAATATAACCCTCACCCCAAATTATTCACACAGTTCTATTTCTAGGTGGAATTTTAAAGCCTTGACTACTTCAGAAGGAAAATACTGCAAATTTCTGCTAATAGGTTATCTCTGTGAAAAGGAAGAGACTGGTAATGAATAACCTTTCTCTCTTTTGCTTCAGAACATTTTAATTGTGTTCCAATTACTTCAACATATTTAATGTACTTCCAGTATGTATTTGTACAGTATGCAGGCAAACCATTTTCCACAGCCTTATACAATATAGTGAGTCATAAATGATTGCTGTTCCCACTCCCCCCGATGGAGAGTGAGTCACAAAGTGGTAAAGTCTGTCTGCCTGCAGCGCCGAGTGAAATCCACCTGGATCCAGGCAGACGGAACAAAGCCGAGTGGCGTGTGGCGATCCCTGGGCTGATGGGTGCGTGTTCCCTCACACATTCCTGGCCTGCTGTGGACACGGGCACATCGCAGCCTTTCGGGGCTGCCGTGTCCCGGCCGTGCGCTGATCCCACGTGGCCCACAGCCGCTGCGGGAAGGCGCTGTCTGCGTCTGTGCTCCGGCTGTGTGCCCCTTCCCTGGCTTATGGGGGTGGATTTCCTGACCGCCCTGCATCTGGCACTGAAGGTTCCGATGTTTTGGGCTGTGTGTGGGGACAGATTCCAGGCTGACTCAGTCCCTCAGCGTGGCAGGCAGCCTCTCAGCTGCACTGGTGCGGCGGCAGCAGCCGCTGAGAGGCTTTTGGCAAGTCTGTAGCCGTGCACGCACAAAACCTCTGCTCCCCACAAACACATGCAACGGGAGGGAAGTGCCTTGAAATCAGAGGCCTCAAGGTGGGTGGCATTTGCTTCCTTCAGTCCCTGCAAAATTAAAGTAATTCTTTTTCCACAAAGGGAAAAAAAAAAAAAACAAAAAAACCCAAAACACCAACAGTCTGTGTTTTGGTAGTGTAAAGAAAAATGTACTTTTGAATGTTCATTTTAAGATCCATGTTAACCAGGCCTATGAGATCACCAAATCTCTATCTTCTGTTCTCAAGCAAATTTTTTACCTCTTGACGTACTTGATACAGGTTCCAGTCAATAACCAACTATTTGAATAGAATCCTGGCTGTCAGGCAACACCACAGCTACCCCTTCCTGAAGTTTCAAGTGAGCAGAAGTATCATCATTCATTTTTGCTGATCTATGAAAATAATAAGTTATTCTTAAACGCAATATTCCCAAACATCTCTATACTGCCATTTTTACTATATATATTTTTTCTTTTTTTCTTTTTTTATTTTTTTGTGTGTAAACAGCCTCTCAGAAGCAGATTGACCAGCTCTAGCAATGAGTGAAAGATCACGTAGGATAGCAAAAGTTACCTTTTAAAATACTTTGAAATGTACCATTAAATAATTTTCTTCCTACATCTGAACTTTATGATTTGCATCCCTTTCTAATTTTACAAAAAAAATACCAGTCAGGGATTAAAGCTGTATTCCCCTAAACATAAAGCAATAGTCTTTTCCATTAAAAACTTGATAGTATGGAACCTTTATTATACAAATATTTTAATATCCATACAGCTGTTTTTTGGAGGAAGAGTTGCACTGATTTCAGCATGCTCTTCGTGTACTTCAAATGTGATTTAGCTCAGTTAGTTCTGATCATTTAAATGTTAGATGTCTAGTCTAACCAACCTTCCTAGGTTCGCTCTAGAGTCAATAGAGAGAGATTTTTCACCTCCGGAGGGATGATTCATACCTCCTATCTTAGACTTCTGCCTCTCTCAATTGACAACAAAGTGTAGCCTAGACAACTGGATAGATTAGATTCCTATCTCTTAGATTAGGTGAGATAAGTCCTATTCTTGGCCATCTTTGTGCATACGAATTTTCAGGATTGGAGCTAAATTGTTAAAACAGCTAAAGTAGCTGTGGGGGCTGACAGATTAATTGATTTATTTATAAGATTTCCAAACTCTGAGTACAAAACAAAGACAAATCATCTAGTTCTTTTATGGAGGGTAAAAAAAATGAAAAAAAAATTAGTATTTACCTCTCAAGTATAGGAACATAGTAACAATAAAGAATAACAATGAAATGTACCTATTATAAATTAGCATAAATTAGCAAAAAACCTGACAGTGAAGAGGCAAATTTGCTAAGTGTGTTTCAGTGATGCCCCAAACACAACACTGAGTTTTCAGCAACTGCACATGGCTTCAGCTACATGTTTTAGTACAATGGGGCAGAATTCACATCTGAGTTATTCCTGACTTTTTGTTCGCAGATTTCCCTTTCTGATAAGTCAGCTGACTCCTGTCAGGCAATAGACAGTGTGCAAACCAACAAGGTGACCAAACTTCCACATCTCAAGAGTGCAAAAATAAAATTTACTGCCAAGGCCAGCAGACTTTAGAATGTTTTCTGTTTTCGTTTTGTGAATGCTGACTTAATAACCTTACCAAAATTCTAGTCTCTGCACTGTCAGTCTACTAGATAATAAGCCAACAAAAGAGAAATGCATAAAGATGAGAGAAATCAGAGTCTTCAAATTTCAAATATTCTTCCTTCCACTGCCTCTTCTTTTCTAGTCTTTGACCTTCTTTCTTCCTTCTTTCCTCCTTCTTTCCTCAGTTATCGCCCCCTGCCTTTTCTGGCCCTCTCCCTTCTTGCCTTTCCTAGTTTCACTTCTAGTTTCTAAGAGCAGAGCTCATACATTTGGGCCAGCTGAGCTAAAGACCTGCCAACTCAGAAATTGTCTAGATGGGTAATTTAAAATTGTGTTCCTACATCAATTGCCATTAGACCCATCTCCCATTCTCCAAATGAGTGGTTTTTATAGTTGTTAGGCCTATATGGAGCATTTGGTGCATGTTTGTGTGCCACGAGTCTCAGCTAGTTAACTTTGAGTTATGCTGTTCTTACCCAGAAGAGGGGATGGGTCCCTTCTCTCTGACGAAAGAGCTGTGCCTGGAGTGTGGAAAGAACCTCAACCTGAGGTGACATGTCTTTTGCCTGTATTTCTACTTTGCCTCTCGTGTTTAACTTCCTAAAAAACCCCAAACCCAAGTGAAGAGGAAGGACTGTGGGTGATTTGGACATGCAAAAAGTATAATTTGGGAGACATGCTCATTTTACCGCAGATCTGGTGATAACAGCTCTCAAGAATTTTGTCAGGACACAAGTCTGGGTTCTCTGGAGTGTCCTAAGCTGGTTGTGCATCAGAATCAGAATAACCATATTTACATGAGCTAATAAATATTACTTCCTTGTTGAGCAAATTGTCTGAGTGGATGGAGCTCATCTAAATGTATGCATTTTGCATCTGGTACTCTCAGTAGCTCTTTCAGAGGTAATTTAGCAATTTACACATTGTAGCATGAGAATAGGAATTATAAATATGTATCAAGATATTATTTCTATAAATACATAAAATGAAGACATATAATTGTGTATGGATGTGTGTCTATAATTGTTGATGACTGTGTTGATATATATATAATGGTTGATATGTCCCTGATGGTAGCAAGGCAATAAGAGTACTACCCTCTCTCACAAGGGAATGCAGGATGTACTAAAATCTGTGAGGGACTGTCATGGTGATTGTAACTATGTGTAGAACTGTGATGTGAAATATATTATTTTTGTAAAGTTTTTTTTTGGCATATACTGAATAGCCTTTCTTCTAAAATTTCTGAGGTAAGGATACTATTAACATTGTATTTTTCCTCACAATACTTTTGTGAGCTATAAAATAGCTTTTGCAAAAGTAAGAGGATACTTCAGTTAAAGGTGGTAAAAATGCTGAGAAATAAGAACATTAATAGGAGTTCAAGAAACGTGAACAATGGAGAGATTCAAGAAGAAATCAGAAGAAATGATCAGAGATCTAGTAAACATGATCTTTTTATTTGGAGGAACCACTGAAGAAATCAATAGTTTTTAGCCTAGATAATCCTCAAGAATCTAATATTTAATTACAAAAATGAAGGTAATAGACTATTCTCTGCTAGAGAAAACACACACAAAAATGGTTTATACTCAAACAAGAAAAATATTAAAAGTAGTTTAGAGAAAAAATATTTTTCAGGAATGGTTACCAAATCTATATTTCCGCACTACTGAAGGTAAAAATGCAAGGAAGAAAAGAAGGTTTCTGTGTAGAGACATAAATAATCTAGTTTTTTAAACATAAAAACTTTGAAATCCACTATTTCAGCTGCAGTCTTGAACAATCTTCACTGAGGTTGGTGCTCAATAGGCCAGACCTTTAAAACATTTCTTTATCTACTTATGGATACCAAGTGAGCACCTGTCTGTACATCTCTATAACCCAAATATTTTTTTAATCAGTGCTAAATTTTTCAGTGATGACTTTTCTTGATGCAAATTTTACATTATTTATGAGAACATTTCTATTTTCATGACCATTTAATCTGCAGACTTTTCTGTTCAGATTTGACCACCAAAAAACATTTGTGAGCCTTCACTCCTGCTCTGCTTAGAAATGGATTTTTGTTGTGGTTCTACCCTTCTGGTTTCTGCTAGTTTCTCTGAAATTTTCACAACTGCCTATCTCTGTCATCAACACCACAATAACCTGTAGATCTATTTGTGTACTAATACAGGCAGCTTGTCTGTACATTACAGTATAAATAGATTTCCTTGGGCTAATTATCTCCTATCTAAAATGCCAATAAGGAGGTGACCAGTGATACTCTTTATAATTTCCTTTTTTATCTTTCTCTATAAGTTTCCTTCCTATTACAGAACCTAAGTGTACGCACTTATATTTCAGTGTGTTGAAAGGTTTTATCCACACTTTGGAAGCATATATGCAGATGTCACTTATAATTACCTACCCTTTGTTTATATTAAAAATAGAAAAGTCAGTCCAGAACTAATAAGTAACATAGACAGTATAATTTAATGGTAAAACAGCTGAGGCAGTATGACAACTGCTTTTTTGCACTTCTGATTAATCATTTTTCTATTAAGGCTGCTGAGAGCAGCATGAAAGCAGTTCCCATCTTTTGCCACTGCTGATGTCACCAGTTTCAGCATAGCACTTTCAACAGACATCATTCTGTATACTTAGATTGAAAATGCAGCCCAAGGACTCCTCACAAAACTGATGCAAACTTGTTGTTAAGCTCTCTTCTGGAAAGATGTCACAGTTTTTCATATTTACTTTGATAAAATCTCTTGGGTGCTGGGTAAAGTTCCCCTGAAATACCTGTTGAAATGTGCCGTTGTCAGTGTGGTGTCATAGCTGAGCAGGGCTGGGAAAGGTTTAAATTCGAGTCCTAATATCCAGTACATCCATGTGCTCACAGGACTAAATTTCTTTGCATGGTAATGCTTCCCATGCAAGCCTGTCTCCTGCTCTGGCATGAAAAACCTTCCCGCTGCCATTTCTGGCCTCATGATGAGTTGAAGAGCTCCACTATCCCAGCTGAGTCCTCTCCCTCTGCTCCCCTCCTGCTCAGCCAACATGCCTCTGACCAGGGTTTTGGCTCATCAGCCATCTTCAACACAGCCATGTTCACAGCCTGCTGTTTTTGAAATTGTGTCCTCCCTGGGCTTTCAACATGTCTGAGGGATTGCTGTCCTCATTCTCCCTCCTTGTTTCTTGATAGGTTCCAGATCTGATGTTTTACTCCAGATCTGCCTCAACTGAAACCTCATCCTGGCCTGTTTTTTCCTGTCACGTCATTTTCATGCTGCTGTGAGAAGCTACTGTGTGCTGTCTTTTCTCTGCCTGTGGTACTCAGGTCTCTTGTCTGTTTTTTTTTTTTGTTTTTAATTTTTCAGAGGAACATTTTTGGACTACAGCCCATGCTGGTCCTCATGTTTACTTTGTAAAGATCTCCAAAGCTAATTTGTTCTTTTTTGGTCTTTCATGAAAACTCTTTTAAGATTTCTGTCCAAGCTTGCCAGACACCAGATGAACCCACACAGAGAATGGTACAGTCTTATTGCCCTAACTTCCTCACCTCTACTCAGCAGCTGGTTATTTTGGTCAATCTAGTCAGTTTTGGGCAGATACCATGTCCAGTGTTGGTTTGGTGTATTGCTGAACACCGCCAGAACAATACTGCTGGTATCCCAGCATGGCTCTTTGAGCACTGGGCAGCATGTATTCGGGTAGCACTTTCTTTGTCTAGCTGGATGAGTGAGTTCAGGGTGGACAATATAAAATTCTGGAAAAAGTTCCCACCAATAGAAGTGATGCTTTACAGACAGGGAATGTGTTCTCTTAACCTGACTATGACATAGATGTTAATAATCTTTTCCCTTCTTCTGTGTTGCTGAGAGGAGGAAGGAATAGGAGCATGAATGTGCTTTTTGTTGCTTGCCTCAGACAGCCAGAGGCAAATGAAACTGACTTTCCTAATCACATAGATACAAAGCGGGTAGTTTCCCACACAAGAAAACCACCTACATGACTCAAAAATTCTTTCTGTTCAAATGTTTCTATTATTGCTTTTTTGGATAACTAGGAATTTCAGCAACACTGAATATGATTCACCCTGGACAGGGGGAACATTGGGAGGGCAGGAACATTGTGGCCAGCTTTGTGCCACAGTAGGGATGGTCGAGTCACACTGTGAGGTATGTGAGTTACAGCAGAGCCAGCTGTGATTCCCAGCTTGCAAAGAGGTTTACAGGAGGTTTTATTCTCTATGCAATTTACCTATCATTAATAGTTCAATTAGGAAACTAAGGTCTTAATACTAGTAAGTGTTGAGATCTCTGGCTCCAGCCCAGACATTTATTAGGGATGTGTGAGTCAGATCATTTCTTTGGAATTGATGATGTGCTTAAAACTTAAGCTCATGCTTAAGTAATTTACTGAATTGGGACCAGAAAGCTTGGCAACTTGTAGGATTGAACCTTAAACTAATCCAACCATGTTTTTGGTTTTAGTTAAAGAAAAATTCTCCTCCCACTGCTCCTAGCCCCATCCTCTTTAATAACAATTTCAGAAGGTTTTTTTTAATTTTTTTTTTTTTAAATACAATTATGTGGAATAAATGTTTCTCTTTAAAGTGATAATTCAGATTTAATTTTTTAAAAACTTAGTTCTGTATATGCTACCAGAAAACCTCCACAATTTTTTTTTTTTTGAGTGATTTACAAAACCACCTTATTATGAGTATAACTCATAACATAGATTGGAAACATGTGTAGCTCAATCCAGAAGACAGCAGATTTAGAGTATGAAAGACTCAGATGCAGCTACCAAATTCAAAGAAATCTTCCACTGTGCCACCTTGTACTATATCTGTGTTTCTTTTTACCTCTGATTTCCATGCCCCTGTCGACAAGCTCTGAAATGAAACTGAGCTACCTTAAATTATTGCAATTAAGGCACAAGTTGTTAGAATTACAGTAGTCTAATGTTCAGTAATTCTGACAAAACAGTGTTTGGTGTCAAGTGTTTCAATGAGAAAGATTTACATTCAAATATAGAGATGATTTAGCTGTAACACATCAGAATATTTAACTGAGAATTAATAAAATGCTGGCTCATTTAATTAAAGTGTCTGTAGATTATGCTAAAAAAACCTCCCTGAAAATAACATTTCCCACTTTGAATAGTGTTTTGTGATGTAGGAAGAGCTAAACAAGTAAAATGTCCTCTGCTTACAATGTTATGCCTGCTAGACAATATCTCTTTTCCTGACTCTATTAATTCCCATGGTATCCTGAATTATCTGTGTTGGCAATTCAGTTGGAAAGTCAAAGCATAACAGACACTATGGATGGCTGGGAAAATTTTTCAACCAAAACCTAAGGACCCTACTATAGAAAAGAACTATGACCTATATATAATACATATAATTTTATATATTAACTCTTCCTTGAGTGACATATAGGACAGTACAAGAAAAACATTATTTTACTAGAAAAATAAAAACCTCTTTCTTGCTTAGTGGTTTTTTTTTTTTTCCCAAGAATATACAGCATTGAGTAGTTGTGATGTTGTATGATCTGCTGTGTTGTCAGTGTAGTGACTCTGACTTATAAACCTCTGAAGACAATGCTCAGGCCTGGGAGTTAGTGCTGTACTGAGACCTTCTTATCTGTAGGAAGAGAGTGAAATACATCTTCATAAGGCAATTCATGAGGAATCTTTTTTATTTAGGTATCAGGACAATGAACACTGTACTCTGAAACAGTTGGCCAGGTTTGATTTCTTTACAAAGCTATCTGTATCACTTGAGTACCTGTGCAGGCAATCTGCCCTAAAGCCAGACTCCTTTGGGTCTGTTTATACATTTTGAGTTAAAATAAAAGCAACAACATTGAGCAAGAGTTTTCCTGTCATGCTTTAGAGATGAGCTTTTCTCAAATTGTGCAAGTGCGGTTCTCCATTTAACTGTCCTGGAACATTTCATAAGGTTATGGGTTCTGTTGTACATGCCTGTTATGATTTGCAACTTACTGTGGCAATCAAAGGCCTTCACCTGAAGTTATTTCTGGTTCTAAACACTTTCTAATCCTTGCAGACTGGTTCACAGTGTCGTATGAATAACGTGATAGGATAGAGTCTTGGTTGCTCTGCTTCTCATTTATGCAGCACAGAAGGGGCTGGGGGACTCTCCAAGGGGACCTCAGTGTGTATAGAAAAATTGCTGAGTTGCGTAATCAGAGCCTGGAATTCTCTTTGCCTGGAGGCTCATGAATGTAACCAGGTTTACTTCACACATCTGACCATCCTCTGCTGGAAACTGTCTCATATTGGCGATACAAATTAGAATCAAGCACCTCTGGAAAGAGTAGTCCTACTTCTAGGGCAAGCCCTAGTTCTTTTCTCCAGGTTTCTGGCACACATTTAAAACCTGATTTATGAGAGGTGTGTGTAAAATCTACATGGTTATCCACAGGGGAAAAAAGAGTGATCTATTTTGTTCTGAAATATAAGTAACAAGTGATACTGATGCTAATAGGCAGGAAGAAGGGCATGTGAAGAATTGTCACCTTTTCTAAGGATACTTCCTTTGCTAGCTATGTGCTATTTGTCTTTCATTTGGTTTATGAAGTTCTTGATCATCAAGATCAGTGATGTCTTCTTGATTCTCAGGTCAACATACAAGACATAAAGAAAATAAATATTCCCCTTTCTTTTTTATTTTTTTTTTTTAATTTTTTTTTTCTCCTGAGGAGTTATGTGAAGTTTGTAGAAGCTTCAGTGACTGGGCTTTTTAGAATTTTGCGAAAACAATGGTCTTCAGTCTTAAGAACCTTCCCCACAGTTTCACATTTCTTTGTTTTTAATGCTTTTCTAATACAAGTAATACTGAAAAGATCCTGTGTCCTGTCCATTCTTCATATGAGTTTTCACATACATAATACCTAAAAGCTGGTAAATCTGGACATTTTTACTGTACCACATGCCAAAATTTGCAGGGTGCACAGAGCAAAATTCTTTCAATATATCAGATAAGATTTTGTGTGTATAACATCAGATACCTGTAGTTTTTGACATATGTAGAGTTATACGACTTCAAACTACATAATAACCTGGTCCTGTTTCTTTTGCAAATGCATGATGACAAATAATACTCAAAAGAAATCCCTGTTCACAAATATATTTGTCACTAAAGCCTGACAAATGAATGTAAAGTTACAGCATGGTAAAAGATGATCTGTGCTCTGCATGAAGGCTGTGCACACTGATTTAGGACTTGAGACTTCAGCATGTAGCTTCAAAGAGGCTGGTGCTCAAAGGACACTTCCTTTCCTGCCCCTTCTTTTGAAGAGTGCTATTGTTGCAGGGGAAAAATCACATCCTGCAATACCTACAAAGAACCTGGCTTTATCATCCGCTGCTCACCTCAAGTAGTGTCTTATGTAAGAAGTTCCATTCACTTCTGTTTAAGTACTGATGTAAGAGAAGATTATCCAAAGCAAGCACTGTTTGCAAGGCATAAAAACACACACATGCAAGGAAGAGTATTACAGAGGCCAAGAGCTTGGTATTCACACCTGGCTCTGTTCTTGAGAGTAGTTTAAAGGCTAGAAAAGGTGTTCTCTAAACAACAAGATTACCCTTAAAATACTCATAAACTACAAAGAGCTCTGGCTCTGTATATGAAATGTGAGTTCATGTTTACAATAGAATCAAGATACAGGAATATTTTGGTCCTATGCTGGAACAAAAGGAGAGAAGAAAAAAAAAAAAAGAAAAGCTTCAGGGTGGAGCTTTAGATTTTTAGGCATTCTTGAAAATATTAGAAATGTCAGTTTGGAGATTTTTTTTAAGCTAAGGAGATCATGGCTTTGCTTGGAACAGAGGCTTTATAAATTCCTTTTTGACTGTCATCTGCAAATAATTTGACTGCTGGTAAACAGAACCCTCTATGTTGTTCTGATAACAGAGGGAAGGCTGGAAATAAGGAATTCCACCATTAAAGCAGTTAAGGTAGGTCTAAAATTGATGTGTATGGGATCAAAGGGTGGAATATTTTCCAGATGATCCTCTGCTTCTTCTGAGAAAAAGAAAAAAACCCCAAGAACACTAACCCAAAAATAATTTCCAAGGTGTTAAATTTCAGTTGCTGGGCATGGGGATTCAATTTAAAATTTTGTGTCCTGCTAGGATGAAACCTAAGTTTGACAGTAAAACCCACTTTATTTTCTTTCTAGTTCTCTTACTACAAATTAAAAGTTACAGTCCATCAATAGCTATAGAGGTCTCAGAAGAAAAAATCAGATAAGAATAACTAGTAGAAATTATTTTTCTGTAATCTTTATTTTACAACATCCTTACATATCAAAATAATTGGCCAGAGGAGGTTTCTAATTTGAATGAATCCTTAATTTTATTGTTGGAGAAAGTGGAAGCTTTTAGTACAGTATCTATAGAAGTATTAGTCATTACAGCCTTGGAAAGTAAATAGGAATGTCAGCACAAATCAGCATCCACTTAAATTTCAATATATGCAAGCCACAGAGGGAGATGCTTCTGGTGTTTCATCTTCAACCCCCTAAGAACTTCTTGTAAATGTGGTGAGCCCATTGGTCTGTGTAAAGTGAAGGCTGTGCTCTCAGATCCATTCCTAGGAAGCAAGCACCACTTCAAACAAACAACAAAAACACTACCATTGCCACTGCTGTTAACTTCTGTCTTAGTAAAATAGGATGACGTATTATGACAGAGTCATAGATTATGACAGAACTGTGTTCTGTCCTTCTGTATGGCACCTCTGTGTCTGACAGACATACGTTTTTACAGGAAAGCTTCTATCAGCATCAGTGTTTTCAGTTTAGGATTATTTCATGTGTGACAAGGAACACTGGTCATAGCCTAGGATGGCTTGTGCACCCTGACTGTGTGATGCGAGGAGGGAAGATGTGCAGCAAGTACAGCTGTGTGCTCCCTCTGATCCTCGCTCCACTGTGGGACTGCAGAAGCTTCTTCATGGGTGCTTGGCAGGTGTTTTTTGGTTCAAAAATAAGATTTTGACTTGCATATTTAACCTCTGTAGGTGGCTAATTATGATCAATCAATTTTCTGTTGTGGTTCTGTGTAAAAGTCCAGCTCAAGTCCCTCCCCAGTCCTCTTTTCTAATATCTTTGTCTCCTGTCCATCTTTCTGTCCCTAATGTGAACATATCTTCCCATGCAGCAATTTCCTCTTTCACAGGGTTTTACTCCAGCACCAGACAGTACCAGAGGCACATGAAAGGGAGCTGCCCTGCTACTTGGAGAGAAGCTTGACTTTTCTCGAAGACAACATGGTATGGCATGTTTCTGATGGATTTTTGCAGGAGCAGAAAAGGATATATCTTAAAAAAGACTTTTTTCCTTCTACTTTCAAACCTATGCTTCAAATAATACGGTACTGGAATTTTTCAAAGAAAAGGTTAACAGAAATTTTGGAGTGTAGGTCAAGTATAATATTCTGTCCACCATTATTTTTGGAAGGATACTCACAGATATTTTTTTTCCTGAAATTATACATAAGTCCTCATGTACTACAGTGAAATTGTTAAAATCACATAGACTGCAGTGAAAATGATTAATCAGGATTAAAGGCAAAACAAAGTCTTTAGAGTGCAATTGTTGTTGAATTGTTGATATCTTTTCTACCACATCTAATACACATTTGGCATTGCAGCATACAATATTTTGTGAATTCAGAGGATAAAAATACTTTTCAAGATGGGGATTTTATCATTTACTCAGATAAGTTCACTCTTCACTGAAAACATGGGAAAAAACAAATTAAAAACTCTAATAACTAGCCAGCAGGAAATACAGAAATAAATCTAAATTGATGGCAATGCTCTGTGTCTATATGGCTTCCTTTGCAGAGAGTAGCTCAGCCTGCAAGTTCTCCAAACTCGTTAGTATGGAATCCTAAATTCCTGTAAAATTCCCCGGTCCCATTTTGCTTGACCTTCTGCTATTGCTGACCTACAGTGCAGCTCATCTCGGGGATAACTCTGAGCCACATATAAGTGGAAGAGATATTCAAGTCTGTTAAAAGCAGTGCCACCTTTTCCAATTTTAAGTTGAAGCTGCCAGTACAGACAGATGCAGATCTGTAGTTTCAAAATAAGTGCAGGGCATGCTCTTTCTCCTTATTCTCCTCAAGAGGGTAACAGTTATTTTCATAGTTATTCCCAGGAGTCCATTAGTAAATCTGAATATCTCTGTGTTGGGGTCATAGGAAAGATTCAAACTGACATTCCTTGCAAATGCGTCACTAGTAAGATCCAGTCTCTTTCCGGAAAAAAAATTGACAAGTATTTAAGGCAATATTTCAGGCTATTAGGTGTTGGCTAAACACGGCATGTTACCATGGCATTCTTTATCTAATTAAAGAAAAGACCGATGCACTTTCTAAGTGCTGTGGATATTTTCTAAAGCTGTAATCTATGTTCCTACATATTGTATTGCAGGATGTTTGATGTGGCTCATCCCATCAGAAATCCATATTAATGCATTACTCACCCCAGTACTGATAGTGCTGCTTATGGTGGTGATATCATTCCATTCCCACTCTCAGTCTCTTGATGCTTGCAGTATGCACTCACATTCTCTCTAAAGTCTATTAAATCTTTTAATGAATGCATCCAGATTTGTTGAGGACATCAAATCACGGATTTCTGCTCAAATCTCAAGTCACATGATTCAAATTTGAAGTTGGTCTTTACAGGCAAATATAGTCCCTTTCTTTTCCACTTAAATTGGTGATGTTATTTTCAAGTAATGTTGTATTCTATAGCGCATTTACATTAAAGAGAAGTATTCATCCTATGACAGGAAGCTCATGTGATAGTAAACCTTGTACAAATTGTTGCAACTATTTTAAATGCAGTCTTCTTTGTATAATCAGTAAATACAGTTTCCAAATGTAACTTCTTTTTAAACTCCAGTATGGCACTTGTTATCAAGACTCTTTTTCCCACTTTAGAAAATGTTCTGAGTCTCAAACAGGCTAACTGATTATTAGTAGCTGATTTATTGTCCTCATTACTGTATGGCATGTGGCCATCAGTTTCCTGGCTGCTCATCACAAGCATTCAGGACGATTGAGTATGGAAAAATTGCTTTTCTAGAATATTAATGGTGATAAAAATCACTGATGTTTCATAAAACATTTTTTCTAGCAGGTTTTCACGTTCAGAAGTTGGGAATAAATCACATAAAATCAACAAATTGTGGTTGACAGTTTATTTCAATCAATCATGATTTACAAAGGGAGCTCTAAGAAAATCCAAAATAATATTTTGCAGCTGTCACTCTAAGTCTTTCTGAAAAATGAACCTCTGACTACAGGCTTCTGCAAGGCCTGCCACCGTGTATGCGTGGGTGTGGTGGGTTTGTGCACACGAGCACACACTTGGTCTGTTTGGCTGCTCCCTTATATCAGTTTTACTCCCTGCACCAGGACTGGCTGCTGGTTGACTGTAAGGTGTTACAGAGGGAGCTAAATTTTAGTAGTAGGTGAAGCTTTTTGAAAGATCATCCAAACATTGTGTTTTATCCTACCGTGTGAACAAACACATTTGGCGTATAAAATACCTGGCCAAGCTGCAGCCACAGATTGCATCTGGCTGATCGGGGTTCGTGTTGTTTTGTGAAGAACTTCATGAAGAACCAGCTCACTCACTTCAGCTCTTACAAGATTAAGGGCCAAGAAGCCTCACCTTTCTCTGCAGGAACATAATTTCCTTCTCTTCTGAATGGTTCCTTTTCAGTTCCTAATGCTTGTTTCATTCTCCTGCAGCACTGGAGGGGAAGCTAAATGGGCAAGAGGATGTAATTTATATAAAGAGACTCCTACAGATTTGAGTATCAGAATTTTTGGAGACTACACATGACACACCATAGTGCAGAGAGGTGGTGAAACTCTGGACCTCCTCAGTGGCACAAGGGATGGTGCAAGGCTTGAACAGGAGGGGGTTAGAGTAGTTATAAATATGGGCACAGAAAGGTTAAAGACAGTTTAATGTCTCTCTGAGGAAAATAATCATGTACACAGAGGCCAGCCAAGAAGGCTACTTAAGAACAAAAGCACCAAAAAAAAGTTTAAAGATATTAAAGTAAGGCAGAGATGAACAGGCCAATCACCTCTGACACTGTGGTTTCGTTTGGAGGACTAGAAACCCAATATTTCTGGCAGAAGTGTGAACATTATTACCAAATTTCCCAGTTGTGGAGTTTTGCCCATAAGCAAGAAAATAAGTGGGAAATAACCACCACACAGTCATACTCAATTTCAAAGAACAGTGCATGAAACTAAAATGGGTCAGTTATTTGTAAGAGCCAGAAGAAATAGAAATGACCAAGCAGCACTATCCAAATATTTCGGGATTCTTAAAGCACTTGAGTTCCTTAGTTAACATCTACAACATCCTGGGGGCATAGCAATTATTTATTTTTGTTATTTGCTAATTATCTCATCCAAGATAATTAGCTAACTTACCTAAGATAGCTGTCTATTTTAAGCTTTTTGTCTAGACTCCTTCTGTATTCCGTGAGGAAAGACAGGTCAATTGCCCTCACTGCCTCTCTTCGGTGATAGGGAGAGTTTAGATGAAAAATTTTGACTAACTGTCTGACTTTCTGATGCAGAAAACCCATTGAAAGAAATTTCATCCATACTAACTGGTGAAGTGTAAAATGTTGAAAGGCAAGGTAAGAAAACATACTGAAAATAAGGTTGTAGAGCATGGGTACCATTGTTGAAGCAGAAAACCGCAAACTAATAAATCCTTTTCTAATGCAGATTAAAAAAATTAAATGCAGATTAAAAAATTAAAAAGCAACCAAACGGAATCAATTCAATTCAATTAATAAATAAATAATATAAGAGGTAAAAATAATTATAAACACCAGAAAGAAATTGAGACTCATTGTCTGGCTGGCTACGATTTAGAGAAACCTTATCACCCTGGATCAAACTCTGTTCTTAACTGTATTCATATAACATTACTGAAGTTAAGAGTACTATATAGGTGTGAACACAGAATTTGAATCTCATGTAGTGTGGTGTGAGATCATATACTTTCATTACCTAAAAAATGATAAGATGGGAATAAAATAAATTTTAACTACGTGATTCTCAAAATTCTTGCAAAATCTGGAACATGGCTTTTCTTCAAGGGTTGCATAATGTTTACTTATTGGTAAAAAAAAGAAAAAAATGCATGCTGAAATTCTCAAAGTTTCAATCTGCAAACAGCCTTATTGCATTTGGCAAAGGCTGTATTTAACTGTTTGAAATAGAGTGTGCATCCTTCTGTTCTTGCATATGGAAAGGACAGAACTAAGGAATGGAGCAGCTCATCGTGGCTGGGACTCCTTGGAGTGCCAAGTGCAAGAGCATCCTCTCCAGCAATTTTAATTCATAAGGAAAGGTGATTCATTGCTAGACTAGGCTCTGTTCTTCTTTCCAATAGGTTCCTATCAAGGAGCTCTGGTAACTTCATCAGCAGCAGGGTTGGGCCTTTAACAATGCTGGCAGGCTATAGTCCTTTACATTATATACATACATACATACACACATATATATATATTTATATATATATAAAACTTTCCCACTTTCAGTCTGTCAAAATTTAGCAGTTCTCCTTTAAATGCTGTAATCCTGCTACCCATAACTATGGTTACAGTTTCTAAGTCTTAGCCCATTCCACTTTTATTTGAGTGTAGGATTATTAACATTAGCAAATAGCACTCTGCTGGGTAGTATCAAACAGAATACAACACGCTAATGTTAGCTGGGCTGTAAAGGATATCTATGCAATACCAGGAACTATTCTTATTTAATGAATCTACAGTTACTAGTCTTGTCCTTCATGGGACAATAAATGAAAGAAAAGATTATTTATTCAAACTAGGGTGAAAAGCTTATTTCAGATAACAAAATCTACAAGTCAGGTTAGCAAAAGGTTACCATAAAGACTTTGCTTTTTCATTACTATTCACAAAACAGAAGAAAAACTCTTTAAAAGTTTTATTAGTATCAACAACAGACATTTTTTATTATTATTATACAGGAGTAACAAAGCAACAAGATATTTGTATGAAAATGGTGCCCAGCATTCCCAGACTAGAGATGTGCTAGATATTGTGCAGGAAAACAAGCAGTTGCTATCATATACTACCACATATTTCACTTTTATAATTACTTTCACTAGAAGATCTGAAGATATGTGTCAAGTAAAATTCATTTAACTGTGAAGAGATAAATTAAACCCCTTCTCCATGCATTCCCATTTCCTTTTGCAGCCACAGAAGAAGCAGCAGGGTAGTTTCTAGGTCAATGATGTGCAGTGCTCTGACTCAAATGTTATCAGACAAAAATGGCACATTTTCTGCTGTTAAATGGTAGCACATTGAATGTCTCCTGCTTCATCCTGCCCATGCCCTCCTCTCTTTTTTAGTGTGTGCTGTCACAGGGCACTATGGAGCACACATGGCTTGCTGGAAGGGATACAGGTTTGTCTGGCAGTCATCTCCATTCAGTAGCATCCTGTGTCAAAGTGAAGTCTGCTCTATGGAGGACTGGATGACTTGTTTGATGAGGTGTTGAAAAATGACAAAGAAATATTTCATTTAAAACCTCACATTTTATATGATGGTAGTGCCCTGTTGTGCTTTCTTCTCTAAAGTATTTCCATAGTAATATAATTAATGTAATCAATATAATATAAAAATATATATAATTATAGCTTTTTGGGGAAGAAATTGGTTAAGCAAACACACATAGCAAAGTGCACTAGAGACCCTTATGTTTTACTTGCAATGAACATGTCAATTCTAGATTATCGGGGCAGTAGGGGGTGTGTTTGTGTTGTCATAGTGGTGGAAGGGACTGTGTTTGGTTTCTTTTTATAAAATCTGCCCACATACTCCTAAAATATGTTGGGAGTCCAGCATTCCTACTTCAATAGCTTCAGTGCCCCAGTTTACCACACATTTTCCTGGTTTGCATCACTTTCTTTTTTCAGTAGGTGCACTTTAATTTCAGTGCCACGGTTGTCATCTTCCTCACTGTTCACTTGCGTGCTCCTCAGGAACTGTGCCAAGAGAGCCTGGGAGAATGTGTGCACACATAAGGGATGGATTATATCAGGGGTGCAAAGCTATTAAACCAAACATGCAACATGACTGCCAGCAGTGAGATCTGGAAACGGGTTGATTAGAAGAAGCACAACAGGAAGGTGGGTTTGAAACTGGTTTTGCTATAGCTGTGAGAAAAGTGTTGCACATCTGCCCCACAGATGGCCAGAGATGGAAGATCATTGCTGAGTCTCAAGTATTCATTGCTGTTTCAGTTTAGGATATATGGGGGCTTCAGACTGAAGTGTGATTGTAACACATGCAGCACATACCAAGCTAGTTTTAATCTAAAACTGCATACCGTAGGATACAGCTGCCAAGCATTCAGGTTTGTCTGCAAGCACCCTTGGCTCACAGAAAAAATCAATGTTCTGGGAGGGGAGTTTTCTGCCATCCTTAGAGGAACAAAGCAGATGATCAGAAGATAAAACAAGCCCAGTTTGGTGCTATGTATGCACCAAACTTGTATCCTAATTGCAGGCTAATGTACCTTTCTGTCAATACACATTGTTGTTTATTACCGACCGGAGTTTACATAGAATATCCTTCAAATATAACAGTAGGACATATATATTTATGATCAATGAACTCCAAGAAAACAAAGCAAAATATTATTCTGCAATAGATTATTTCACAGAATGTTTTCAATATGAAGGCATATAAAATTAAGTAAAAAACACTGTAAAGAAACTTTTATATTGTGATATTTTTTCACGTTAGAATTTCAAGAGTAGATGTTAAGAACCATGAAATCATGGACTAGGACACAGTATCCATATCAGCAAAATAAGAGGTTGTCTTTAATATGAAAATCGCACAGATGTCCTAAGGAAACAAGGGAGCACTTCATGCATTAAAACTTTGGGAAAGGGTGGGAGAGATAATACTCATAACCTTATACTGTGTTCCTGAAAAATATATGTTTTATGGGTTTTTGCTTCAAAGCTACTTAAAAACAACTTAGTTTTTGACAGCTGTGTATGAAACTAGGCACTGACATCAGAAGTATTTTGATGGTACAGATAAAATATGTTTTTTTCTCTAAAGCTATACTGCAGAAACTTATGGCTTTTGCATTCTTATCAGCATGTGTCATATGTAGGTACCTGACCAAAAAAACAGAGCAATATTTAATCATAATCAAAATTTCCTCTTGTTTCTCCCATCCACAGGACTACTGGAAACAATCTCTAAATAAAAGAAGAGATAAGTAGTGAGGCAGGCTTGAGTAAGTAACCAAAGAATTCCATGTCTCTTCTGAAAGGAGAAATCTATCTTAGGAATGGGTTAGACAGACTTGTCATGGAAAGCTTCAGTACATTTCATTTTTCCTCAAAGCAAGCAGATAGACTTCTGTGTCTTTGAAGTCTCTTCTAATACCACACAACTGTGATACCTTTCTTTGTTTTTATTTACGTTAAAGGGATTAAGGCTGATTTGGTGAGTATTATACAGGATCTAGAACAAAGAGAGTGCTTTCTCTGATGAATTAACAGCTTCCCTGCCCTAAGGGGCTTAGAGTTCAACTACAGACAAGACTACACAGACGAGGAAATCATAAAAAGAAAAGTTCATACAATAATCATAGCATTTCATTTGGCTTTTCATTAGCATGATTTTAACATTTTTTCTTATCTCCGATAAGGCCATTTCTCATTTACCTACAATAAGTGAGTACTGCTATAAGAGAATTGTTATGAACACACCAAGATTTGTGATCATTCTAATCCCCTCCGCAATAGCATTTCATAACTCTGGGTAAACTGCTAAGCAAATGTTGTCCTCTTCATGAATTTCACATTTTTGTTTGATAGTTACCATTGCATCAGAGTAATTGTACAATTGCTAATGCAGATCCTAGTAGGGAGAGACTGTTTTTTAAACACCATTTTCAATAACTGAAATTCAGAGCTGGCCTTTCATTTTGATCTAGTATTGTAGATATGTCATCAGTCTCTGGCCTACGGGCAACAGCACTGAGCAGGAAATGAACTACTGTCAACACTAACCTTTTTTTTTAATATTGTCCCTGTAAGCTAATGAGATATGAAGAAAGTAAAATACAGTCTTGCAAGAAAAATTGAAACAATTTGTTGTCTGTGTGGTATAAAATAGAGACTACTACAGGTCAGGTATTACTATAGAAAGACATTCACTGGCAGAGTAGGACAGGGGGATTATAGAATCACAGAATATCATGACTTGGAAGAGACCCACAAGGATCATTGAGTCCAACTCCTGCATTCTTACTGTTCTGGAGAGTAGATAAATGTGGGCCAGGCAATGACTGTAGAATCCTGTGATTCCAAAGAGAAAAGACTATTGGTGCTGCCCCAGACCCACGGTGCTTGAAGCCAAGGATGCTGGACTGCAGTGGTTTCCTTCTGCCAGGTAGAACTGAAGGAAAAATAGACAGTGCAATACAGGTACAAGGAGTTTCTAGGAGCTCTTCACACAATTGCAAAGTCAAAAACCCAGAAAGCATAGACACGCCTTTGGGCTCTGGTTATGGTGTTAAATAGTTACTCAGAGTGTTTTTCCTGTGTTACTGTCATCAGATCCACTTTGCTATTTTTAAGTTATTCTTCACTGACAATATGTGAGAACCTGCATTCTATGGAGGCTGAGTGTGCAATGTTGGTACAATCTGTGTTGGTATGATCTGGAGATCTGCTCTTTCCAGAACTTTTATATTGCTTTTGTGTAGAGAAGAAAAATGGATTGAACTTCAACAGTGTCCCTGCACTCAACTCCTCCAGAAAGTAGCAATGAGATAATAACATGAACTTATTTAAATTATTCTCAAATACTAGGAAAACTACTGTTGCAGTATAACACACCCAACATGAACTTTTGTACTCTCTTTCCTGTGCTAGTTTAGGCATTGAGTTATGATTCAATGAGTTAAGGCATGAGATTTTGAATGAATTCTGTATTAAAAATACATTTCCATATGTAGATGAGTAAACAGTTGTTTTGACAAAATATGAGTTCCACGTGTTGTCACTAAAATAGCCCCACCAATCCTTTTTCCTCTCAGAGTCTCTTGAAATACAAGAACACCTTATATTTTAGCTGTCATCTTAATGGTAGATATTATTATAGGGGAAAAAGAGCTAATATCAACTGCTTTTAATTTAGGCAGGATTTCTTTTACATTAAGACAGAGAATTTTTCTTCTATAACCATTTTGACTGGAAGTCATAGGGCCTTTGCCAAGAAGTTTCAATTATGCTTTTAAAATATAAATCCTAGGAGTCTTGAAATTACAGGGTGTGGGTAGCGATATGTTAAATGTTTTACAAGTGAGGAGAAATTAGTGCTTTTTGGCTTACCCTGAGTGCTGTTAAGAAACAAAACTGTTCTTTTGTTGAAGGTAAAAGCAGTTCCTTCCAAAGAAGTCTGTAAAAACTTGAAGCACTTTCATACAGTTCTGTGAAAATGACACACAAATAACTGCAGAATGTTGAAAATAAAGCCAGCCACAGAGCCTCACCCAGGACACGTTCATCAGGAGGACATGGTGTAAACACAGTGTAAGATGTTTTGGCTGCTAGAGCAACCATGGGATTATTTGGGGTGTGTTTTAGCTCTATCTACCTAACAAATTTCCCATGTGATATTTGGGTGGGGGAAATGAAAAACTAGCCCCTTGTCAGGTATGAAACTATTTCCTTTTCAGTTTGAGGTTTAAGGGTATGCCTTGGTCGTTTGGGTGGAGGACACCAACAGATGCAGCCTTGAAGGAGAGAGTATTTCAGTTGGGCAGGAAAGATTTCCCCACACCTTAGATTTGCTCATAGCAATACTTAATTGGGACAAAAGGTGCTGTGTCAAGATATAGTATAAAAGACTATTCATAAAGCCTTCCTTCAAGTCAGTCAAGTTTCACTGCAATCCTGCAGTTACAAATACTGTCTTTGTTAGTGATCAATAGCAAAATCAATCCTGCATAAAACATATGTGATCCAGCTTGGCTGTGATCAGGTGACTGTACTTCTATCATATTAGCCAGACTACACAGTAACAGAGTTTGTTTTGGCATTATGTATTTTCCCAAAGACAGGAGAACAAATGATATCAGCTCTGATATCAGGATGGAATGGTGAAGATGAACAATACCTACTCTGTGGAAAATTATTGTTACAAATTTAACCCTTCAGTTGTTTTTTGAGAAAAAAAAAAGTGAGCCGGATGAATGAAATAATATAGAATCAGCCTTTTACATCATATGTCTTTCATGTTTTGAACCAGTATCAGGAGCCCTAAAGCCAACATTCTCTGTCTTACACACCTATGGCCTCAAGTAATAAAACATACAGAGCTTCTAAAGTCCCCTGTTATGGGTACATAAACCATTGCACTTCAGAATAACTGACAAACTTGTAGGTAAACGTAACAAGAGCCATATTCAGGGTTGTTATTGACACGCTGAAATGAGAATACAAAATCTTTCAGGTGCCTCAGTCCTCAGGGCAGTCAATAAGTATATTACATTTCCTCCTTTCACTGTTGAAGTAGGGCTTAAAACCTAAATGGGTAAGAATGAGACCTTAGCTCTTCATTTTGCTAAGCTTTGTCTAAAAAATTGTGTTGATTCTTTCTTTTTTTTTAATTAGCAATAGTAAACTGTTAGTACTTTTCTAACCAAAGCTTCAGCCTTTGGAGTACTGTAAGAAACCAAGGGGAGTTGACTGTTCCTAAGTGAGCTATTCTAGCCTGTAATCTGTGGGAAGCAGGGAATAAATTCCTGTTGCACTTCTGAATGCTGAAAGCAAGATGGTCTACAACTGGGACTCCTAAGCACAACTGCAAAATTGCAAATCAGCAACAACTTTTATTTCAGTCATGGCCTAATTAGAGTTAGTACACAGTAGGCTACAGTACTGACATTGGATGAGCTGATAAAGGGAGACATACAATAAAATCACCTTCGTCCATCAAATGTGAACTACTGAGCTCAGTTCAAGGGTAAGCTGGGGAAATGTTAGGAATCTAGGACAAACAGGACATGAAGATTAGGTAATTTAATAGTCTTTTCTCTAAAGTCTGGGATGCTAGAAGAACTGATGAGTAAAGAAGACGTGAAATGGATTTCCCTAAGCTTGATGCTGTGTTAGTCTTAAAGGTTCGTGTTTTTTTCAAAGTGATGTATGGTCATTATTTATAGAACTAATGAGAATTTACCTGGAAATGGTTAGATTTCCCTGTGAGGCTCACTCAGCAATTCCAGACATTTCTAAAACTTCCATGAAGCCAAAGGGAGCTAGAAGTGTGCCACCCACGAATTGAATGCAAACCGTATCAAAGAACAAAGCTCATCATCAGAAGTTACTATTATAAATTTGACCTTACCTTCTTTCCACTCCCTTTCCCCAAGGTCCTTCAGAATTGTATTTCAGGGTTTCATATTTCCTAAAGTTCTGTTCAACAGGGCATGTTTTGCTACCTTGCTCTTGATATTTCACAATAATTCTGCAGGGTATAACAGCAATTACAAAACCTGACAAATTAAATTTTTAAGGTAATCTGAGAGATTTCTTTAAGCAGGTAAGATTCTGATCTTGCAATTTGGTTCACATAGATAGGGCTCGGTACAGGATAACACAGGAAACAAATAATCAGGGGTGTGTTCATGCATATGAAAGCTGTAGGATATTATAATCCATGTGGGTTTTCAGTATGTGACCCCTACCTTTTGTCCCATTATATCTGCTTCTGATATCTGAGGAGAGAGAGCCACTGTCCTGACCTAACAGAGTCATCCGTGTGTTCTGTTCACAAGCCATTAACAGATTCCTAGAATTGAACACATCAAAACAATTTTGTAATTGTTTTTTTTTCCAGACCATCCCAACTAAGCAAAGAACATCTGTTTGTGCTGAAAGCTGAGCTCATATTTAAGTATATAGCTAAGCAGAAGCATTAATTTTTAACTTCCTTTATGAAACAGTTCAGAGTAAGCAAAGCTCAGTAATCCAGAAATAACTGGGAGATAGAACTTGAAAACTTGGCTCAATTTGTTTCTAGGATATGAGATAAATCTCTGAATCTAAAGTTACTTCCCACCCTTCAGAGATAAAAAGGTCAAGAAACATCCTTTTCATTCTGCAAACATGCAAAATTCTTCAACACGAAGACAGAGAAATTCTTTAAAAATCAGATTTGAAACCCTACTCTTCTTAGGTCATGAACTCTCTTTTTTAGTAATATTTACTGTCAGAGTATTCAGATTCTCTGACTAAAAAAAAAAAAAAAAGGTGTCACTCTTACTAATTAAAAGGGTAAGTATGTTCTGNCATCTCAGCTCAATTTGTTGGGCTTTTTTTTTCTTTTTTTTTTTTTTTTCCTATTGACCTGTGATACATACTTGTAAAAAATGAACAGGAGTCATTTATGCACCAAGGAGATACTCCATAGAAAATTTCAGAAATAAAAAGCTTTGGGGATTTATATGTCAGACTAGGGCATCACCTTCATGTTCTGTTGGGGCTTCTTATCTTTATCTCACACTATCTAGTAGAATATAAATCTATAACAGAAGTACCACAGATGCTGTAGTTTACAATATCTAGAAGAAAAAAGAGAGGCAGAGGAGGCATAAAAGGATAATTTTGCTTATACAAAATAGCAGCCTGAAAAATAAAACCAGGAAAACAAACAAGCAGATGGAGAAGGCGAAGTCTGCAAGACACAGCTGTGCAAAGTATTTAAATATCCAGATGCAAAGCAGCTTAAGGGTCAGGGACAAGGAAAGGACGCAGAATGCTCTTAGCAGCTCTGTAGAATGATTGAGTGGTCTGCTTTAAAATTTCAATCACATTAATGATTGTTGATTGTCCAGCATTCTGTCAGATTTAACTGAAATCTTAGATTTTGTTAGAAATCCAAACTCCCAAAACACCTGAGCACCTTTTAATATTTGTTTGTTGTTATTTACATGGTAGTAAAATAATTAATGTGTAGGGGAAAAAAGCTTTTTTAGTTGGTCTTTACTCAATTCTTCCTTAGCAAAAGGAATAATAAAGCATGTTTTTTTAGAATAGTCACAATTGTTTTCTGAAGCAGTTAGTACCCATAATAATAATAATTTATGCTTTTACTGTATACTGCCTTCATCTAAGTGATTCAAGTGCTTCATGAATGTTAATTAGGCATCTGCAGGCATCTGTTAGGCACCACCAGTTGCTAGCAGATGATTTTGGTCTATCATTAGCTGAAAAGACTCCACCTGCCTACTTTGCTTAGTATGCTGTGAAGGGGGCTAAACAAGGGAATTCGCAAAATGAAATGTGGAAAAGACGCCTTTTGCTTTAAAATGTAGCTGCAGTGAAAGCATTAACATAAAATCAGTTCCTGAATAAGATTTTATGACTGCTTTGATTATCTTTCTGGGCTTTGGACTCCCTCCTGAGCTGGCAGATGTCCCCTCACATCATGTCAGTGGCTGAACGACCAATTTTCATTCCTGCACTCAGTCATGTCTCAAGTTCTTCAGTAATTTTGGGATCCTGTTCAAAGCTACAGATTCATTTCATAATCCCTCTACAGACAGGTTCAAATGCCTCAGCTGTTTTCTTGCTCACCATCTTGCTCAGATGCTTTCTTGAGTCCCAACTCCTCCATTGCCTTCCTATTCTGTCTTTGTTCCGTTCTGGGTGTAAGGACGGTCAGTGTGCTTGTTGTGGCCCCATACAGACCTGGTGCAGTCAGGAGGAGGCATTAAATCCAATTTTGTGACTCAGCCAACTGGGGAAAGTGTCCCATCGAACCCGGGTTTCACAAACAGAGGACTTGTGAATGATGTGATGGTTGGAGGTCATCTTGGGCACAGTGATCATGAAATGATAAGAGTGCATAATTTCCCGAGAATTAAGGAGGAGTGCCAGAAACACTGCTGCCATGGACTCCCAAAGGACAACTTTAGTCTAAGAGTGACTGGTTAAGAGAGTACCTTGGGAAACAGTCCTGAAGAGCAAAGGATTCCAGCAGGGCTGCACATTCTTCAAGAAGGAAATCTTAATGGTACGGGAGCAGGCTGTCCCCATGTGCCAAAAGATGAGCCAGTGGGGAAGAAGACTGACCTGGTTGAACAGAGAACTTGGCTGGAACTCATTAAAAATCCCAGGAGTTCATGACCTTTGGAAGAAGGGGCAGGGAACTCAGGAGAATTATAAGGATTTCATGAGGTTTTGCAAGAGGAAAACGCAGAGCCAAAACTCAACTAGAACTTTTTCTGGCTACTGATGTAAAAGACAATTAAAAAAATGTTTCTATAAACACTTCCAGAACAAAAGGAGGGCCAAGGAAAACCTCCATCCTTTATTGCTTGTAGGAGCAAACACAGTGACAAAGGATGAGGAAAAGGCTGAGGTACTTAATACTTTCTTTGCCTCAGTTTTTAACAGCAAGAACAGTGGTTCTTGGAGTACCAAGCCCCCTGAGCTGGAAAACAGGGATGGGGAGCAGAAGGAAATCATCATAACCTGAGGGGAAGTGGTCAGTGGCCTGCAACACTACTCATACACACAGAAGTCCATGGGGCCAGATGGGACCCCCTCAAGGATACTGAAGCAACTGATGGAAGTGCTCAGTTGGACTTGATGATCTTAAAGATCCCTTCCAACCTAAATAATTCTATGATTCAGTCAACAAATTATTCACCCTTCTTTGCAAGGTGGAAAACGATATTTAAAAAGAGTCCCAAACTCACTATATTTTTAAGTAACAGCTTCTTTTCTCCTTACAAGGAGCTCCAGAAACAAGGTAAATAATAAAAGAGAGCCAGGGGCAATGAAAACTGAGTTAGTGAGTCACGTGGGAACTATAGTTGTATGCATGGCACTTAAACAAACATACTGTAGTAAGCTGCATTCCTCATAGGGGAAACCTGCAAAGCATAAAGAATATTGTTTTCCTAACTTGTGATTTCATAATTAAGGCAAGAAAGTATATTTAGATGTTGAAAACACACACACAGGTATTTCCTGTGACTTAGAGAAACAAAAAAGAAAGGCAATATAAAAGGATTTTGATAAGAAAAGTCTTCTGGTTGCTCACTACAAATTTTAAAGTGTATTAAAATTGCACTTCAGTCCGATTTTAGCTTGTAAGCTCTTTCTGTAGGACTCAAAGATATCAGCTTCCATTCACACACTAATATGTTTCCATTAAACAAGGTATTATGTCTTCTACTTTCTTAAGAGACTTTTTGTATACTGCTATTACAGACGGGCTGTATATTAGAGGTCTGGTTCTGTCTTTTCAGGGTCTGTCACTACATTGGGACAGGAGGAAGCCCTGAGACTCTGGTCACTTCCTTAGGTCCTAATTCTCAAGAAATATCATTGGCATACAGAAAACACCCTAAGAAAGCTGGTTTACCCCTAGGCAAGTTTAGTGTAGATGGATCCAACAGAATTAGCATAATTGTGCTGCGGATGGCTGGGTGGGCCAATTCATAAAAATTATTCATGTTAAGTTATATGGGCAGAATAAGCCCATGTCTTATAATTTTAAGGATTGATTTTAAAGCTTGCAAAATTTGATATACCAGTGTTGGTTATCCTTGAGATATATCACAAGCTGTGTCTTAGATGCACTGGAATGACACTGGGCTGTTCTGCGTCCGGATAAGGACTGCACCGCCTGTGTCTGTGCTGGTCTGTAGTGATTGTTTTAAAGGTGTATACCACCTAATGCTATTCCAGAATGCTGGAAGCCTGGTTTAACACAGCCCACACAGCCATGTCTGCAGGGGAGGCCTGGAGAAGCATGCTGGATACTTGGGAGAAAGTCCTGCTGCCATCACACAGCCTAGCAAGATCGCTTCCTGTCTAAGAGCAGTCAGTCTGGTCCCAGGCTGTATCTTGCAGCATTGCTCACTTGTTTTCACACCACACATTTCAGTTCTCTGCACAGGCTGATTTTCCCAGAGATCCGAGGTCAAAGACAGTGCTGCAGTCCAGCACCCTGCCCCAGCCTGGTTCGTGCCCCAGCACCTCTGCTCCCCCAGCACCTCTGCTGCCCCAGCACAGCACAGACACCCAAGTTCTCCTGGTGTAGGTGTCCTCCTCCTCAAGAGCTCAAACAAGTGTAGTTCAAGAGCTCCTGCTCTCTACATGTGGCTGCAGCATCATTTCCTTGTTATGAAATGAATCATGCTTTCATTTTATAGACTTTTACCCAAAAAAAAAAAAAAAAAGCATGACTGTGGACTACATTCCTTTCTCCTCGCATTCAAGAAAAGAAGCTAAAGCCAAAACATTGCTGAACATGGAAGCAATTAGTACTTTATCAGCTACCTAAGAAAAACATATCCACTGAAGAACAAAACCCCACAAATATGTTAGGCAAAGCTACCTCAAAATCTGTAGACATTTTTTGTTTTTTAATTATTAAAATGGATTCTAGCTTCAATCCCAGCTCTTTTCCTCCTGTTTTCTGTCATTGCTTTATCAAATTCTTTTTGGTGAGCAAAGATTTCTTTTGTTGCACAGACTTTGCACATGATTCTTTTTTTCTTCGCCTTAGAAAAAACTTCAAAACTAGCATTGTTTTCAGAGCCTTTTCTTCCTATGTCCTCTCTCCTCTTCAAATCCTTTTTCCTAAGGGACATCTTTGTTCATGGTAGCTTACTGTAAACAAAAGATGATATCAAAGTAATTGCTTCAAATATAATTGAAGACAGACTTCTTCATGTACAACACTTAGCAACATCTTTGCATGCACATAATACTTTTGCACACTTTGTTAATGCTTAGGAATTAATCATCCTTTGGAAGACACAAAAGGGACTAAATGAAAACCACACAAAAATATATTACTTAAAAGAGCTTGGAAGCTTGTAAGGTACATCCGGTGCTTTTCCAAACGTGGTCTGTGGCTGCATCTCTCCAATATCTGCCAGCAGATTTTGGTATCTCACCCCTTGCAGATTTTGTGTTTGAAAGGTTTTATCATCCACTCCTCCATATGCTATCACATATTTCCTGAGAGGTTTTTTTTCTTTCACAGCACACCCAGAAGGCTGCTTGGGGGGCCTACTGTTTTTTGTCAATCTGTAATATGTTCTGCTTTCACCCCTTCCTGTTTAGAAGTCTGTTTTCTTGTCCATTTGTTATCGTTTCCATTCATGGTTTTTAAAATTACAATAGCTATTGTAAGAACAGACAGCAAGGAGTATTTCACTTTACCTTTCCCTCTCCATATCCAGTAAATAAGAAAGAGGACAAATACACACGTACAATTCAAGACATTTTGCAGTTACAGCAATATTGACTTTAGCTGACTTTAAACTACAAACTTTGATTATGATTACTAGTCTATCTGTAAACAATGAAGGCTGTTTTACCACAATTCATTGTGACAAAAAGAGGTACAATTCCAAAAATTTTTATTATTATTATTTGAGACCAGAAATGGCAAAAATAAGCCAGGAAAAAAAAGAAAAAAAAAATATAAAATAAGTATTTTTAATCAATTTTACACAACATATTTTGATCTTTTGCAAAATGTTTCTTGTTCTATTCATCATTAATATTCTCACCTCTTCTTTTGTGTAAAGTTTGTATATTCTTCTCCCAAAGGCTACTTGAACTAATTTTTCTGTTATGCCAGAAGTACACCTTGTGCAGATAAGACTCAGTGGAGATTGTATCTCTGAATCTGTGGATTTTTGATTTTTGATGGTTCATCATATAGAAAATAAGTGGGCACTTTTAATTAATACACAAATTCTTCGTTAATGTCTGTAGCCACATGTTGTTGTAATTTTTCCCTTTCATGTTGTTGTTGTATTTTTTCCCTTTCCCCCTTCCATACTCATTCATATTCAGAGTTAAACTGAAAATCTCATACTTTGAGACAGTGGTTGTATGAGACAAAGTATAATGAGATGTCAACCTTGATCCGAGTCTGCTTGTTTTAGCTCAATACAAATACATAATAGCAACAGTAGTTTAAAGACAGTGGGTGGCATCCTGTTCATGTAACTTGGGAATATAATTGCACTTTAATTATAGACCCTTCGGGTGAGATTTCATTTCATGTAAATTTAATTGTTTGCTATGCAAATGTCTGCATTTCAGCTGTTTATTGTGGTTCTCTTCATACTTATTGGGGAAAAAAAGAGACACTTAGAGGCAAAATTCTGATCAGTTTTAGAATGAGACACATCATTCCCTTAAGGAAGCAAGAACTTTGATGTGATGGGACACAGATGAGTTTAGAGGTTTCTGCCTCAGTGAGCTCATATAGTTTACACGTGGAAGGCAGGTCTCTAGAAAAAATGAGATACCACTGTGTAGCTGGTGCCTCAGATAGAAATTTAAATAAGGTTTTGAGTATCAGCTTCTGATCTCATCATGATGGTGGTCTTGATACTGATGGAAAGCCCTTGAGAAATCTTCCTGCGATTAGATGTAGGACTATCACAGACTTATTAACTGGAGAATGAGAAAACAAGTTTTTAAAGAAACAAGGTTTTCTGATATTCCTGGGAATGTGTAAACTAGTACTTTTAATAGGGCTAAATACACGAGGAATAATTTCATGACTAAAATAATTTTCCTTTGGAAACATGTATTTTTCACAGAGACTTTTTCCTACCAGGTAGAGCAGACAAAATATAATCAGTCTTTGTAAGTCTAGTAGTATTTTGTGAAATTCAGGAAACATATTTGGCTGAATTTTCTTTTCTCAGTTTGGAGTTCTGGCTGAGATAAAAGTTTATGGTTGGGTTTGTGGACATCTGAAAAATTGTGGAAATCAAAACTGGCGTGAAAATTGTGCAAATATTACTACAAGAGTTGCCTTTTGCCCTTCAACCTTTTTCAGAGCTCTTGTACTTGTGGCAAAGTATGCATCAGCAGATCTGTCCAGAGGATCATCTTTTATCCTTTGTTCAGCCTGCTCCTGGAATATTGTCTTTGACTCTCTTAGTCATAGTCACAAAACTTGTAGAAGGTAAGTTCAGAATTAGGGTATCAATTGTACAATTAGGCTTTGGACTTAAAAGAACCAGTGAAGTGAATCTCTGCAAATTTGATCAAACCACACAATCAAGAAAAACACTAGAAGAACAAAAATAATTACTTTCTTTAATGTAAAATTAGAACTACTTAAATTTTCACATTTGTGTGAATATAAATTAAGCTATTTTTAATGTAGCACCCCTAAATTAAGATGCTACTGGCCACTGAAAACTAATGCTAAATCATGAACTTTCTGACTGTATATGTCCTTTTCCTAGAACAACAGCAGTGCTCACAGTTACACTCTAGACCATGAAGAACAGCAGTTTCTCAAGATCTTCTTTTCTCTTATCTACAACTGATGCCAGTACCTTTCACTTGCTAGTATAGTTCTCTTTGAGCACATGTACATTATTTGATGGGAATATGGAAATGTTGGTTGGAAGATGCAATTTAATTTTATTTAATATAGTTAGAAGGGCATGATAGCCATCTAAAGACAAAGAGTAAAAATCCACAAGAGAAGAAAGATATATGGCTTTGATTTCACCCTCTAATTAATTACATTGCTCAAGCCCAGAGCTATATACTATGAAAGAAGGCTTAAAAGTGATTGTGTGATGACAGTTATGTAGCCATTACTCATTTATCCCAAAGCAGCAAACTTATGTTCTGCAACAGCTTTTTCTAATATACCTTTTTTTATTATTTTTCTCTGCATTGTAAAATGAAATAAATACAATGGTAGCAAGTTCCAAAATATAAAATCTTTACAGACGCTTTTTCTTCTGCCTTAAGAATGGATGCAGATGTTCTTGCTGCAATACTTCATTAATGCAGTTCTGCTCACAACTTGTCAACAAAAAATAACAAAACATTGTTTAACATATTATGTGAAGTGATTTAAAAAAGAATAAAAAATAAATGAGGGTGAATCATTCTGAAAATAATTGTTAGTTTGGAAACAAAAAATGTTAGTTTGAATTTATCTTTTTCTGGATTAGTCTTATTGAGAGATGTCTATTACTGAGAACTAGATCCAAAGTAGCTCAGTCTTCTGCAGACAGGCAGTTTTCATTCTGTGGGTTAAAGGAAAAGTTTCAGCCTGCTAATCAGACTCAATGAACTGGCGTGGTAAAAAGAGGCAAAGCATCGCTTATGTTAAATCCATGAAACGGAGGCCAACGCCTATTAAGAGTTGTCAGGATGAATATGGCATGTGTGTAAAATGCGGCCCAGACACACCTCTTAGTTCTGGAAATAAGTAATAAATCATGCATACCACTTGCTCTAGGACACCACTTTTAAAACCATTACACCCCTTTGTTTTTTCAGCTTTGCTCAGAGAAGCTGTGGCTGCCCCCTCCCTGGAAGAGTTTAAATCCAGGCTGGACAGGGCTCTGAGCAACCTGTGCTAGTGAAAGGTATCCCTTCCCAGGGCAGGGGGATGGGAACTGAATGATCTTTAATGTCCCTTCCAACCCAGGCCTTTCTGTGATTCTTTGATATCCAGAAAAGTTGTCTGAAAAACCCAGTTAAGGGAATTAGGTCAGCCTTCAAAGATTAGGCTTACAAAGCTTAAGCAAAGAGGAATAGGAGTAACATAATGTCATTCTTATGTACATTGACCTATTAAGTTGCTTGGCTATCTGGGCACTTCTACACAGTTTTCAGGAAGCAGTTCATGATGCAAAGGTGATTTCTGACAAAAGTAAACCACACAGGCCATTTAGCTGAACTAGTCTTTGCTTTAATATATTCCTCTATTAGTTCTATAATACTTCACTGCATGAGCAATATGTAGTAGGCACCCCAAGAAAGAATTAAAAATAACGAAAAAGCAACTGAAAAGGGAGAAAGAGAAAGCAAATAAGAGGTTCCTTCCAGATGCATTGAATGCTGAATGACATTTCACAAAAGGTTTCTATTTTGCCCTATTTCCTAGAAGTGTTTGATCAAATTGTTTGGACATACCAACTTTTGCTTTTTTCATTTTTTCTTTTTTTTTCCTTAATGTTTCATAGTGTATTTCTCTAATACGTGCTGTACCGATACAATCATGTTTTTGACAGCAAAATCTATCCTATGGGATAGAAAAGAGAGGAGAATCACAGCACATCAAGCAAGAATAAAGCACTTATATGAAGTGCCAAACAGACAAGGGCAGTTGTTTTGAGGCCTGCTCAAAGCAGGCACAGCAGGGAGATGGAGCTCTCTCCATGGCTGCGGCTTCCCAAGGGCAAGGCAGGGCAGGGTGAGCCATGGGCTGGCGCTCCCTATCCCATTGACCCCAAAGGAAGCTTGGAACAGCCACTCTCCTAGTGTAAACACCTTGGCTGTGCATTTGTGGTTTACCGGAATGAATCTGAGCTCGGCACCAGCACACTGCAAAGGGGTTAAAGAACATTTTGGTTCCTTTTATTCATAGAGACCCTCTGGTGAATAAATGTGACAAAAAAGTGCTTATATGCATGTTTAAAACACATACAGTATCTGATATAATGTTGGGTAAATCCCTCTAATCCTGCCTCGTAACAAACACATTACATTTGTGCCCAGCATTAATTTAGGAATGAATTCTGAATGAGAAATCATATTCCTCTAAAATCTGTAAAGCTGCAAAAGTTCCTAGGATTAGGTTTACAATTTAATCTATTTACAGCTCAGTTAAATGTACACCCATTTGAATTTGTCTGATGGAAACACTGAGCATGACTCACTAGTTCCATAATTTGTATTTTATTAAACTCTGTCAAAATACGTTTTATGGCTAACCCAAGACAGCCTTGAGACATGAAAGCAGAAATCTTTTGTAGGTGGTATATGACAGATGTTAGTCTGAGTTTGCCTCTCATGTTCACAATCCATAATTTGCATGAGAATAAGCACTCTGACTTCAGCTAATTGATATGTGCCTCTAAGTGTCACATCAAACCTCTCTACAGCAGGGCAGACACCTTCAATATTGCAGGTGCCATCCAAAAGCAACATTCCAAATGCACAGCCGTGTTCTAACCTATCACCAGTTTCAGCCCACTGCTGAGGGAGCTTTAAATTCAAGGGATCCCTTTTATTCCTTGCAGCCCTTAGAAGAACTATACTGATCTAAAGATGAACTAAATACTTCACACTATTCCTAAGCACCTGAGCAGGGTTTGCTAACATAAAGAAGATAAGAATAGTAGAACGAGTCAGAAAATAGAGAGGGTAGGTTGTCCCAGGCTCAAGTATTATTCGGTAAGGATGAAAAGCTCTTTCTGAACATTCAGAGAATCAGTCATCTCTAAATTATACAAAGAATGGTAGTCCAATTTTAATTACTGGTACTCTATCTGTATGGCATTTGAAACTTTCTACATGCCGCCTTCTAAAAGTGGGTTTCTGAAAGAATTCTCTCTGCAAGTGCTGTAAGAATCCAATTAGAGGCAATTGCTTGATTTCTGAATCCTTTTGATCAGTCTTTGGTAGTGGCCCACTTCAGAATCCCTCAGGAGCTTTCAACTTCATTGACAGTCCAGAAATAATGCCTCGGCAGGATGTCACTTGGTGCTCAGAGCTCTGATACACCCTCTATTCAGGCACCTGTACTAGACATTATCAGGCCACAGCAAGAGTCTTTTGGTAGCAGCAATAAAGGTAACCAAAAAAATAGGAGTATTGGAATTGTTAAGCACTTTCCAAAGCTTCAGTTTCTCAAAGAAAAAAGAGCTGACTCCTGTCTTCAGAGAATTACAGTGTCTTGCTGAAATCAATAGAAAGCTCCAGTTTTTTAACTTTTTGTATGCTTAGGAGATTCCAAGAAGTGTTCATGTTATAGCATAGATACAATTCTCCTTTAAAAGCAACTTAGAGAATCAGCATCACACAGCTTTGTGGAAGAATGGGATTTGCATCGTTATGTTAGAGAGGAGTGAGAATTCTGGTTTTCTTCTAGCCATTAGGCAAACAGTGGGAATAACCCAAATACTTTTATATTCAGATGGAACATATCAATACCATATGCAGTAAAATGTTCTGCTCTGTTCACAGAATCATATTTCCTACATTTTCACTCTGTAGTTCTTTCCATCTTCTGAAAGACTCTAGTGATAAAAAGGTTGGGAGAACTTAGAGATTCCAGCAGTCATGCAGATTTCAAAAGGACAATGTTGAACTATAACAGTTCACAAATCAGAAGAATTCCAAAACTTCTGCCTGTAGACTGATGTTTTCTTCTTCCTTCAGCTGATAAGAAGACACAGCTTGCAGGATATTAAACACCCTCCAACTTGGATATAACACCTTGGCTGAAGCCTCAATGTTACACATTTCTGAGATTACTTAGTGTTTTTAAAGAAAGAGACAGAAGATTTGAAAAGTCCCTTCCTCTGAAAAAAACAAAAAGTTTAAAACCAAAATCAGTTGCCTGTGGCAAATATCACCTCAGAATATGCCTTTGAAGATTAGAACTAACTAAGAAATGATCCTTTCAGAAATGAATGTGTTTTTGGAGTTTCATCTTGTGGAAAGGTAGTTTTTAAATCATAGCATAATTCTTTTTTCACTTGTCCTTTTTTCCAATGACAAACTAAACCAAAATTCTTGTTACTTGAAAAGTTTGGCATGACTCTGTTATGCCATAGTACTTCAACAAAAAATGCATTTTTCAGCAATGTTTTCCTTTAGTTTTCTCAAAGTGTAAATGCTATACTATGTAAATTTGTCAGGTGTTTGCGAAGTGTTTGTATTTAACTGCTTCCTTTCTATAAAAGCATGTATTATTTTTACAGCTGATAGTAACCTCACTTTAAGGGTGTTTCAGTCCCAATGGGAATGAAAGAACATGCTGGTCAGGAGAGTTAGTGCTGTCAATATTCTTATAGCAACTGGATTTACTGGAGAGAACTCCTTTAGGATTAATTACAGTAATTAAATAAAAGAGCTAACACTTCTGTAAGTTTTTACATCTTCAGTGCCTGTGATACCTAACCTACATGAGAATTCATGGTCATTCATGCAAGTATAAGGAGTTATAACAATTTACATCAGCTGAGAATGTTATAGTTAACATTTTAAAGTAACACTTATAAAACAAAACTTACTTGTTGGGAAAAAAGTCAGAATAGAATCCCAAAATCTAAGTTGAAGATGCTTTTAGGAAAAAAAAAAAAAAACAAACCCCAAAAAACAAAACCCACATGATTTTGAAAAAATTATTGAGTTCTTTCAAAATTGGTCTACGATGGTTTATCCAGCATAGCTTCAACTTGCTCTTTAATATCCCAATCTTTCTTTGAGACCTAGTGGCAATCTAGTGTTGAATACCAGCCTCTGTTAAAAAGAAGTTTGATTTAATGAGTCACGAACTCATTAAATGTTGGTTTTAAATGCATCTACCAAGATAATATGAATGATTTCTTCAGCGACTTGCACAGAATTTTGAAATAGCTTGTCCCAATTCTTCCTTGATTTATGCTGGTATAAATCAAGAATAATGTGTTACAGAGGTGTGAAAATTGCTTAAATAAGGTTGTCATCAAGGTAATATTGTAGAGTTTTTCAGGAATAGTTGAAAAAAACTTTTTGACAAGTACATATACTCTAGATTGAAATGTTATCTTTTCCTAATCATAGAATCAAACAATGGAATCATAGAATGATTTAGGTTGGAAGGGACCTTAAAGATCATTTATTTCCATCCTCCTGCCATTGGCAGGGACACCTTTCACAAGACCAGGTTGCTCCAAGCCCCATCCAACCTGGCCTTGAACACTTCCAAGGATGCAGCATCCACTACTTCTCTGGGCAACCTGTGCCAGGGCCTCATCACCCTCACAGTAAAGAACTTCCTTCTAACATCTAATCTAAACCTACTCTCTTCTAGTCTGAATCCAGTCCTGCCTGCCCTATCTACATGTTCTTGTAAATAATTGCTCTCCATCTTTCTTGTAGGCTCCCTTCAGGTACTGGAAGGAGGTTCTATAGTACATTCTAATGTAGAATTTTAACAAATTTCTTTGTTCCTTGTATTTTTCTTAAAGGAGTGGGGATTTAATATTGACACATGAAAGAATTAAATCTGTGTAACAGTCTGGTAAACTCTGTTTTTACTTTCTCTGTTCTGTTGGATCATCTCACTCTGAGCACTGAGAAAAAAGATAGCAAAATTGTAGTGTGCCATTTGCACCAGCAAAGTACTGAACTACATGAGCAATTACACTGATTTGAAGGTGGTTTCCTGAGTGCCAGTACGTTTCCAATGGAATAAGTTGTGTGTTGAAAAACATCCATGACTATAAGCAGCTTTCAAATCTGAGGTTTGAAATGCGTATTCTGTATTCTGTGCTCTGCATCCACAATTAGATAATTTCATGAAGTTTCCTGGATTCATTTGGAAAAGAGTGTTGTTTTTGCCAGATTTTCTACAGGAGAAACCGGAGCCTGTTTTCCCAGAGACAGAAAAAAAAATTCAAAAGTGTCAATTAAAGGCTATCTTCCCTACAGCAATACTATATTTGGTCAAGCTCCATGACTCATCTTTGCTAGAAATACTACAGTGATATCACAAAGTCCATTCCCTTCTTGTTCCAAGTAGGTTTAGTCTTCTAAATATACAGGAAATTCAGTTTTCTGAAAGCTCTTTGATTTCTAAGGGAGCAATATTTCCTAGTGCATTGGACATGGAGCAAAGCAAGCATCAGGCAGCTCTTCTCTCACTGTAGCAATTTTAAGCCTCTGTTTTCTCCACTGGTTGAGCCAAAATTTGTAACATCAACTCCAAAAATAGCCCATGTAACCTTTGCAAAAAGGTCTAATGTGAAATTTTGTGGAAAAAAATCAAAAAAATACCAAAACCTTTTTTTTTTAACATCCTTTAAAGATATTTGTGTAAATCTTTAGTTGTGTTTCTTTAAAAATATCCCATTGCTTGACCAAAAGTATTAACCTAGAGGCTGAATTTTAATTTTTTGTTCTGTACATCAATACAGCTCAAGCTTGTGTATAGGGACATTCTGGGATATAAGACAAATCTCCATGGTTTGCCTAGCACTGGGTATACATGGCTGCTAGCAAAAACAGATTGCAAAACAAACCATTTTCCAAGATTAGAAGGAATAGTCTGGAGAAATTTTATATTATCCCTCAAAACAATTTAGAAGTGCTTTATCAATCCTCCCATTGTTACTGTGTAAGCCATTGGAGCCTGGCTGGAGCAGTGGGGCCTTAAGTAGCTAAACTTTGTGTAACTGATAAAGACAATTATCCATCTGTATCTGTCTAGTTTCCCCTCATGCTCACTTGCTGAGAGAGGAAAGACACAACATTCAGTGATGATGGCAAGAACGTAAACCAGGAATGCAGTGTCGTTGGAGACCTACTGGAAGTGAAAATACAGCTGCAGCAGTAGGATGCAATGTATCTTCAGCAGGGGGAAAGATGGAGCAGGGCCTGGCTGTTTGGCAGAACATTTGCATTCAAGATCTGGCCTATTGCTTTGAGAAAGCCAAACCAACCTTCACTGATAATTATGAGGCTAAAAATGTACAGCAGAATGACTCCCATTAATCAGCAGATGTGGAATATCCTGGGATTTTTAAAAGTATACAGAATAACTACTTTTCAGTGCTACCAGTAAGTGAAGATTTTTTCTGCATCCACTGCTCTACTCAAACTGAAAATAAATGTGTTTAATAAGAGAAAAATACTGAAGATGTTAGTGCTGCGGTAACGGTGTGAAGTCTGTGTGGGAGACCACTGGGCGTCAAACAAAAAGCACAGTTTGAAGCACTGACAAAGGTCAAGTGTTTTTTAAAATAATCACATTATTTTAACTGTTGTCAATTCTGTAATAAACATTCTGGGATCTGCAAGAATTTAGGGCTCCTAGAAGATGTGCAGGTCACAAAAAGCTCAATCACTGTGATATAAGGACAGCACCGGCAGATTTCAGTGTCACCAGTTTACAGATGAGAGTGGAGCTCATGGGCAATACAGAAACTGTTGTATAGCTGACAATAAATTGTTAACATAGACTCCTTTACGAGGGAAAAAATCAAACTGTAGAATGTGCTTTCTAGAAAGTTGAAGAGGGACTTTTTACAAGGCCTGTAGTGATAGAACAAGGGACAATGTCTAAACTAAAAGGCAGTAGATTTAGATTAGTTATACAGAAAAATGTCTTCACTAGGAGAGTAAAGGGGTGCTGCAATAGGTTACCCAAAGTTGTGGACGCCCCATCACTGGAGCTATTCAAGGCCAGGTTGGATAGGGCTCTGAACAGCCTGATCTAATGAAAGGTATCCCTGTCAATGGCAATGGGGTTGGAACTGGATGATCTTTAAAATCACTTCCAAACCAACCCATTCTATAATTCTATGATTTTAATCTATTCTTTCATTACAGGGTTACTAATGTCTGGTGAACAGGGATATGTCTAGCAAGCAACTGAGATTTTGGTGCATGCAAAAGGGAAGTCTATTCTTCCCTAAGTATTGCAGAGGTGGTCATACAACAAATGAGAACAGGCTTTCATGGGGAAACACTGTCAAACAATTTTCCTCTAGCTGAAGCTGCTGACTTGGCCTAGTGTATTATTTTGGTGTAATGTGAAGCTTCTAATTGCATGCATTTTACTAGAAAGCAGTAATATAAGAGTTAAGAGTTGATTTCTAAGTCTAAGCAAGCACAGATTAATAAGAGTTCTTTCTTGATGTTCCCTTTCCTTTTAATTTGGCAACTAATTAGTGTGTACTGGATGCCCTCTATCATTATAGAACCAGTTCTTACTGCTGTCATAGCATCTATGGTATTTAATTCAGTCTTAAATAATTTTGATCAACCATGGTTAACCCTTGCTTCTGCAGCACCTTAATTTCCTGCCTTCCTCTGAAACCTCCATGAGCTACACCAAAAGCAGCTGGTCTCAACCTGTTCCTAAACTCAGCATTTCATTTCATGCTAAGAGTGTTTCTCCACTTTTGTTTTATCATCCTAGGCTCTAAGAAGCTCCCAATAGACAGAAAAAATCCCAGCAATGCAATGGAAGGAAGTAGCTCCTTAACAGCAATCTAAAAACCTTCAGAAGACACTTTTTGTCCGCAGCCCAGGATGCGGTTTTAGAGATTTCTGGCAATTAAAACAATGCTATTAAGGGCCATGTCAGATAAAGTCTGTCATGTCTTTGCTGTCTGAGGCCTCATTACTTGTGTTGCTCGAAGTTAATCACATTGTCTGCTTTGAAGAGAGGGAAGCCCCAGCTTGCAATTACTTATCTACATTACTTATCAGGTTGAAGCCTGATAAGGCTCGGTTGTCTTTAATACCTCATTCACTAGAAAACAAAGCTTTCTAAGATTTATAGTTTTCAGATTTGCATTTTTTTCAGTGTTGTTGGTGACAATATAACCTTTTCTATATTGCTTGCACCTGTACCCCAAAAACAATACATAACATATACTCAGTTTGTGTTCTGCCACATGATGAAGGCATCCCCCCACCTCAAGCTCCCCAGTGAGGAGTTAAGTCCCAGTAACTCTCTTTTCTTGCTCACCTGCATCAGTGCTGGACTAGAACAACCCTAAGGTTTGACTTCGGTTCCTGTACATGTAGTCTGCAGGGCTGAGGAACCAGCAACGTGTGTTCCTAGCACTGCAGTAGGGGAAGGGGTTTGCTGATGGAGCAGTAAAAACGATCGGGTAGTAAATACATTTATTTATTCCATTTCTGCTACATGTGCCATGAATACATACAGTGTCAGAAAGTGGGAAATCTGATTGTTACCCAAAAATATATATATATATATATAAAGTTACTAATGCAATCTTGAAAAAAATAATGTGAGCTACTGCCACGTCTCTCATGTAAAGTTGTTACCCAGTTTTCTTTTTTAAGGGCTCAGCCATTTTTACCATTTGCAATTTAAAACCGCTGTTTTTGGAGTTTGGTTTTTTGGGGGTTTTTTTCCTTTTTTTTTTTTTTTTTTTGTGTGTTTGTTTGTTTGTTTGTTTTTGTTTGGTTGGTTTTGTTTTGGTGTGTCTGTATGGTTTTATTAATTTGTTTTTTGGTTTTTTACTTAAGTGGACAAAACAGCTTATGACCTGAAATTTTGTCCGTTACTGAGAAAGATACTGATTTTGTCTGTATTAAAGTTTAAAGGACCACAATCTACAACTTTTATTTATGAGTATAGTGCTATTCCCTTTGTCATGTAATTTGAGAAAAAAACATGGTTTAAACTTCTGGACTAGTAATCAGACTGGTTTTAAACCTCTGCTTTGCCACAGAGGCTTCTTGTGTGTTGCTTCCTAGCTGAAAAATGAGGATATTATTTTTTTTTCCCCATTTTCAACAATTTCTTTCTCCAGTCAGTCAAGACTTTTTAATTATTTGTAAGAGTAGCTTTTATCAAGACAGGATTTTTTAAAGGTTCTTAGGCACTGCTACAATATCACTGATGTGAATAATTAAAATAAATAACAACTTTTCTCTGGTAGTTTTGCATTTCAAATGTATTTTTTCGATTTTTGCTGTCATAGGACAGAGTAACTGAGAACTGCAATTCTCTACCAAATTTACAATATTGCAAATGTTACACAGGCCAGCTGAACACAAGTATCTGAAATTCATCAGAAAACAATTCAGCTATAGTTTTTGTTGTCTAGGAAGAATGATACACTTGAACAGTTCTGTAATTTCACCCACCTCTTAAATATAACCTAATTTAAAATTTATTGTGCTGAAAAATATTTATTCAAAGATTCAGGAAAATAATATAACATGTAAACCATTAAAACTACCCGCAGGTTATCTCTTTGTATTCTATTAACTTTGTACAATGACTCCAGATTTTATCTGTTTTATTTTAATTCAAATAAAGGAATGAAATGCAGCTATTGTGTTTTATAAGTTTTGACAGAATAGAAGCAATAAAATGTATAAACTAGCAGAGTTGCTTCTCGTCTTCATTTTATGTGTTCATTTTATTTGAATTCAGTTTGCATTAAGAGCTTCAACTATTTTGCCATGTTATCTAATAGTGATTTAGTTCCCAGTTCTTCAAAAGCTTTGACTAAGCCATCTTTGAAGGAAAATAAACTTGTGTATGAATCTCTGCAGTCCATCCCTTTCATAAGCACCCTCCTCTCACAGTGAATCTTGTGCCCATCACTGTCTGCAGTGCTCACTGGACAGCGCTGAGCTGCTGCAGCCCAGCTTTCATCAAGCAAAATCCTTTCTGTGTTTTGGAGATGGTTGTGGCCACAGCAGCTGAAGTTTCTTGCTGAGCTTCCTCTTCATTATTTCTTTTGATGCCTGTCTCAGTAGCTTCTTGCCTGTCTTTTCCCAATCATTCCAGATTACCCGATGGAAACCTATCTGACCCTGCAGCACTGCTTGCCAGCAGCTCCTGTCCAGCTTTCCTCAGTCTGTCCCAGCTTCCCCATTTCTAATTTGCAAGTCAGAGCAATGTCTTCCTCAGTAATCACTCTCCTTTGGCTCCCCTCCCTCCTTTCCGTCTCATCTGGCTCCTTCCCTTTGTCTGGTTCTGTAAACAGCCCTTCTTCAGCCCTGCACATCTCTCTGCTCCTCTCAGGTGTTTGTCATGGGGAGGAGGCAATGTGGCAGCTCATGTCTCTGATAATGGCTTTTGCTGTCAGGAGCTTTGTTCCACTGTCAGTGTTTGGCACAAAATGTACAGTTTGGACAAGACTGTTGTGGGCCTGATCCAATTTCCACTGAAGTCAGTGGAAGTTTTTGCTCTGACTTTAGTGGGTGCTGGATCAGGCTCTAATGTCTGGTGACTAATGTTCTTTTTGTTATATATTTCATAATGCAAATATCCATGGAGGAACATGACCCAGAGAAATATAAAATACTTTTCTTTCGATATTCATTCCTTACTCTCAGCAACGGTAGTCTAACAAAAATATTGGTTTTAAATGCTGTCCAAGGAGCTTGTTTATCTCTATTCACCTAGCAGCCTAGAAAAACAAACCTACAGTTTAGAAATCTGTTTGGCTAAGGCAACATTTATATTAAAACAGACTTATTGAATTTTTGTTAAAATAGAATATATATTTTCTTTTAATGCCAGGTTCAAACTCTTTGTTACCTGGGCTCCGTTCCTGCTTCCAGTAAAGCTGTCACTTGCAGTACACAGGACCATCACTTTGCTGCTGATAAAATATTTACTGTGCACTGCATCTTAACCTTAGCTGTGCAAACTTGCATATTTATCATGTTAATCCCTACACTTGGAATCTGAAATTAGGGTATTATCTTGACCAAAATAAGTAGCAGTTGGAAACCTACTGGCATTTTTTTTCTTCCTTCTGCAGGCATATTCCTCATCTAATTTGGTACTTGCACAGTAAAAATTATTAACTATTCAAGTTAGTATCACCTACCCCCATATAAAATATAGATGTTTTTCTCCCTTACTAATCTACTGCATAGAGAGAAACACTTGTCTGCAGTGCAGTAGGACACAACAGGTGAATATGAATGTAAAATCTACAGCCACTTCAGCAAAATTCTTAATGAAGATAGAAAAAAAGAAATAATCCAGGCTCTCCATACACGTAGATTTACTCCCAAGTAATTGGCAGCTATTATCTTCAAAGAGTTCATCTCTACCAAAGATATTTCTCGCCCTCACAGAAAAGAAATAATTATGTCTCAATCCTTGTCTATTCGATTGTGATTTTGTAAAATGGTGCTGCCACCTCATCTTAAATTGGTACTTTAAAATGAATTGGATAAAGTCCCCACACTTAAAGGCAAGGTGGTATGCAGGATATAATTAATAAATTTGTCTACATTGCAGACTTTGGATTAGTTGTGCTACAAAAAAAAACAACAAAGAATAAGTACCAAGAAATGGTGGATGTCTCATTATTCAGTGTTTAGGGTGAAAATAGCAATTTGCAGTGTGGTAGTATTATGATACATTTCATTGTGAAGATTAACACTCATTGCCAAGTTGGATCCATGTTTGACATCTCCTGAGTGCTCACTCTGTATTGTTAAAATCCTCTTGATTTCGGGTGGGATTGCCCAATTAGTAGGCCTGAGAGCGGCCCTCACGAGATATCACCTTGCCTGTTCCTCAGCACACTGCTCCTGTTGGTGCCTGAGGGAAATGGAGTTGGCTCGCCCCAGGATGTGCCATCCAGGCAGTGGACACCCTTGGTTCTCAGGGGATCTGTAAGTGCCCATGGTGGGTGATGGGTGTTTTCCTGTGCATGCCTCAACAGCTTTCTTGCATCAGGGCATAAAACCAGAAATTTGGGGCATTACAGATTGAAAATTATGCAAAAATTTACTGAATTTTATTTTTTATGAATATACCTTAGTCCATTCTCCTGAGAGATAATATAGGCTATTAAATTAATTTATTAAAATTGAAATGAAATAAGGGAGATATAGGTGTTAGAAACAATATATGGAAAGTGTGCATATGTCTAAAGAATTATAATGCTCTTAATGGTGAATTTCAGTGTGATGCCAAAGTACAAAAATTCAGTGTATAAAATACTAAAACTGTAAAAAGATGGGCCTGGTTTCTCCATATAAGCTATCTTTATCTCTATAAATTAATGTTAGCATGTTTCGTTAGCCTTTTTCATGGGAATAAGATTTGTGTTGTCTAATTTATTATACTGATTACACAATGATGAACTGCTTTGGCCTTTTCAATGAGCTGTTATGGGATTGGTTATCCTTTCCAGTTCATTACCTCAAGCTGCTTTGGTTTAAACATGAAAGAAGTGGAAAAGCCAGCCAATAAAATGACATAGTTGTGGAAAGGTTAAAGAACTACACAGTGTCCGACTAAAGCTGACAAGCATTGAAGTTTGGATTTCTCATTCTTGTGACAAAGATGGTAATAAGAAGAGAAAACAGCAGTATCTAATCCATTTTTATGACAGTGAGTGTAATTAAATTGGAAAGGATATAAAAGCAACCTGTTCTTATTATAATTTATATATCCTTATCTTATGCCCCTGCCTTGATTTTTCTAATGCAGTCACTATTCTGGTGTAACCTCTGGACAGTGATTCCTTGGGAATCATGCAAGAAGACATGTACAGAGCAGAGTGTTATAAAGTGGCATATCTATTTCTAAAGAGATTCATATCTACTGATATTAATATGTTAGATGAGAAAAAGAATGGTTTAAAGTATGGATAGCATTTTTACTGCTTGATGTTCCCCAAAGCGAGCATATATGTCATATGAATCTTTTGTGAATCATTATTCACAACACTTAAAAGGATTGATCTTTACTTTGGAGTGACCAGTGACTGTAGATTCAGGAGTTTCTGTCTTCCATTATCTCAGACATTAACTTTTCTTAATAAAATGGATGATAAAAATGATATGAAAAAAGGATCAATCATTTTTATCAGTCTGTTAATATATAAAGGAACCCACTTACTACAGAACTAAAGTAAAATGTAAGACTGACTAAATATTTCACAAAGAAAAACTAAATTTTGATTAAATTATGGCAGGGCAGGGATATTTTTCCCAGCTTGTTTTTTTTTTAAAGGAGTGTTATTGTTGCCATTTTGCCTTGTTTCGTTTTGTTTTTAAAAGGCTGTCATACATAGAAACTGTAGGGTTTTTATTAATTTGAATTTATGATTGGGATCTATTTATCGGAATAAACTTTCTTTTTTCACAGTCTAAATAAAGATCATGTTTGACTAAGTAATTTCCTGTATCCCTTACACACTCAGTTCTAAACAATTTTTGAGAGATAATGACTGGCTACCATTTAAAGCTTTAGTCATGTGAAAATTTCTATAGGCACAGATACAAAATATTATCTACAATAGGCTAGTTCAGCATCTTGCAGGAACCAGAAATGGAAGCCTATGTCAGAGGACAGAGAATAAGATGTGTGTACAAGTGTAAGAAATGCCTGTGGCACGAAATGACAAACATGAGTGGCATATGAGAATGGCCTTAAATACTGATACAAATGAATTCATAGATGTCCTGCTGTTCCTGGAAACATAATATAGAATTATACCTTTTCTTCTCTCTTGTGTGGATCACAGTGTTTATGTCAGCCCTGTCCTCAGCCTAATGTTGCTGCTCTTGCTCTTGCCCTCACAGTTTATTAATGGCTTGGAACGTTGCCGTATGAGGACCCACCAAGTTAACTGAAAACATTGCAGGAGAAAAACAATTTCATTTTTATCTGGTATTTAATATACTTATCTTGTATTTAGTCTTGCAGATCAGTGTTTGGGTTGTAAGCAACCATATACTAACATTTCTCTGATTTTTTTTTTTCATTTAAAAAGGGATAATTTCCTTTAAAAATTTCCTATTGGTAAATATTTGTCATGATAAAAAACATACATGTCTGTGTATATTATTAAGAAAAGTACCCAGATTTTTTATTAATTTACAAGTTCTGATCAAAGCTTTTTTCATCTCTGCCGGGGCCATCACTATTTTTCATGCTACGACAATGCTGTATGAATCTGTAAAGGTAGCACAAGCTGTTTCAGTTTGCAGGGTGTGATGGTCAATAACCAATTCATCAACTGTTTATGTATTTGGTCCATTTATAAAGGTGATGGGCTTTTGAGAAAGTGACTGTCGTTTTCTTCATCTGGAAGAAACAGAGCTTCTTGAGGGAGGATGTGCTCCTTAAGAGCTTTAGCAGACAAAAAGGAAGCAGAACAGAAAGAAGGGATATATGAAAATGCAGTGAGAAAGAACATGGAGCCCAGTAGAGTCTGGGAGACTTTGGAGAAGATCATGAAGTATATCTGCAGAGAGTTAGGCTTCTGACAGGATCGAAAGAAGCTTTCTAGAGACTTTCTAGAGAGGCTGTATGGGGTTTGTTGCAACACAGAAAGCTGTCAAGGTGCTGGTCTCAGATCAAGGCTAGTGGAAGAGCACACCTGCAAGAAAAAAATTAGATAGGGAAGTTCCACCAAAACCCCTTTCGGTTATTTTAGTACAACAGAATAGTGAAAAATTCCCCTCAAAACTCTGCTCCATGGTCCTATCAAGGCTTTTCCAAGTGAATGAATGCAATTTTGTGCTTGCAAATAAAATATATATTAACTATTTATTTATTTATTTATGATTGATTGATTGATTTGTGCTTACAAATTAATATCAACAGGTGGCATCTCATCACAAGAATTAATGATGCAAGTGTGATTCCCAGAGAGTGGACTAAAGAGCACAGTGAACATGGCACAGGCTTTTGCAGGAGGAAAGAAGATGTTACAACCCATGTGTATGCATTTTTGTGCTGTGGGGTCTAAGACAGTTTTGGATCTGAGATCTGGTTTTCAGCTGTAGTAACAGAAGGCCATAGTTTAACTCGAATTTCCAAGTTCAGTTCCTGCAGGTGATGACTTAGTCGACTAACACTAAGGCTGGAGAAATCGTGCTGTTGGGATATACTTACTAAATGTACCGTTACTATAATGATTTGTAATTAGACACTAATCACTGCGTAAAATGTGAATAGAATAAAGGTACTTGATATTTTTTCATGCTCCTGGCAAAAGTCCTCTAGACACGCCATTTCTCAAGGGTGCGATTAGCAAAATCTGACTGAATTAAAGGTTTGGGCAGGGCACACAATAGCACACAGGGCTATTGTTTCTCTGTTGAAAGAGAATTATTGGTGGTTTGAGGAACATTTTAAACTGATGAAAGCATTAGGTGCTATTCTATCCCCAGTCTCTGCCCATGTGTTCCCTGCGTCTGCAGTAGCAAGTAGCTATGTGACTGGCTTTGCTCATCAAGAAAATGATCCAGGTGGAAATTAATACTATTTTGTTATTGTCAGATTACATTTTAGTCTCTTTAGTCTTCTCTTGTGGCAGGAACAAGCATTTAGCAGGAGGATTTGGGGAAGAGAAAGGAAAAGGACAAGATATTTGTCTTGGCTCTGCCTTTGTCAGCTTATGCTGGTCATATGGTCTCATGTCAGCTTAAGTTAATTGTCAATACTAACTTGATTTAGAAGGCAATAGCACAGCTACTGAAAACCTTCTGCTTCTTCTTGCGTGCATGCACCAGACACAGTCACAATCTTTTGTGTAGGATACAGGGCTCCCTCCACACATTTCTCTGTACTCTGGGAAAGAGTGGATGTAGATGTCCTTAGAGCCTTTCTCCACATTGACTGCATGCACCCATATCCGGCTTTGTGCACCTGTGCACTCTCTCCCTCTGCCTCACATTGAATATGTGCAGGATAAGTATGCTCAGGGCTAGGTCCCCACACAAATTCTCTCTAAATAAAGCGTATTTCTGTTTAGTTTCTCATGCCATTATTTTGATACAGTCCTTTTGTAAATACGCAAGGCAGTAATCTCCAGGTGTAAACAAGGTCTTGGCAGCTTTGGCTGGCTTCCATGTCAGTTTGCAGCACAGTGTCATGTGTCTGCCTGTGAGAAGGAGGAGGACTCTGTACATGATCTGCCACCTTTTGCCATCTGTGGCTGATGCCATGACAAACTGCCTTATTCAGTTTTTACTTTGACACAGCAGAAGATAAAAGGAATTATATTTATAGGTAAAAGTATTGTGCTTTATTTAATCAGTTGCTATTTAGGTTAATTTCTCTTCAGGTGTAGTCTTCATTTCAAATAAAAAATTAAGTTACTTCTAGTTAGAAGAAAATCGGTATCATAACTGGCATAGTTTATATAGACATGAGAAGAAAGGTAGGAAAAGATAAGCCAAATGCAAACATTTTTTTTTCATTTAAATCTATGCATAAACTACCACCACAGCTGTTATACCTGGGATATATGGAGGAATAAATGATCAGTGTCAAATTAGTTAATTCTGTGATAGCAGATATCATTTTTAATCTTTCTGAATTCTTGTTCTTATATTATTAATTTGTTCTTTCATGGCTCTGGAAATAGGCAAGGAGGAAAATCTTGCCATATGTCCTCTGTATTGGTTTGCTGAATCTCAACACGTTTAAACCTCTATAAATGACTTGAAAGTGATAGAATTGAAAACTGGTTTGAATATTATAACAGGTTTGGTTATATTCAGTGTAAGACTGAGTGTCTTTTGAGTGTCATCTAGTAATCCCAGATCTGTATCAACTCAGCAAAATATTTTCTCGGTTGTACTAGCAAAAACATGTCAACAGCATCCCTTGTTATGTAGTGACCACTTTTTTGCTTATATGAAAAGAAAAGTTACTATAAAACTTCTATACAAAAAAAGTGAAACTTATATTAAGTAATAGGAAGAAAGGAAGATCAGTGTTTGTTACCCTTTTTTTTGCTTTTCTGTGTATTATTAATAACTGGTGATTTGCATGATGTGTATGTCACTAATGGCTATTACTGGCTTGTGGAGGTTCTGCTTATCGGTTTTAGTGGTAACAGCAGATGCTGTGGCAGAGTACAGGTGGAATGAGGTTTTAAATAGATGGCATTCCCTGGCATATAGCAACTTCTCAACTCTAATTGTTTTCTTGTATTTTTTAACTTGGTGTAGGTGAAGGCTCAGATTTTAAAGGGCTGGGGACTGCAACTCTTAACCTTCAGGCATTTTGTCCTCATTTGAAACTCAAACTTTTCCATTGTTCCCCTGCACAAAAAATTTAGAAAAATGGGCTCCTAAAAAGGAATGCCCAAATACCAGCAAGCTGCATAAGAGTTAAACTTGACAGATGAGGATTCACAGTCTAAAACTCCCTGGGGCATGCATGCCTTAGAAAGACATCCTTACCCGGGATCCATAACTTGGAGTCTTTTTCTGGCCTCTCTCCTCTGCTTTTGCGTGACTTTTGAGTGCTCATGGGCAGTGGGAAGGCTCAAAACATGCTCTTCTGATTTTTGCATGAGCTCTCAAGTTGTTGGCGGACTACTGTCTTAAAGGGTACTCTGGCTGTTGCAAATACCAACATTAAGTACCAACCAATACTCAAATTAAGTATTGGCTAAAGTGTTCTACATGCAGCCTGTTCAGCTAGATCAAGGTGAGACATTACAATGATGTCAGTGCTTGGGATTGTCTGAAAAAGCATAGAAATAAATCTTTTCCTTCCTCAGGTATATGTGTACTCATGGTATCTTCAGGTTTAGGCAAAAGAGATACCGAGGCTCAGTTTTGCATCTTCACCTCTATTTTTTCTCTCATTCTTTTTTTTTTTTTTTTTTTTTTTTTTTTTTTTTTTTTTTTTTTTTTTTTTTAAATTCAATTTTATCTTAAATCTCAGTTTTGCTTTGGAGTGATAACAATGACAATATTAATTGTTTGAAAAATATGTTGTTCTGTGACCACATTTTCTTGAAAACAACAAACTACAAAAGTAAGACTGTTACCCCTGCCTGGTCTAAAAAAAAAAAATTTAGTAATTTTTACAAATTTATATAGCAATTGTGTTTTTCATGGAGTTATTCTGATGCTTAACTACTGTATTTGAAATAACACCAATTGTTATGGGGTTTTCAGATACACGATGAGCAACATGCAAACGGTTGCAGTTTCAAACTACAGTAAAATATGCAAGAGCTAAATATTTGTTACTGGATTAAATCAGCTGAATAAATTTATGACCTGAATTATGAGGGTAAAAATATATCCAGTTAGGCACATGTTATAGCTGATCTTGCCCCCTAATGTGGAGTCAACAAATGGACAGATAAATAAAAAGAATCTAAATGCTATATATTCTTTTTTCTACCTTTTGCCTTTGACTGCACGAATTTGTGGGGAGTTTTTTGAGTTATATTTAACACCCACGGAAGACAAAGTCAGACTTTCCATTCACTTTAAAGGTAGGAGGACTTGTTTATTAGTCATTTTAGTAAAACCCAGTGATTTTCCTGTCAGCTGTGGAGTGGTAGTGATCCTAGACTGTTCTAAGAGATATTTCAAAAGGCATTAAATGTTGGAAGATGTTTGAAAGATGCAAAATGCATGTTGCAAAATCTGAAAAAGCTATTTACGAAATCATGACTTTTTATAAATAGGCAAGAAACTACAGGGTTACTTATACAGAATATGGTATAATTTCTAAACCACTGCTTTCACTGCCAATGAAGCAGAGTAGCAAGATAATAGATTTAGAAGTAACAATAATATCTATCAGTAAAACAGATTTCAGAAATCTGTAGCCTTCAGATGATTCACATGTGCTGTAAAATTGTTTGGAGGTGAGACCACTTCTCTGCTGTGATTCTGAAGTGCCACAGCACAATGCACTCACTGGTGCCTGAAACTTTATACCATTTTACAGTATAATTACTAGTGGTAATACCTAATTGTTCTTCTAAAAGAAAAATTATGGGCAGAGCAAAAATTCTTCATTCCATCTGAAATGGAATGAGGCAACATAAAGACGTGTATCAGAATGGTTATATACCCAGCAAAAACAAAAAGAGAGACTGCTACCAGAGTTTTATAAGAGTTTTACAGCTTTTGCATGTGACATCAGACCATCTGTCAGCCTTTAAACATATTTTCTTACATATGTAAATATGTGATGGGTTGTGTCCGCTGAGGTTAAACTCGTCTTGAAGCTTTGGAATGAATCAAATGTGGTTTGCAAAGTAATAATTTTACAGACTGAAATAGGACATCCAGCTGTCTATAGGGTTTCACTTTGTTCTGACTGTAAGTCAGGAAACATAGATGAAGACAATGTAAAAAAAAAAAAAAAAATCAAGATGTTTTAAAAGTACTGATGCAATGTTTTTTTTTAATATGCACTTAAAGGAGGGATTATGTCATGATGTACAAGGCACTGAAAATTACCTTCTGATCACTTGCTTCCAGATCAGATATCAGAGGATTAAACTAACTTGTGGATTGTCTCCGTGGCATCTCTTTCAGATGGATATCTTCAGATGCCTTAATTTCAGTCACTGTTTCTACTGAGTACAGCAGTTTAACAGAGTTACACCGAGAATTAATTTACTGGGTGGCTTTAAAATGGATTTCTTGCTCCATCAGAAAGCATCTGATCATTCTAGTTCTTGTTATTATTGATAAACCAATATGGCATGGCCACATCTTCTAAAATTAGAACTAAGAAGGGCAAATCAATTTACCTTGAGTGGTGAACGTGGCTATACTGTTAATGATATTCAGCTTGAGTAACAAGCATTAAAAAGTATCTTGAGAGAGGTTTATCAACCCAAACTTTGATTTGGTACAGTCAATCTTTCTATGACATACCATTGTCCAGATTCTTCATTTTATCATCTAGCAGCTGTATTGCATTGGCCAGGAAGATGTGACAATAAAGGCTGAGCAAGTCTGTGCTTAGGAAGTAACATCTTTTATTAGACAGAAGAAGGGAGGGAAAATATTATCAATGCAATAAGAATAACAGCCACAGTTTCATTTTCCGAGCCGTGATTATAGAACAGTCAATGTGAAAAGGGACAAGAAAGAGCTTTCTGAAGTCTGTCTTACACTGGATTTTGACGCATAGGTTCCACCTGATTCTCAGTCAGCAGCCAGAACATCTGTTTGCTGTCCCTGTCTTGTTTTGTACATGCAGCCTGGTTGGACTGGATGCCTTGAACTAGGTACCCACACCATTCAGACTACCTTGCTGTGAGGAAGGATGTGGGGCAAATTAATCTTTTTGCATAATAACATTAAGGGTGAACTCTTTTACTCGGGAAGGGATTCCCTTCCTCCACTCCCTCCCCGCAGAAATTTGAGCACATATTTGATAAGCAGTGCTCTCATGTTTGGGCTCATATTCCCAGGACTGTACAAAAATGTTCTGGTCTAATACTCAAAGCCCACATGTATTGCAAGGAGTAAGATCTGAAATGCTACTTGTACCAGATTTTCCCTGGTCTGCCTTAGAACTCATCATGTCATGGTATTCCCTCTTCAACAGCAAGGGTAGCCACAGTGTAGATCTGGGGCTAGGGCAGTCTTCTGTAACTCCTCTTAGGCTGAGTGCAGGAGGTCAGTGAGCCCAAATCTTCTGTTTCTCAGTCAAATCAGCAAATGAAGGCAATTATAGAAGATAGTGACTGACAGGAAGGAACAAAAAATCCCCAGCACTCCTACTTTTCCCTATGTATAGGATCACAGTTATCTGTGCGGTGATCTAGGTTCTGGCAGGATGGAGGTGCTCAGCGTTATTTGTTGGTTCCTTAGACTTTTCGTCCGAGATAGAGCCTCATTTGGGTGTTCTTACAGTGCCCTCTGGAGGTGTTCAGGGCCATCTACAAGTGGTGTTTTTAGGGAACTGGAGGCCATGGAGTGTCCTCAAACTAGTGGAGCTCCGTGTAAACTCTGATGCCCACCCACTATAAATCATAGTAACTAAAGATTTTTGTTAAAGCCATATGAAGACAGGAATATTCAAAGGAGAAAGAAGAAGGATAGCTGTAAAAAGGCAAAGAGAAAACTCTTCTAGCTAGTCTGAGCATTGGAAGTAGAAGAGGGGTTGGAGTGATGAGGAGTGTGGAGATAAGTGAGAATTGCAGTGGAAGGAGATGAAAGAAGAGGAATGAATAATATACTGGTGCATGCCACAAGGTGAAGAATGAGCAGTAGGAAGTAGGGATTGGAAGTGAATCTTCCTCATTATTCACATTCAGCCAGGTCATTAACCTGCTACCATCCCACAGGTATAAGGACACTTGCTGATGAATGTTTTCAGTATAGATCAGTAGCTTGATTTACTCTACAGATGTCTCGTATTTTCCAATTTGCTAATGTTTAACTATGTTAAATAGTTCACTGTCTTCTCTTGTAAGGTAACACTAACTCTTAATGAAAGCAACAGGTCTAATTAAATGGTCTGTCCTAGGATTTGCCACTGTTGTGATTAATTCCTCCAAGGTGATCAATCTTAGTACCCAACTCAAACAAACAAGAAAAAATAGAAAGTCTTAGGTTGAAATGTCTTGGAATTTAATCACTGCGTAATGTTTCCTAGATGAGATTGCACACTTTCTCATAAATTCCTGCAGTTTGTTTGTTAACCATGGCACAGTTTGTCCATCTTTCTTAAAATGAGAGGATAACATTTTTCATGCAGGCAAAAACATCTCACAGAAACAACTGAAAAGCCATTTATTGAGACCAGGATAGGGATCTGATTGTTTCTTCACTCTAATCAAGCTCATATCAGATTTGTCACAGTGAAACTGAATAACTAAGAAATAATTTAGTGTGAAAAGAAAACCTAAGTGTGATGATGATTCCGAATAAAATAAATGGAAGCCAGGGACACCATCTGCACTGAAGATGATGAGATTTAGGTGCCTACCTCCTTTTTCAGTTTTTGAAAGCCTTTGTCTAAACCCTTGTTCTTTTCTTGTCTTTCCAAAGAAGGTTTATCAAACAATCTGACAAATTAGTTGCATTGTAAAGTAGTCAAGTTGGTGCCACTCTGCAGATTACAAAAGGTCTATGGTAATTTTTGCCTCTGTAATGATCTTGAGCTTTTCTAGATTACTTTTGCTAGCAGTGGTGGGATGTATGTGTGGGTGCTAGGGTTTTTTTATTTTTTGGTTGTTGGGGTATTTTTTTCATTAGGAAGCCTGTTTTTCTAGCCTTCATAGATCTAAGAGCTGCCTTGAAAACAATGGACAGATTTTGTTCTTAACTCCACTAGTCTAAATCTAGAGTAATAGCCAAAATGATTGATTCATTTAAATTGTAAATTCAGAACATTTGGTAATCTACTTAGCTGAGAAGAGCATTGTCATTTTTCCTGCTGCATGTAAAGCTTCTACAAGCTCCTCCACCAGAGCACACAGTTCTTTTTCCTCATTTTGGCATGGCTTCATAATTCTTCAGTAAAGTGAGTTTCAGCTTACAGTGGGAGGAAGCAAAAGGAAGGCCCCTTCCAGTATCCTTAGGGAAGGCAAAGTGTATTTGCAGAGAAAATACATGGAGTAACAGGAGGAATAATGTGTTTACTTTGCCATCTTCTCACAAACACTTTCAAAAAGGCTGTTGAGGAGGAAGGTATTGCTATGGGCAAATAATCTTCTATCAAGTTCAAGTGTCTGGAAAAGTTTATACTTTTTCCTTGAGCTATCTGTTTTGTGGGCTTTCATAGTACAGAGCAAAGCAAACGTGAGCTTCAAGGTGCTAAAAAGAGAGAGAGTGAAAGAGCATAGGTTTCAACAGAGAAGTTCATTGAAATGCCTGCCCCTAACTATCATTCAGAGAGAAGGGAACTGTGGTATAGACTCACACTTGAGCTCCTAGGGGAAAGAAGTCATTGCTGGAAAGCAAAGTTCAACAATAGATGAACTCACACAAATGAAGGAAATTGCTGTCTTCTGCCTTCCTGGCTGTTCCTGTTAAGGGAAAACATACATTTCCCATAATAGAGCTCTCAAGTTTTTTCTATATCTTGATAAAGATGTTTGTCCATCTTCATCCTATTAGTACTTTCTTAGACTATTGCTTTTCTTTTTTGTCAGTCCATCCTGAGACTAACAAAACTATCTCTGTGGTAGCTGCTTGCTGGAATTGTTTGGATTGAAAAGTAATATCCTGAATAATAATCACATATTTTAGCTGTCCTTTAATAGGATTTAGAAGGTGGAACCAGGAAAGCTACCATCATGTGAACCAACACATGCTGTGCAGGCTAGGGACAGCCTATGGATGGGAGAATGTGACCTCTTTACCTAACGGGCTTTTTTGGGGGGAATGGGGATCAAAGGGTCATGGGGCCATCTTGGCAGAGCCTTTGGAATGGGTTTTGGACAGTTGTGTACCTCGAGGAGGAACACAGAAGCTCTGTGAGCTGCTAGGAATGATGTAGCTATGTTTTCTAAAAGCAGTTTTTGGAAGATGTAGCCCATCTACTGAGGTAGAAAGAAAGGGTGGAGAAGGCAGAATCATGATCACCTCTCTTCCCTACTCTCACAGTGGGACAGAGCTGTGATTTTTCCTGACCCCTAACGGACCACACTGAAAGAGGGAGAAAGTATTGTCTACCTTTGTCACCACTTCGGTAGGGCAGCCACTGAAAAATGCACAAATATAAAACAGAGAGAAAAGACCCTTATGTATTTTCTAGCATGTTCTATATATTAAGTGATGACCCCTTGGAAAAAAAACAACTCCACACAGGAAATAATATACATCACAGAGCTAGGGAAAGAACATGATTTTTTTTTCCCCTTTCATCACAATGTTGAAGCTTATTTTTATTTCAGTTTCAAACAAAATACAAAATATTATTCCTGAAATAGATGTTTAATAAATTTATTGCAGATGTACATAACATTCAGTTCTGTAAGACTGAAATGCCCATACTTTAAATTCAAGGGGAAAAGAGCCCCATATATTGGAATAAGAATTTGTTTTTAGATTGAATAATCAGATGCCTTGACATTAGTGAGCTTTTTTTCCCTTGAGAAGAAAGTGTAGATGAAAGTGATTGAATTTTGAAGTATTTTGATTTCGACAGAATTGCATTTTCTTAGAGAACTGCTTAGCTGAAGTTATTCTGGCAGTCTGGAATGGTGACACTTGTGTAATAGAGCTCACTAACTAAACTACTCGAGTAAACAGACTTTTGGTATTAGTAGGTAGCTCTCCCCTCTAGAGGAGAAAATTTTTCATTACGTTTTCTGTGGTCCAGATACTTTACAGCAGTGGAAGGACAAGAATGTTCAGAGTACCAAGATCCAGAGAAAAATGTGTCTTGTAGTGATTTATAGACAGTTTTGCATAGGTAGTTTTGTTCTGATTCATCTAGTTTCCTGCTTTTCTGCTCTGCTCCAGCCTAGTCATGCTTGCCATTCTTATTTGTGTCAATCTATCCCTGTTCCCTCCTGCAGCTTTCCTGCTAAGACAATGTCACTTATACTCACTCATTACAGCTCTGAATTTCTAATTAAGCAGTGATGTACTGGTAGACAGTGGTATCCACAGCCTCAGCTCCCTTGATGAGATACACAGTAGAAAGAGGAGCAAACAGTCCATTTTGCCACCAAAGTGCAGTGCACTATTTGCAGAGAAAACAACCATTCCCATTTGCTGCTAAATGAACATATTTGGCATTCACAAGCTGACACTTTTGAGGTATCGTGATCTCACCATGTTTTGATCACTTTTCCCAAAGGATGACCAAAAGTATGTGGTTGCCCACTTATATTTCTCTCTTGGCTGGAACCTTTGGGCTATTGAAAAAATGGGACTTGCTTCTTTTTTGAAAATGACTTAGTTTTTCCTATGTTTCTTCTGAGGAGTGGAGAAAGTGCTTGGTATGGGACAAATATCTCTCGGAAAAGTCTGAATGAAAGGCCAGAGACTGAAAAAACAAGTGGAAACTGAGGTGTTAAACAAAAAGAGTGAAGATTTACTGGCTCCATCATTACTCAGTAACTCAACATTTTTATGGCCTCACTTTGTACAGGCCACATATAGAAAATCTACAGCCTCCCCCAAGCTCTGTATGGCTGTTGGGGCATTTACTCACTCAGATGACATCATTCAGGTCACAATTAGCCAGTAACAAAACAAGGCTGGGCAAATTATCCTTTATATTCAGTGAAATGCAGATGGGGGAAATAATTAGTCATGTATTTCCCCTTTTGTGAACAGCTTCTTTGTGCTCTGGGAAGGGATGTCACACTGTAAATTAGTCACTTGCAATCTGTCATTTCTGACCCACACTGGTAAAATGACTGTCCTGCTAAACAATTTGCACAATGCTTGAATACTTTTGTGCTACTATTGACTGTACGTGAGTCAGATTTGCAACTGATTGCTTAATCAAGCTGCACCTTGGATCCTGGGTGCTGTTCTTGCTCTGCTTGAACAAAGAAGCTGGGTAGCTTAGCTAAGCCTGACATACTCGACCTTCTGCAGAAAATGATTTCTTGAGGTTTCTGACCTCTAATCATCCTGTTCAATCCAGGAAAGCCAAAAGACCTATGTGCCTATTTTATAATATACTTCTATACTTGTACTGGAATCTTCCACTTAAATGCCACTAGGTCCATTCCTGACCAATGTGTCTCAGCAGAAAAGGGCTTAGTGCACCAAAAGGCATTTCTTAAATGATAACTGTGGAAGTTTAAATGGTGAAATCATTTAGACTCATATTAAATAATACTAAATTATTGTGCCTTCATAAGTAGCTGTGCCTGTCCTTTGTACAATACCTAAACACGATTCTCCTCTAGAAGTAATTTAGCAAGAATTTAATTCTAAATATGATCTAGAAATAAAAATAAGTGAAAAGAAATGAAAATAAGTATCTTTTACACTAAGAGCAGGTCACTGGGTGTTCACTGGTGATAGACAACTATTGGTCAGAGGAAAGAAATCAATAGTTTTGAAATAATGAACTGCTGCAGTGAAAATTTGCAGCAGGAAATTGCATTTTGGACAATGCTGCAAATGAATGAATTCTGTCATTCAGGGAGGACTTCCAACAAGTGCTTCCCAAGGGATAAGGTTGGGAGCTGATCACAGACGGCTTTAGACAATTTATCTGTTCCCATTGGAAGGCCATTTCACCACCCTGGACTTTCTTTGCAGGAATGCTTGTGAGTGAATAATACCTACCGCTAAGGTTATCACATTGTAACAAAGTATATGTGTGCTTTAAAACCATGCGAAAACAGCTGTGCCTGCTCTGTTGGAGTGAAGCAGGCAGGTGTGGAGTATTAGTTGATGTTTTAAATAGATTCAGCCCAGTAGGAGTAGAGATGGACTCTGCTGGAAGAAATTGAAGAAGTGTAGGAAATAGGGTTGTTTTTCTGGAAAACAGCAACTTCTAACCTGCCGCCTGCTAATTTTGGAGATGAGAGAAGTGGAAATTTCTTTAAAAAGAACTTGTGAAATGTCATTTTAAAACCGGGCTTTGTTCTGCTAGTCCTGTAGCTATCTTGTTAATCCCACATTCCCCTTAAAAATCTTGTATTAAATCTTACCAATATATTGGAAAAAAAAAAAAAAAATTAACACTCATTAATCTGTTAGTGAAAGAGAATGATGGGAGACAATCTCAGCAGAAGAGCAGGTAATTACTTAAGGGCTTGGGATGCCTCGTTGTCCTTCTGCCGGCGGTGAAGCTGCTGGCCGAGGCTGCCGAGCCGGGGCCGTGCCCGTGCGGGTTCCGCAGCGCTCCCTGCGCTCCGCAGCCGAGGTGCTGCCCTGACACCTCGTGGTGCTGCGGGAAATCGGGAGCTGCTGGCTCTCGGACAGGGCTGGATGGTTGCATCCCCCCAGCTCAAACACGGGCTCTCCGTCACGGTTTAGGGCAGGCTTTTTTTACCTCTTAACAAGTCTATCGCTTCACTGCAGTCACTGGGATTGTAGAGCCGCCAGGCTGGAGAGATCTCTAGTCCAGTCTGCTAGAGTATGCCTATTCTCCACAGGAAAGCAAAAACTGAAGTAGTTAAGTGATCATTTGATAAGAAAGGGAAGTGCAAAGAAAGACAGAGTTAAATTAAACTCCATCTATAAATCCAACGGGCCTTGGGCAGGAAGGGAGAGATGCTTCAACCGTGCACCTGTTAAATTGCCGGCAGAGGCCAATGGCAGACCTCGGGCATGATGAGGAGAAAGACAAAGGTTATAATTTTCATCAGTCCTTTGCTTTACATTGCACAAGATCATTGGCTGATGCTTGCTGCCACTTTTTAACCGATGATATAAAAATTACTACCATCTGGTTTATGGCACTAAATTAAGAAATAGAATAAATAAAATAAATAGGATAAAATAATAAAAGTCTATTATCAGGTGAAGAAATTGCTTCTTTGTCAGAGCGGCACTGGCTTTATTCTTCTGTGTTTCTTGGGTTGAATCTAACTGGAAAGAGGCTAGGAATGCCTATTAGAAATGCCTTGGCATGTTCTAAGTACTTTCTTAATCCTCGCCACATTAGTGGGACAGTGGATTCCACAGAGTTTAGAAAAATATTGCAACAGATGAATGAATGAATGTACTTTGTAAGAGGACATAACTGTGCAAAATTATAAGGATATAACATTGCTTGCCTATTATCTTCAGGTCATATCCATTCAACTCTAATTGTTTTATGATATTTTGAAGTTATGGTTGCTGTTCTACACAGCCTTTGTATAAACTGGGTAGGTTTTCATGTAAAACAGAAATTGATACATAAAGTCATTTGACAGAGCTGACAGAATTTCTAGTTTGGATTACAAAACGCAGAGAAGATAAACCTTTTTGCTTCCACCTTCACTTTCTGAATGTCGTATGTGGAAAGGGATAGTAGTGATGTTGACTACACCACCCCTAAAAATGGAAAACAAGGGGAGGATAAGGGAGTCTGCTGAGAGGATCCACAACAAAGAAGGGAACAGTGAGAGAGGAAAGCTGTTATTGTTTAGCCTGGTCTTTTAATTTTATCCTTACTAGGCAGTGCTATCTGTTGCCTTGAATCTGCCATTAGAGAATTATCTGGGCTGGCAAAGTTGAAGTAACTTTTTTCTTTCTGTCACTTGTACGTACCAGAACTAATCCAGGACACTGGCTGAGATTTTCCAGAGGTGTAAGAAACTTAGAAACAATATTTTTGACTCCATTTGATGACCAGCAGTAGTTGCAGTACCACATGCTGTTGTCAGAGTTACTAAGTTGAAGAAACTTCATTTTGGCTTGCACTATGAAAGGGTAGCACAATTTCACTGATGTTGGTGTGCATCCTGGAAAGACAAAAGGACAAGAAGTAGTATATCAATCACACAGAAAAAATCAACAGCCAAGTCCTAGCACTTTTTGCAGGTTTATGTATTCTCCTTATTTATGTCCTAAATAATGGGGGCACTAGTGAAGAATGACTGTAGAAGGAACAGACTTGCTTCCAAATATATCTTCACTGGTGCTCAGCTTGCTGTCTTCTGAGGATTGTTTGTGTCTTGGTCTCGTCTTTCTCCTGTTGGGGCACAATCATTTTGATCATGCTTGCCCTTGTTGCTGGTTTTCTTTAAAATAAACCTTTTTTATTTTCTCTATTTCTCTATTTTCCTGAGAAACATTCTTGAGAAACTTGTTATGCATACAAAGACAAACAAGGCAGTGCTCTAAGTGGTAATCAAGACGAAAAAATTAGTCCTGCAAGAGGCAGAAAATTATTGGGGAACACAAAAAAAAGAGAGATCTAGCTTTCTAAAACTTTGTGGAAAGGTCAAAAGGAGTAGTAATACAGAAATACTGAGATTATAGTTTGGAAATTGTGTAAGAAAGGACAGGAGATGTAGGAATGACAGGAATGTTGGAGAACGGGACTAAGATCATTTGGGAAGCCAAATTGTAGGTAAGATAAGTATCCTATGGAGATGTAAAGAAGTCTGTTGATAATTAAAATTAATGTGAAAGCTGCCTTTAGTTGATAAAAAATAAATGCATACAATTCTTTCTAGGATTCCTTCTGCTAATCACTGTTTTGAGCTTACATCAGTAACTACAAAAATCAAGATTTGACATATTGAAGTCTGTTCGTGCAGTCTCACCTTTGTGATGTGATTTATTGTAATATTTTGAAAAGAAATATATTCTATCTCTTAACATACATTCCAATGTGAACATAAACCTTTCAGAGACAAGGGAAGTCTTAGTTTGGTTTCCAGTGCTCTGGAAATGATTGTGATTCAACTCATACAGGGCAGAGAAAAGAAAATGAGCATAACAGTGATGGAACAACACTCCTAACGTTAACCTCCAACATCCTGTATTCTGTCTCATTTTATTCATAAGCACTAACATGACTGCAAGACATTGTTGTGATTCAGGAACAAGTCTCATGACTCTTTACCATATAGGGTTATATACATTATTTTCATTATCAAAGAATCTTGAACTTAATTGAATACGTAGTAAACATCTATTGCCATAGTATGCAATTTTATTCATGGGAATGTAACAGTCACACAAGCCTAATGATGGCTATTGTACCTGCTTTACTGCAAAGCATTTTAAGGGAATATGTTAAATAAACCTGTGGTCTCTCTCTCCACAAAATGTAGAGTATGTTTCTCTGGTACTAAAAGTTGTCCAAACTCCTTAATCTTTGAGTTCAATAGTTTTTACTTTGACTCCTGTAGGAAAAGTTAGTTTAATATGAAATAGTGCTTTATTTTAACAATGAAATTCATAAATATATACATAATCTGCAATAATATGAATTATAGGTGTACCAAAAATATTACCAAATATACGTTGAGGCACTGGTTTGGGTCTGCAAAATAAGGGGAACATGTAAAGATATCTACAACAAGGGAATATCTGGAGGAATTGTTTTGTTAAACTACCAATGAATCATAGAGGAATTAACTCTGATAAAGGATTTCAGTCATAATTCCAAGGAGTGAACACTTGTCTACACTTCAAGGTCACATTTGCCTTTTGGCGGCATTCTGGGTTAGCAAAAATAATGACAGAGATTGCTGGAACGATATGCAGATTGTTCAGCCAACTCTTGATTCCCAGAGCAATCCATGTTCAGGTAAAGAGGGTCACTGCCTCAATAATTAGCTTGAACTTTCCAGGAAGAAAAAGTAACGTACAAGTTGTCAGGTCTAAATATGCAATGGGAACAAAATTCTGCAGTTATGCCAAGACCAACAAGTGATGGAAACGAAGATCTATTTTTAAGACAAATAAGATTGTATAGTACCTTTATTCAGCACATGATCCTACTTATTTTTTGATAAGTTTTTTTTTTTTTACATTGAACTCACACATGGTTTTAATTTTTTCCCATATTAATCATAACTCTTACTTCTGTCTTTTTAAAACTCTCTTTCCAATGTATGACATGTACTTTTTTAGCATATTCTTCTGCCCTTGCTTTTTCATTGTTAAATTGGATGCAGCTTTACTGTTTTTCATACAGATAGATTACAGATACAATAATATCAAGACAGAAGAAAGTGAGGTTTAGCATTCCTCTCTCTTTGCATGTTGTTTCAATAAGGTAACAGCACTTAAAATGAAAATTACACCTGAATTTCTTTTGTTACTCCCCGTTGGTTTATTCTGGATACACACTGAATTTATTACAGCAAAATCTCTGCTGAAGAGGGTTGAAAAAGTTGAAAAGCAAAGGCTCCTGACCGCAGAGCAATTCTTTTTTTTTATCCCTATTCACTTTCGCAAACCTTAATTCAATTCCTCAGTCAACCATTCTGTGTAATGAGACCTGGGCTGGAACTTTCCATATTGATTTGTGTAAAGTCTCTTTCTGTTGGGATTTATTTATTCTACCTCCTCCTACTTTTCTCTCTCTTTCTGTTGGGATTTATTTATTCTACCTCCTCCTACTTTTCTCTCTCTTTCTGTTGTTTCCCTGGTCTTTATGTCTCCCTAGATTTTTACTGTAATATTTTTTCCCTGCTGCTCATTGTGATAAGAACTAAGGCCTTATTTTTTCCCCCCAAACTGTCTATGTGAAATATCTCTTCTATTCAAATGTTAACTTCATGCTTAAATAACTTTACATTAGCGTAAATTTAAAAGGAAAAAGTAGCTGACATTTCTGTAATATGAGGGAGTCAATGAATATTTCAAATATTTTTATGCTGGATCAGAGAATTCTATAACAAATGTTGAAATACACCTGTGTTTGCTATGCCTGTCCCTACCAGTGCATGATTACTCAGTTCCTACATACCTACTTCATGTGAAATCTGAACTATTTTCAGGGTGTTTTTTATTTCTATGAAATATGTAGGCTTTTTTTCCTAAAATATATCTAATGTCTTACATTTATGAGAGCCCATTTAAAACAAAATTCATTTTTTCATAACATAATTTATTATTTTTTAAGTGGAATACCTCAATTAACTTTTTTTTTGACATTACAGTGTAGTTATGACATTTGTAAATGTTTTCAAACATGTCAGTTCTCACAAAGAACCAGAATCATCAAATACATCCAGTTTCTATTAAACCTTATCTTCTGTTCCTTTGTTTTTCCCAGCTCTAGGATCTATACTAATATTTTAGACACTTTATATATGTACATATTTGTAAACAGACTATTCTCAAAGCTCTGCATTTCGGAAATAGGTCTTTGCCACTGAATTCTCTTGACAGTTACTGTTACTAGTTGTTGCTATGGGGGTGCAGAAGTTTGGTTATGTAATAAAAGCTAATAGTGATAGAAATACTTCAAATATACCATAAAAACTTTTTTTTTTTGGTTCTAAAATTTTATAGTCTGACCATCATCCTGACTAAGGTGCAACACTAGACATTCTTATTTCATATGCTATTTCTGGTGGATTATAACCTGGGTGTCTCATAAATATTGGCTCTTTTTCTGACTGATGGCAGCAGAGATGATGTTCCTACTTTTGTGTAGGGTACCGAATCACCATGAGCCAGCAACAAATGAGAGTAGAGCAATGCCTTAAATTGTGAAGGAAGGGGAGCAGGAGAATAAGTTATTAAGGATCAGTCAAGAGGAATTACATTTTCTGAGGTTTAAAGAACAGACCTGTGAACAGATCTAGAAGTTAATCATGGATTAACACTGCTGGGATTGAGGGAGTCAGCTAAGACTCAATGAAGCTCGTGCTGGGTTGTGTTTAAAGGCATTATCTCACAAAAGATGAACATTGCCATGGAAAATGCAAGCAAGGACTGCAATTATTTGCATTAAAGCAGCATAACTAATCTGCTGGTTTTGTTTTATTTGAACACGCAATTCTCTGATGGATTTAAGAGTCTACCAACTTCTGCATTTTTTTTAATACATGTATAGAATGGTGGCTTCCAGGGTACCTGTTTAACAGAAGAATGTTTATCAGCTCTGAGGAGGTGATGTTACATTTAACGTACTACTATAGGAGATCGTAGAGATAAAAGACAGGAAATTCTTCTGTCTTAGCAAAGACATCTATTAGTTTTCTCGGGGCTAGCTGGGCTTCATTCCCTCCAGAAACACTTCCTGAAAGTGATTCATCACAATGTAAGATAGATAAATTAAACAGCTCCAAACTTAGCCAAGTCCCACGCAGAATAAATACATTTGTTGCTTGTTATTCAGATCCCAAGATTTACTGTACCAGGAATGGCTAAAATAACTTTCTTCCTTTTCCTCTCCACCCGCTCTGTTCTCAGAATGTATTTACTGAGAAAAGGCACAAGGACTCCATTTGAATGGCAGCCTTGTTGCACATTTGGCCTTGACAATTGTTAGTGTCTGAATGGCTGTAGACCATTTTGAGTACTTCTGGTTGGGATATTTGGTATTTTGTGGTCTGCATGACAGAAATTGGCCTATACAGGGTTTTAAGAGTTGCTTATTTGGAAGTCCATCTTTCTTTCTACGCAGCACTGAGCGAAAAGGTTATTTTGTCAAACAGAACTAGTCATATTACATATTCTTATCCAGGATTCCACTGTACTCTCCATATATGGGTTTTCAGGTCTTGCATAGAGTAACCATTTCTGGGTGTACAACCTTTGAGGTATTAAATGTTAGATATAAATGCATTCCCTAAAATAAATATATATGTAGTAGACAACAGGACATATTTCAAGAAACATGTCATACTCTCTGGTTTGCCATGAAGCTAGAGAAAGAAAAGCTTTAGGGTTAATGGTGCCAGTGGCAACACGGTCATAGTTAGGAAATGTCATCTTTCATAGCAGGGAGATGCAGAATATCAGAACGTTGTCTCTTGCAAAGCAGGGTCTCCTGGTTGCCAGTGGGAGCCAGGACACCACAGATAACCTCTGTGTCAGAAGAAGGTGCTGTACTCCTCTGGAAGTCTCCCACAGCTGTAGTTCCCACATAAAGCCAAATTTGGAAGAAGCAGTGTTGCTTCCAACCTCCAGGAATGCAGCACACCAATGGAAATTCTTTGAGTGCTACCCCTGTAGCCTCTACTACAGGGTCACACATGTGGTGATGCTTGTTTGGTGGAGTTCTGCTATCTAATATATATTGGAACTATTTGCCAGACTGTCTGATTGGTTTGCTGTTGTAATTTTCAAGTTAATAAGAAAAGTCCAGACTCAGAAGTATATTTTATTATGTTCATAGTGTATGGATTTTTACAGTACTGTCCAATTATCTGAGGATTGAGGAACAGAGCAATTGGTGTAGAAATCGAAGAAAATACAACAGGAAAAAAAACGTGAAATTTCGTTCAGATATAACACTGTAAACATGTTTATTGCATAGTCTTCATCACCACAGGTATACAAGCCTTCACACAGCAAGCTGAAGTTTATGACCTTTATAATAAATTAGAGAAAACAAGAAGGGGTGGAATGTATAATAAAGCATAGGAATTCTTCATTGTTACCCCAGAAGGAATTTCTCTGAATGTATTTTATTCTTCATTTTCTCTCATCCCTGTCTGCTTCAGTTCCCCAAGGAAGAGATCCTCTCTCATTACAGCAGCTACTCTGATTGGGTGAGGAGAAATCCTCACTTCCAAACAAAGGGGAACACACGCAGAGCTGCAGCCTCCATCAGCATTGCAGGAGCCTCCAGCTGTCAATCATTCTCATTTGTTTAGTCACTGAGCTGAGCAGAACTACTGGGGTGCTCAAAGTTAAACAAAAACCGCAAATATTTGCAAAGTCAAGGCCCAAGGGGCTTTCAAAAGCAAAGACTGTTATATGCTACTGCCAGGACAGGACAATTTGGGGCACTTATTACTCTACAAGAGAAGCACAGTCATCACTGTGCCCAGCAGTGTAAGCAGTAATAATAATCAGAATTTGTTAGTTCAAGGAAACTACAAAAGCACAACCTGAAAGACCCAGGCTTTGTTCTTCAGTTTGTAGTTTAGTACTTTATCAAGATGTTTAAATTCACATTAGTTTGCATGATTCCATCTAGAAGGTCACCAAATAGAGTCTGGGCTCCAGAGAGGTGTGAACTGTTGATCTTCAGTCACTTAATAGTGTTTCAAGTCTTGGAGAGATCTGTTCCCTCTAAGTTCCTGGGTGTTTTTAAGTTCTTGTTGGACTTGTTCTATTTCTTTTTATGATGAAGGAGCTGTTATTTGTGCTGTTTAAATGTTGATATTAAAGCGGGTTTTTTTTTCAAATTACACAGCTGAATTAATTTGTGGTGAATCATTTGGTTACAAAAATTATGTAACTAGATGCTAATAAATTCATTCTGTGCTCTCTATAACAACTTTTCTATTTCCAAACTAAATTGGGAATGCTAGAATACACTAAAAAATAACTAAAAGGGAACTGTTAATATGAGTGTTTATTTGCATACAGATTTTATTACTTTTTTTAACACTTTCACCTCAGAATAAAATAGTGATGCACTATTCATGAGAATAAAATAAAGGGGAAACAGGAATTCAATGTTTTGTGTTCTGAAATCATGAAAAATGAACTTTGCTCAGTTAGAGCAGAATTAGCAGACATTTAAAATAAATAAAAAAAAAATCCAGAAAGATTTTAAAATCTTTGTGGCATGTTGTATGCTACTGTCACATAAACAAGAGTTCAGAGCAAAGAAATACATGGAGAATCCTGAAAAAACAAAGTAATTCTTCATTGCAAATATACATGGACTCTTTAGCCAGCTGTTACTCTTTTTATCCGGTTAGTTCAGTAGATTTCGGAATTCTAAAAGTTTGTTGATTTGGATCCCTTCCACACTCATTCTTGTTTAAGGATATTCCTGGGGTATCTGCCGTAGGCTCCCTCAACTCCACCAGCCATGAGTAGCAGTGGATTGGGTCAGTCAGAATGTCTCGAACTCATTAAAAGGTGCTGCCTATTTTAGAACAGTCTTTATAGTGATATCTTATGAAGTTTTTTCTTTCAAAACTCACATATCCAAGTTAGCCCCTCACCGCCCACTGAAAAGGCCTTCCATAATTTTTAGGAAGTCTAGATATGGTCAGTCTAAGAGTTTGGCCTCTGCATTAAATCAAAACAGTGGTTTCTCAATTCTTACGAGGCTTATAGAAGTCATGGTTTCTCAGTTATGACAGAAATGCAGTGAGGAGAGTCCGACTTTTTTGTGTGTCTGAGGAAGTAAAGGTGAGGTCTTTAAGACACAGGATGGGGAGATTCTGAACATGTACGCTTACTAACTAGCAGATAAGCTCACATTTTGTTCAGCAACATCATTACCTTTACCTGCAAATTAAGGCTAAATTAGACAACAGAATGTTATTTCTAGCATTAAAGTGTCCTGAGATAGGGGTATGATAACTATAAAATGGCACTTTTAACCTGCAGTGTTTGTTTTAAGTCAATAAAACTGAAAAATTAAGTGCGTATACTGAATCTATTTTTCTCTTCTGTTTTTCTTCTGGTTTTGGTTTATCTGTATCAAATAGGATTTATATTTATCCAACTGGATCAGTGCTAGTGCACATTGTATGCATAAACATGATACCTATCTGAAGTTTGCACATCCGAAATGTAGAACAATAACCTAGCAATGCAAACAAAGAGTGCAGGTAAATGTGAAATAATGGGGCCACTGGTCTCTGGCACCACCAAGGGAATGGAAATTACCAGCCTCTCTTCAGAAGGAAGAGCTGGCTGCTGTGTCCTTATGGTCTCCCTTCCAGTAGCCCCTGGTATCATCAGAGCAGGACCACATTGGTGCTTCTAAGAGTACAAGGTTCACCCGACAGGGAGCGGGTGATCCTCAGGTTGTCCTGAATTCTGTCAAGGTCAAGATTAGGCAGACCTGGCCTTGGATTTGTATAGTTTAAACTCTCAACTCTAACACAAGGAAATAACGTTCTCAGAAGTGATTAAAATTCAGGCTGTATTTCTGACACTGTTGGTTCTCATTTCCTGACTAAATTATATCACAAGGAAATACAGTCCAGCCTACCTGCATTCACCTGTGGGCACAACAGGATAAAGTAGCCTTCATTTCTGCCTTAATATGCTGCATAGTGCTCCTGGCAGTGGGAGATGTCTGCTGCTTTCCAACCTAGAGGAGTCTATATTTCAGCATGAGTGCAGTGATCCATGTACTGTTATTATCTCACCATACATCGTAATCTCTAAAGCACCTTGGGGTCCGTCTCTATTGGATGAAAGGCATTATAAAATGAAAAGTGTGTTCATAACAGTTTGCAGTAGAATATTGCATTAGCCTCATTGGGCTACGGTGATGGATTAAGGGGAACCGCTGCCCTCGAGAAGAAAAGGCCTGAGTGAGTTATGTGCTTCTTTTTCAATGCATTCAGAGTGTACATATATTACGAGGAGTTTTGGCATATTCTGGCAGAAAGCTGAAAAAGTCACAGGGAGGTGACCAGCTTTTGATAATAGCTCATTAACATTATTAGTCGTACTTATAACTCTCTTTAAAGTACACACAGGGATGGCAATTCACTGCTGGGAAGAGGGGAAAAGAGAACAGCGATGTAAGAAAGGAAGCATATTTTTAAATGTAGTTGATTGAAAAAATGCTTGAAGAAAATTAGCCTTCTGAATTATTCATATGCTCTAGAGATGTCTTTAAATGACTTAACAGGAGGTCACAGTTTGAGTAGGGGGACAGAACTAAGAATACAACACTATCTTTAGCCTTACAGCCTATAACTTTATTCCCAGCTGACAGCAGTGAACGTTTTTATGGAATAAAACTTCCTGTGGGACCATACTAGCTGCAGTGAAACTTTCAGTGGAGAGTTTCCCTAAGAGAAATACACAGAGGGAGGTCTGTTGATGGGCAGATCGTGGACTTGGGAGGTGGGAGAATTTGGTTTGGTAGTTTTGTTCCAATTCAGAAAAAGTCAGAACATCCCAGATGAGTTTCAGAAATACTTTACTCTCTCTATCTCATTAAAAGAAGTCATAATTCTTGGGTATGCTCAAGCCTGGAACAGAGGATGTTTTTGTGACCTCAGCATGTTCTTCAGAACAGGAAAACAAGTTTCCTGTTCCACGTTACTCTTCCCAGGGCTGATCCCTCTGTGGTGGGGACACAGTCATATTACCATTTTAAATACATTACAAAAATATCAAATAGTTCATAAAAGGGCTTGGGATTAATTAATATTAGACCTTTTCTATTTGAAGCTATCATTTTTTGTGAATAGGAACAACAGAAATGTGACTTTGCTGAGGATAGGAAAGTGCTTCAGGAGGCATTGAGCTAGCAGCTGGATTGCACTGGAATTGATCTGTGTCCCAAATTCTCTTATCTGGGGAGGAAGTCTCCATCAGAAAGCTCCAAACATATCCTTGACATAGCCGTCCGCTAACATTGTAAGTGGAAGAAAGTTGGGATGTGACCTTTTCCTGTTCTTTACCATCCCTGTGGAGGAAGGAAAATGTCCTTCCTCCACTGCCTATTTTGTGGCACTGGCAGGCAACAAACTGGGAGTGAGAAATATTTAAAATCATCTAACATCCCCATCCGGCTATGTAGATCAAACTAGAAGTTGGCCTGCCCTAGGAAAAAAAAAAAAAAAAAAGCCTAGCGAATTAAATATTGAACAGTGTAATTTGTTACCCTGATGCATGTCTTTGTGGGTTTAGGCTCAATAATTATCTGTCAGTTGGTTTTCTTTCATTTTCAATATGTTCTAGAACTTTCATTTTTTAATCTTAACCCCCCAGCTTATCCATCATCCTTCAGATCCATGTGGTATATCCATTGTTTACTATTCACCTGTTCCTTCTCTTCCTCTACCTTTGACTCATATTGATTTTTGTAACACACAGTTAATATTTCAGTATATTATTAGTTTGTGTGACATTTTACAGTCCATGCAGTTAAATTACTATGGGCCTCTTGACATTACTGAGCAGGTAAGTCAAACAATTAAATTAACTTTCAAAGGGGAAACTGGTAGAAAAACAACACAGAAGCTTTCGACTCTGTTGAAATAATTACTTTTGAGTCTCCAAAATATCAGACAGGAAAGGGCTGGGTTTGGTTTTAATTTTGTTTAAGTAACTTAAGTGCATACATACTCCCAAATATATCTACTGCATATTAACTGCTTATGTACCTGTCATCATGACTGAAAAGTCATCCTTAGTATATTTATGTCCTTGTAAGAAAGTCATATATTGTGTTAGTTCACTGATGTGGGGTCTCCTCATGCTGGCTCAAAGCATTTCCCTGTGGACTTTTGCCAGCTCACCCTCTGCTGGCAAAGCAGTGGATTATTTGTACTTCCATGGAGAGGAAAGAACAAGTAGCAGCTAGAGGAGATTTTAATTACAAATTTGGCGTAGCAGAGATAATCATATGAAACAACAAAGTTAATCTCTTTTGGGGTCTTGTGCTGTGATTTAGCAGTTATTAATTAATGTCTTTAGGCCTGTGGCACAGAAAAATGCTGTCTGTAATACCCTTCAGTAGACATGAGTATGGGGCATAAACATTTTGTATGTCTGGTTTTTCAACTGTGAAAGTATTTGTTTTAAGATGAAGCCCTCCAAGCATTATATTGAATATTATCTTTCTTACTTTTGAAGAACTGGACTCAATTTTTATGACATATCTTGTGCAAACAACACAAAAACTATATTATAGATCAATTTTGTGCATACACACAAAAAATAATAATATATGAATGCTTGAAGAAAAGGTATTTATTTCTACTTCCAGTGCAAACGTTCAGACTAAAAAAAGCTGGCATTTTCTCCCTTTTGCCAATAGATGGCAATATGTTATAAACATGTGGAACCACATAGCCCAGATTTAAAACTGCTCTTTTACCAAGAAGTTTTTTTAAACATTAATCGATCTGCGTAGATAAGAAATACAGTAAAACCAAGCCAAAATGCATTTCCTTTTTTTTTTGTCTTCTAATTATATGTCTCTGCCGTTGTTAAAGCCCAGCCGACAACTCAGCTCCACGTAGCTGCTCACTCACTCTCCCCTGGTGGGATGAGGGAGAGAATTAGAAGGGCAAAAGTGAAAAATCTCGAGGGTTGAGATAAAGACAGGCAGTTTAAGAGGTAAAGCAAAAAGCCGCCTGCAAAAGCAAAGCAAAACAAGGAATTCAGTCACAACTTCCTATGTTTAACCATCTCAGGAGAGCAGGGTTATATCACACATAACAGTGACCTGGGAAGACAAACACCATCACTCCGAATGTCCCCCATTCTTCCTCTTGACCCCAGCTCTGCATGCTGAGCATGAAGCCATATGGTCTGGGATATCCCTTAGACCAGCTGGGGTCACTGTCCCAGCTGTGTCCCCTTCAAGTGCTTGTGCAACCCCACCCTTCTCACTGGTGGGTGAGGCCGGGTGAGGAGCAGGAAAGGCATTGGCGCTGCAATAACGATGACAACTCTGTGCTATCAACATTGTGTTCAGCACAAACCTGCAACACAGCCCCATACCAGCTACCCTGAGGAAAATTAACCGTACCCCAGCCAAACCCAGCACATGCTCTAATTTTCAATGGGAATGGATTGCAGGGAGAGGTGAATAGAAGTCTCTCAAGGGTGCAACATAACATATAATTTATAAACAATAATTGCTATATAGTTCTTTCTTATGTGAGACTATAAATACCTGCTTATGATATAATCACTGAAAATATTATGGAACTTGTAAGGACATTACAGTACAGCTGATATTAAAATTGAGAGGGGAGAGTGGTGTGATAAAAGATATAAAATTATGGCTGGCAGATAAAAGACATGAATAGAGGTAGAGAGCAGTTTTTAGTTCTTACAAGATCTTCCCTGATAAAATGAGTGAGACTGTTGAAATCCAAGGATGGATATTAAATTAGCATTTGCTGAATGGTTGATTATGCTGAATATTATGAAGGCACGTGTGTTTCCCTTTTTTTCAGGTGTTGACCTTTAGCAGTCCTTTAGCTTTGCTCCAGCATCACTGCTTGATTGTATATTTTTTTTATGGGCTTCAGGGGAAAACGAGACGAGAGCTTTACACGTGCTATGACTTTTCCATGGCACTGGAAGTTTGCTAGAGAATGCACAGCTGCTTTTCTGCACCCATGGAGAAATATCAGTTGCACAAGATTATTGGGACACTGAGCTGCACCAGGAACTGAATTTTTGTGTATTAAAATAGTGTCTTCTGTTATACTTTGTGTTGTTAGAAGATATATAAATAGCAGCTTTGTAAGTTAAAGGACCAAAATATTCAAAGAACAAAACTAGTATGTCCAGCAGAATATGTAAGTTAGTTAGAAACCCTCTGCATTACAACAGCACTCTTTTTTTTTTTTTTTTTAAATAAAACACAATAGGGTGGAATGAAGGTGGTATTTAGCTAAATAATCAGGCAATATCTTTGTTTTTGGAGGAAACAAACCATGAGATGAAAGTAATGTAGTCTTCCCCTTACTGTAGGAATTAATGCCTATACACATGATAATTCTTCTCTTTTCAGTAAGATTGCATGTTTTAGTTGCAACTGTGGATTTCACAGGATCTGTATCTGCTTGTGTTTGAGAGGTGCTTGTAGTTGGAAGAATTTTTTAAAAATCAGTGTTTGTATGCTTATTTGGGAGTATGTGATCTGAAAAGTATAAATTTAACTTATAAAGCTCACAGTCAGTTAAAAGTATTGATCATCAACACCTCTTACCTGTTTCTTCTGAATCAAATTTGCCCAATTTAAAAGTCCAAAAAAGATTTTTTCTAAACTCTATGCACTGAAAGGAAGATAAAATCTATTGTGTGAAGAGCAAGGCTCTGCTCTTTTTATTTTGCAAGCTGTTGCTGGAACCAGAGACTACAGCTTTAGAATTCAGCTGACAGGTTTGCTAATGGTGCATAACATGATATAAAGGAAAAGGAGGCTCTCTGTAGTTGTAACACACCAACTTTACAGAGCAGTCAGTTAGAGTTATTCTGGCAATTTTTGACAGGTCCAGGGTTTTGGAGCAGATTCATTAAAAAATTAGTCTCATTATTCAAAGGTGCATTAAAATTGTTCCAAACATCTGGACATGGAAAACTGAAATGGAATCTAGAGCTTGGTGATATATTAGTATATATTACTATCAGAACTGCTGATTAAAAAATTAATTTCAGAAAATATAAAATATTAAATATAATTAGAAAGAACACATTTTCACCTTTTTTTTTTAAACTTCAAAAATGTCCAAATTTTTCATTTTTTACATGTTCAGTTCAAAATGTATTATAATTTGAAAAACCCTTCAGTATGTATCATTGTAATCTTTAAATCATAGGTGGGATCAAGAAAAATTACTTTGAACTCTCCAATTGGAAACAAACCCACATTTTTTTAGTCATTAAATTTTTGAGGAAACTTAGTAATTTAACTGTAAATACATCCATCAGCAATCCCTTCCTCATCTTACAGTTGCACAAAAAGAAATCCTGGTAAGTTGATTGCCTATCATTTAATTTAGAGATATTACATATGATTCCTAGTTCACCCTAAATCCAATCATCTCTGGTTTTGCTCCCTGAAACAATACATATTTCCACATCACCATGACCTCAAGGGATAGACAGAGATTAGTTTGTTATATGCAGAACACCTGCATTTCTGCCTGTGTTCTTATGAAATTTTTGCAGGTGCTGCGCTGAATGTGTGAAATGACTCCAACACACCTGAGGAGCACTGAACGGTGCTGTTAAACTGTGTCTTTTCCAGGAGGCTGGAAAATAAGTGAAGTCCAGAAAGGCTTTGGTTTATCTGTTGCTGTTCGTCTTCTTGGGCTGATAAAGCCCAAACATGCTGAGTTCTGGGGAAGGTGATTTCCACTCTTCAGATTGCCAGGCTTTGTCATGTTGGCAGAAAATGCTGCAAAATTGTGAAACACAATAAATTTCATCCTGCATCTCAACTTCTTCCTCAGCCGCATGAACTCTGGGCCAGTTGAGAAAGCTGGAGAGGAGAAGAAAAGGAAGAGAGAAACAGATGTTGAGCCTATAGATAGTAGTAAACTGCGAACAATACTCTTTTGGCAAGTTAAGAGACAAACCAGATAGAAGAGATGGGAAGCCTTCCAACATGGAACTTTATGTATTTTTCAAGTTTGAGTCTTTCAAGGTGCTCTGACTCTAATGAGCAAAACACTTAAACTCATTTCCTTGTGGGAATATTTGCATGCTTAAAGCTAAGCAGTATTAAATGCTATGCTGCATTAGACAGTGTAGAAGGGATTGAAATTGCTTTCAAAACCTAAATCAATCATGGTGCACGGTATTTCTGTGATTCTTGTAGCAAAAATGCTCTGCACCAGTGGATGTCACTGTGTGCACCAAAGCAAAAGAGATTAATGATGCTGCAGATGAATCCTTGCAGAGGATTCATGGGGAAAAAAATCCATTTGTGATTCAAATACGTACTCTTGCCATGCATTAACAGATAGGAATACAGTGCTGTTGAGAATCTAACACCCCTCTATACAGCCCTGCAAAACCAAACAATCAAAACAATTTAGTTTGAATGTTTTCCAGTGTATTTTAGCATCCCAAGTCTAGCATCTCCAGTGCTGTTCTGCTTAGAACAATCAAAATAAATAACACCCCGCCCCCCAAAAATTGTAGCTAAAGACAGTGATAAATATTGCTGCGTTCCTAAAGTTTCTGGTTGTGTTTTATAAGTAGGAGAGTTGATAAATTTGGAAATCCCTGAAGCACCATTTCATACCCAGCACAGAAATTTTATTTATGTAGATAGATAGCACTCTTTTAATGTGTGTTAAATCTGTTAGAATGAAATTGGTATGGTTTCAGTATTTGTAATGTAAGCATTTCAGAAGCATAAGTACCAGTTTATGCAAATAGGTCCCAAACTCATCAGTTTTGCCTACCTTATTATTGATATCTATCTTCATTGAAGCTATGTACTGAGTGCACTTCATTAAGACTGACAAGCCAAAGGCTGCTCCTTCTCCCTGGGAACTGTCATCTTCTTTACAATGCAAAAGCCATTAAATGAGCCTTTTTATAGTAAGTCTACTCTTTCTCCTTTTCTCCACCAATGGGGTATATATTTTCTTTTTATTTTACTCTACAAATCCTACTTAAAGAGACATGAGAAGATTCCTTACAATGAAAAACTTTACATATTTGTCCTTCCTCAAAGCAATATACTTATTTCCCAGGGTCCCAGTTAAACGTTAAGATACTAACATTGACCTTGTAGTTAAACCCTGTGTGGAAAGTTATGCATAAACTTTTTTTAATGTCCACTGCAAAGAAATCTTATTTTTTTCTCCATTGCCTCTAAAAATTTTTTATTTTTTTCCTACAGCACATTATAATGCATCTGTTATATTGTGATATTTAAAGGTAAAACAGAGCAAAGGTGTTCATATAACATTCTCTGGCTACAACTGCCGAATAAGGGAGACTTTTACTCACATGCTTGGTGTTTGTCCACGCTTTGGTAGAGCCTTTTCTTACAGGTTTCTTTCTAGATTACTTAATGTATGGCCACATGTGACACTTTAAAGGACATTTCAGTATCTTGGCCTAAATTATAGAAAAGGATTTCTGTTTAACTGATATTAAAGATATAAACTCTGATGTAGGTGAATAATGCAAACCAGGTCTTTTATTGTAAACCAGGACCCTTCCTGCCTTTAAAAATCCCCTCTTATTCTTGTTTGCTCTTCTTCAGTTTTGCCTAAATTAAAACAGAAATAGACCTGTGTCTGTCGTGCATGCACATCAGTGGGCTGAGATTTGGGAAAACTGATGATCACGGATTTCACTAGTTTGTCTTGGAAATGGCGGGATGAGGGAAAGTGTCTACAGAAGAGGTGAGGTTTTTCATCATTTATATGAAGCGATCTTTCCCTATCCCTAGTGTATGGATGTGTGTAAATCCCAAGAAGGAACTGAACTTCAGAACACTGAATTTTGATTATTTTTTCCCCCCCCAATGACTTATTTTTTTTTCTTTTTACACTGTGATTCAGAGGGGGTGGCCATGGAATTTTGAAAATCCATGAGCTGTCTGCAGAGAGTTTTGCACCAAATTTTGGCTGTCTTTATTAAAAATCATTAGATATATTTATCTGAATGAAGAAAACCTTTCTATTTCACATTCATGGGTAAATGTGAGCCCAAATATTAAAAAAAGCTTGCAGGTACATTGGCAATCTTTGGGCTCTCATATTGTACTATGCTGTTGTTCTGAGCAGCTGAATACACAAAAAACCACATAAAAGTAATTTTATAACCTCAATGGAAGTAAATCCCATAAATCAAGTCTAACATACATGGTCTTTAAATTCAAGTAGCCTCCAAGGGACTGCCTGTTTTCTATTAAGGTGGCAGGATTACAGAGGGATTGACTTGGTGAACATTTAATTTTCATAAAATCAGAGAACTGGTTTGGGTTGGAAGCAATCTTTAAAAGACATCTAGTCCAATCCCACTGCCATAATCAGGGACATCTTCAAATGAATCAAGTTTCTCAAAGCCCTGTCCAACTTGATCTGGAGTGTTTCCAGGGATGAGGCATCTACTACCTCCCTGGCCAACTTGCTCCACCCACATGACAAAATTTTTTTCCTCACATCTAGTCTGAATTTATTCTCTTTTGTTGTAAAACCATTACCCCTTGTCCTATCAGAACTGGTACTGCTAAAACATTTGTCTCCATGTTTCTTAGAGGCCCCTTTAAGTATAAAAAGGCTGCAATAAAGTCTCCTTGCAGCCTTCTCCAGGCTGAAAAACCCTCAGATTTTCTGCATGGGAGACTTGTTTCATCCCTCTGATCATCATGATCATCCCTCTGGACCCGCTCCAAAATGTCTGTGTCCTCCGTGTGCTGGGACCCCAGAGCTGATGCAGCACTGCAGGTGGGGTCTCACCAGAGCAGAACAGAGGGGCAGAATCCCCTCCCTTCCCTGCTGCCCATGCTGCTTTGGATGCAGCCCAGGACACGTTTGGCTTTCTGGGCTGCAAGGGCAATGGCTGGGTCATGTCCAGCCTCTCACCCACAGCACCCCAAAGTCTTGGCAGGGCTGCTCTTGATCTGCTTGTCCCCCAGGCTCCAGGTTGCCCCGATTCAGGTGTGGCACCTTGCACTTGGCCTTGTTGAACCCTATGAGATTCCCTTGGGCCCAAATCTCAAGCTTGTCCAGGTCCCTCTGGATGGCATCCCATCCCTCAGGTGTGTCACCACTCCGTGTCATTTTTGAAGGCAATACTGTTGCAATCAGAGTTCTTGTCTCCACAACTGAACCTATTTTTGAAGTACCTGTTCTGGCCTGGAAATTGTTTGGGAAGACTTTCTGAGTTGGGTAATTGTCAGTTGGCTGATGTCACTGCTTAAAAATGATAATACATGTAAAATACATATAATTAATTAGTTACTTGTGTACTCCTGTGCACTGCTTAAATTGTAAATACTTGTTACAGACATAAATATTTTTCATAGATTTCAGTTCTAAAGAAATAAAATCTTAGCATTTAAGTACGCATTAAGTAACTAAACCTGTTAATGGTCAGCAGAGGTAACCTCAACATTTCTGAAGGAGCAATGTCAGCCAGGATTTCCTTCTGGTGCTGTCATGATGAGAAGTATAACCTCTGCCATCCTCAAAATTATTTCAGACAAATATATTTTTAAATTTTAATTTTTCTTATGATGCAAATGGAGTTCCTGTGAGGAAAGATTATAAATATGAACATGTAAATATTACCCCATTTGAGCACTTTCTTAAATTGGAATACAGGAGAGTTACTCTTTAAGTCCTATATAGATGACTGAGAAATGTATAAAAACTTTCTTGGTGGTCAGTAGAATTCAGTTAAATTGCTGTCTGGAGGACTGTTATCGATCTTTGAAATTAGAATATTAGACATAAGCCGTGTCATTGTCTTAAAGCAAAAAATAGCATCCAGTCCAGTCTCCAGATTTATGTTGGACCCTGCATCTGGGGAAAGTCACTGCACTAAATGTACTGTTGCTCCTATACACACTAAACAATTTCTTCAAATTGTATTATCACCTAATATCTGGCAGCATAGAATGTGATTATCCCCTCCTGAAAATGCTTTAGATCTTATCAAGGAGTATGTCTAATCCACTGGCTTTGGAAGTAAGTATTACAAGCTATACACGCTGGATGCAGTCTAATCCAAAGAATTTGAATGTAAAAAGACTGGAAGCCTGAAAGAAGAATGGCTAAATATAATTAGGTTTTATTGCAGATTGCTGTTCCAGTACCTGTTCAGAACTTGTCCATCATGTCCTGTCAGAGACAATAGCCAATATTTAATGAGTTTGTTCAGTCCTTTACCTTCTCTTTCATAGTGGCTGAAATAGCTTCCATTTATCTCAGTAAATTGAAGTTCTATGCAAAAGTTCATTCACTTAATACTGCATAAAATTGGCTTACCTCATTGAATGAGTGTCCCTATGCTGTCTGTAGGTCTACTTCAACTTAAAGAAATAAGGATTAAAGTATTGTACTTCTGAGGAACAGGCATCTGTTTTAGTCACAATATTCCCTACAGTGATGACTTTAGGACACATTCAGAATTTCATTTCATTATTACTATCAGTAACCATAGATATCTTTTTTTTTTTAAAGCCAGCTTGCCAAAACTGAAGATGGAAACTTCCTTACAATTTTGCTAAACAAATGACAGAATGCTAAAAGTACTTTAAAGTACTTTTTTCTTTTTTTTTCTTTTTCTTTTTTTTCCCCCTTGCATTTGATTTTACAGTTGAGTTTTGAAACACTGTGCAGAGTCACAGCACGGTGAGAGCACAACAGATCAAAGACACAAGAACTTTGATAGAAAGTTAATTTTACTGTAGTCTTTTGTGAAACGTCTTAGTCACACTGAGCAGTGTTGGTAACTAAATTCAGTTTTTGTATAATCATTCTGGAGGTATATTATAAATTATATCACATTGATATTTCTATTAATGAGTCCTCACAAAAGCAAAAGAAACAGAAAGGCATAACAACTTTTAGGAGCAAGATGAGAGAAAAGTAACTAATTTCTTCACCCAGACAGTTACCATCACTTTCTGCTTTTATTTCTCCTCTTCAGCTGATTCATCTTTTTCTTGAGAAGAAATTTATTTCTTTTCCCTTTCTTAGAATGTTTCCATCCCTTCTTTTTCACATAACTTCTCAGTTCCATCCATCTCTTGTAATATCTGAAAGTGTTTGGACTGTGAGTCATATAAGGAAAGCAACATTCTGCAGCCTTATCTTTCAATAGCAAAACTTAATGTAGCTGAAGGCTTTCACTTGCTGAGAGATAAACTGAAAATAAGGCAAAGAGCTGAACATTCAGTATAAGAAAGTATACTTTTCTTAGGAAAGGTGCATTTGAATCGCATTCTAAACAAACAAACAGAAATATTTGGGAGAAATATATAAATAAATCAGGGTAATGAGTTATTTTTGTGTAGGATTTAAAAATATTTAAAATTATTTTATTAACATCTTTATTAATTTTTTAAAAATTGTCTAACTAATACTGTTCTTTGAGATTTTATATTGTACCTTTCTCAAATTTCTGTGATTGATTGCATATGATGGTGGCCAGTCCTGAGGAAATCAATTATCCACATCATCCCTTAACCACGCTAGTTTTGATAATTGTTCCTTTTCACCTTGCTGTTGCTTTCCCCCCTACATATTTCACACAGTTTAAGGGCAGAGATCTTCGGGATAAGAAAAATTCAAATACTGCACAAGAAGCACAAGATCTGCTAATGTCTACTTGGCTAACACAAAGAAAACTGGCAATTAAGTGAATTTAATAGTGGGAGCACCATCAGGTTGAATAAGCATAAATAGGGTTAGAAAGGCAAGTATGTGAAGACTGGCAGTATCAGAGGGGAATTGATATATGTTTAAAAGTATATCTCTTATAACTGTGCTTGTGAGATTCAGGTTAGGTGGAGACAGACTATGGATATGGAACTAAAGGAAGCTTCTCAGTGCAATGATGATTTCATCGATAGACCTCAATATTGGTAGATTAAACTTTTAACTCCTTATCTATCTCTGGTGCTCATGGAAACTATTTTAGGTGACAAAACTTAGATCCCACTAGTCTATTATTGTTAAGTCAAAAAGTCTGAATTACATACAATTTTGCCAAACTGCAGCCCATCTCAGTCCTTGCTTCTCCCAACAACAATGCCCCAGTCATCTGACACATACAGAAACAAATTAACATATTCCATGTTCCCTCATTAAGTTAAAGTGCTGTGCATGTCCACTTAAAATTAAGCAATCCATGAAAAATCACTTTTATTAGAGAGATAAAAATTAAGTTATAAATTTATGGAGCCTGAGGAGTGAGGTACAAAGTGTTGACTTATCCTGGTCCCTCAGGTACTATATAAATAAATGTAAGATCTTAGGTTTCAATGATCAAAAATCTAGCTAGTGGCTTAGATGATAACTCAATGAATTATGCATTATTTAGTTTTAGAGAAATCATCGATAGGAAGACAGAAATTTAAGGAAACACGGTGTTTAAAATCTCGGTAAATAATTGCAGAGAACTTATATGCAAATTAGCCTTCTAAGAAAATTTCACTAGGGTAATTATTCTTTGAAAATGTGTGTGTTTTCTTTTAATAGCAGCTTCTTCATCTGTGTTCTGTCTTTCAGTACTATGAATATGTACAAAAAGGTACACTTTGTCTAATGATGCTAAGAATTCAATCAATTTTACCTGAAGGGGTTTCTGAAAGTATGGATCTGCATCTACGCAAGGAAAGCAGTGCTCTGCTCATCCACAGATATCGCTTTTGTTTGAGTTAGCTTTATATCAATCAACTCAAACTTTATATCATGTTTAGAGAAGGACTAGGTAGTTTTGCACTCATTAACAAAGATAAAGTTATTACGTCCTAAAAGCTCTAAAGGTTATAGAATACCAAGAATCTCATACAATTTATTATTGTGCTGCTTCTAATTGGCAAAGAAGAGAGGAAATGTTATTCTCTGCTGTTGTGCAGGCATATTAAGTGCAAAGTTGTTGCTTTCTGGATTATGTAGAAAGACAGCCTAGGTAGACAAGGTGATGCTGGAAGGTTAAAGGGAGGGAAGTGAGGAAAAATACGCACAGTAGTAAAAAGGGAAAACACATGCAACACACAGTCATGCTCAATAGTGGGTTACACCCCACAAAGTTAGGCAGGAGCAAGTGAGGCTTTAGAAAGAATGGAATAGAAAATTTGATATTTACATAAAATGATAAGGAGAGAAATAAAAAGCATGGAGGATGCTTTTTAAACAGGTGATTTTTTTTTTTTTTTCCAGATGCACAGAAAGTCAGACATATATTCAAAGGGATTTGAAATCCTGTTTCCCTCAAGAGGTTTATAAATCCATTCTTTGTTTTCACAGGAATCCTTAAAAGAGTTCTTTAAATGGAAGACAAAATGTCTTCCATTTAGCAGTCACAAAGCTTTACAAATACCGTTCAAGTCTTGAAAAGATATTAAAAAACTGTTATCCTCTCTGTTTAACCCCAAAGGATCATCTTAGAGGTGTTCTCTAGGCTGGGCACAGGCAATGATTAGAAATAGTCAAGCTTGCCTTAAAAGGAAAATTTTGGAATAGTGGTTGAATTCCTGGTGTGGCAATACAGAACTCAGCACAAGACAATTCAGCCAGGCTTTTCCTGGGATGGGCTTTGATAGAAACTGCCAAGGCGGAGAAATCACCTACAACGCAGCATATAAGGGTCTATCATCCCACAGTACCTTGCTGAATTTAATTACTAATTGTCATCAGTATAAATCTCACTGCAGTCCTTTTCTCCTCATAAATAAACTGGAGATTTTTATTAGAGATTTTTATTTCATTATGTGTCAGGCTCATGCAATAATTTTTTTTTTTGATTGCTTGTACAGACTTCCTTCTATGGAGAAGATACAGGGAGGGCTGGATGAAACAAAGGATGTCCCATGGCGTAGCTATTGCCAGAGGACCTGGAAATGGGTATGCCAAGTCTGTGCCTTACATAGAGGAAGAAAAGAGCCATCAAGGGAGTTTGTGGTAAGTGTTTCAGAGAAGAAAAGGGACAGAGGACCTTATTTTAAAACTTAGTAGGACAGCAACGGAATGTTTAACATAGTAATGTGTTAAAAAAAATTCTCACTGCATTTCTTACTGTTGGTATTCTTGAGACTATACATACTTCTGGTACAACAATAGCAGAAGCTTGCATTTCTGAGTTATAGTAATAAAATTATTATGTATTCTTGAGTAAATTGTGCATCATTTGCTTTTCATGTTCTTGAAACTGAATCACTACCCCTAGCCTTACTCCTAGAGATAAAGGACAAATTCTCTTTCTGTTATCTCCATATGGACATTGAGGTATTAAACCATCTCCTTGCTTAGTTGTTTCGCATTATTTCTTTTTATTATTTCTTTTAGACTATAAGGTTCAGTGGACCATTATCTTAAAATATTAAACTATTTTTATAAAGTACTTTTTAAATATTCTGTACAAGAATATTCCAAAAATACTTATTTACAATCCCATTAAATTATATCTTGATGTGTTGAAAGGCCAATGTGTGGTGTCCATGTATATATCATGTATATGTGCTAACTCAATAAATATGGCACTCTCAAAACACTATTCCTTACAGACATTCTTTAACTGCTTCCCAAATACCAAAGAACAAAAACCTCTCAACACATTACAGAGGTGCTAATTGTTAATCTTCTTTAACTGTGGGAGAAACAAAGAAAAGAAGGATTTAGGTGAATTGTTAAATTCTACGGGAAAATTGAAAACGAAGTGACTGATTAATGCACCTACCTCCTTCCAAGAACACCTGTTCTTTTTCTTTTTTTTATTCCCATGTTGCAGTTTAAAGGTATTAAACATTATTTTTCCTTAGAATCCTAGGTGACAGCTGCACATTTTAGTAAGAGGAGCAAGTAAACAAACAAACAAACAAAGAGATGTGGTAAATAAAACAATAGAAGTTATTTTGTGAGGAATGGAACTAATGGAATTTATTTCCCTATGGCCTTTTGTCATTTCATCACCACAATACTTCAAGTTTCTATCCATCCCCACAGTTACAGTTCAGTGGGACAAGTATTTCTTGAGCTGTAGCCAAGTTAAATGGAATCCACCTGCCCCCATGCTGGAAGGACAGCAGCCAAACTATTACCACCTTTTATCAGAGAGAGCACTCTTGAGATCCCAGAGCCACTGACTTTCATGAAGATTGTAATAATTTACTATCTTGTTTTAGCATTTAACACTTCACTGAATTTCATTGATATTGACCATGAAGTTACAAGTTTTCTGCAGAAAGATGGGAAAGAAGGGGGGAGGAGTAAGTCTAGCTGTAAAGCCTACTGTCAATAAGAGGCCATATTAAAAACCAAAATACTTATGCATATGTAAAGTAGATGAAATTTCCTCCTTAACAGACCTGTAACATAATTTCAATGTGCTGCCTCCTAGGCACACGCTCAGGGAATCACAATCAATTTCCAAATGGGTATGATTTTTATTAACTATTGTTATTATTGTTGTTGCAGGAGTATCTGAAGACTCTCAAAAACACTTACAGAAGAATATCAATACCTGGGAAATCACAGTCAGTAGTTAAACAGATAGCAATGGATTCAGAGTACTGAATATCTGCATCTCACCTGCTACTCAGTGCTGACTGCAAGAGCCTCTGATTTAAGCTCTTTTGGCTATAAATGTTCTCCCCTTGTCTCCTTTCTGCTACGTTCCCAATTGGCAACTCTTTTCAGCCAAGAAAAGTCATAACAGAAAACAATGCAGTGGGTCCTCTCGAGCCTGCATAATGCAGACATGGAGAACTGAAATGTTTTTGTATGTCCTCTCAGGAGAAAACAGTGTGAACAATCAATTTATGAACAGTTAATTTTCTGTAATTTTCAACATCTAAATGCACCTGGATCAGGAATATGTTTCTTATTCCAGGGAAAAAATGATAACTTTGCTAAGCCAGCATGGTATGTCACTTTGAATAAATGCCTCTGCCATATGGTATTTGAATCATCCATAAGGATTAATTAAATTAATTTGATTTTCCTCTGGAAGAAATTAAGGTACTGAAGAGTCTCAATGCATTGTTGATGCTACAAAAAGAGGTTTAATTTCAATGCATTGTTGATGCTACAAAAAGAGGTTTAATTTCAATGCATTGTTGATGCTACAAAAAGAGGTTTAATTTTAGTTTGCTTTTTTTCCCCCCCCATTTTTTTTCCTTCCCTTCTGGAGAAAAAAAACCTACTTTTGCCTTAAATCAAAAAACAAACAAACAAAAAACCACCAACAAACAACAAAAACCCAAAAACCAAATCCAACCCAAAAATTCCTAAAAAAGCAACCCTGCATCCTTTCCAATACTTTATTCTTCTCCCATTGCTGACTCTGCTACAGATCTGCTATGACACAAGTGCAACTGAATGGTGAATCCCGTGCTTGAAGCTGTACACGGAAAAGAGAAAAATAGGTCACTGCTTATCTAAGAAAGCATACCTCAATCACTTCAATCCTATTTTCACACAAGCCAGAATTCAAACTTTACCATTAAAAAAAAAAAATAAAAAAAATTGTCCTGTTCGACTTATTGAATGAAAGGTAATTCAAACTAGTAGGGCAAATTTGCACCTGCGAGTTGACTTCCTGTCCACTCATGCATTGGAATACATATATGCATTTAAGTAAGGGTATTTTCTGTGATCGTAAAAATTATACAGTCCCTTCTCTAAGAAGCTTAAATCAACCTTCTTATCACGATCACAATCTCTGTCTAACTATGAACTGGATGATTTGAAGATTGAGTTTCTAGAAGCAATGATAACATGCTGAAGGGAAAGGTGACAGCTCAGTTCCACAGAGCTTCCTTTACTAAGAGCTGTTCTACTGCTGTAAATAATATACCTAGCAGCAGTGTGCGAGTTGTTTTGAGACGTAATGTTTTGCTCCTGAGGTAAGAGTTTGCTGTAGGTTAACCCCAATGGACAACTCAGTCCCCCACAGCCGCTTGCTTACTTTCCCCTGGTGGGATTTGGGAGAAAATTGGAAGTGTTTAAGAGGCAAAACTTGTGGGTTGAGATAAACACAGTTTAATAGGTAAAGCAAAATCTGTGTGCACAAGCAAAGCAAAACAAGGGATTCACTCACCATTTCTCACGGGCAGGTGGGAGTTCAGCCATGCCCAGACGGGCAGGGCTTTATCACACAGACTGGTGACTTGGAAGGGCAAACACCATCACTCCAAATGTTCCCCCTTTCTTCTTCTTCCTCCAGCTCTATATGCTGAGCATGAGACCATGTGGTATAGGACAGTCACTGGGTCAGCTGAGGGGTCCCAGTGTCTCCAATTCCTTGTGCACACCCAGCCTGCTCACTGGTGGCATGGGCGAGGGACAGAAAAGCCTTGATCCTGTGTAAGCATTCATCAGCAATCAGTAAAAAACCCCTGTGGCATTGTAGTGGTTTGGCCTTGGTGCCCACCAAGCCGCTCTATCATTCCCCTTCCCAGTGCAACAGGGAGGAAAGAATATGATGGAAAACAACTCACAGGTTGAGATAAGGCAGTTTACTAAAGTAAAAATAAAAAAGTAAAAGTTTGCATAAACGAAGGGAAACATTAATCTCCACTTCCCATCAGCAAGTCATGTTCAGACACTTCCCAGTAAACAGGGGTTCAGTACATGAAGCAGTTGCTCCAGAAGGCAAACACTGTAAGATAAACACACTTTCCCCCTTTCCCGCCTCTCCCTTAGCTTTTATACATGAGCTGACATCATATGGCATGGAATACCCCTTTGGTTAATTTGTGTCAGCTGGCCTGGTGTGTCCCCTCCCAAGACCCCGCCCACTCCCAGCCACTTGATGGGGGTGGGGAACAATGTCAGAGGGACAGCGCTCCTCAGCAGAAGCCAAAACACTGATGTGTTCACAACACCTTTCCAGATACTAATGCAAAGCACAGCACTGAGAGGGCTGCTAAGGAAAAATAAACTCTCTCTCAGTCAGACCCAATACAAGAATCAATGTTGGTTTCATCACAAATCTAAACTTAGCCCTGCACTACTGCGAAGAAAATTAACTCTACCCCAAATAAAACTGGTACATGCTTATTGACCAAAGGCAGAGCTCATGACAGAGGTTACTGAAATAATTTAGCTGAGTATGCTAAAAAATTTTAAAAACCAATTTTGGTCTGTTCATTTTTATTTTAGTAAATGTTTAACGTTTAACCATGTATAGACTTCAAGGATGATGTTATGGTAGCTCCAAGCAATGCATATGATAGAAGAAAACCTCACACTGACATAAAAAGGAGTGACCCCACGGAAGTGAAAAAGATATAAACTGATCCAGTGCCATCTGGTCCTGTGAAGTTAAAGAGGAGAAGCTATGACTATGAAAAAATAACAGTGTTCAGTGGACCAGAAGGAAAATCTCAGAGGATGGAGGATACCGGGTATTATCTTTTTTACCTGACGACACAAAGATGAACAGTAAAGGACAATAGACTATTCTTAATAGTTTTGCAGGTCTGACACTATATTGTAAAGCAGAATTATTTTCCTATATTTGTCATTTCAAATGTTATAATTTAGATGAACTAATAAGAAGCTACTTATTTTGAGCAATTCATGTGGGAAGACCTGTCAGAATGTTCTGTTCTCTAGCAGCAAACATGAGAAAATGAATGTAATCTGCATTACAATGCTTTCTTCTTGCAGGAATGACCATCCTTAATGTTGTAGCAAGGACGGCAGAAATTATTTGCACAGTATTTAATTTTTTGTGTTCATCAAAGTGCTTCTGCATGGTTACTCTTACATGATAAACAGTGCCCATGTAAATAAACATTTTCATAGACTCATAGAATGGCTTTGGTTGGAAGAGACCTTAAAGATCATCTAATTCCAACAACCCTGCCATTGGCAGGGACACCTTTCAATAGATCAAGTTGCTTAGACCCCCATCCAACCTGGCCTTAAACACTTCCAGGGAATCCACAACACCTCTGCACCACCTGTTCCAGTGCCTCACCACCCTCACAGTAAAGAATTTCTTCCTAATACCTATTTTAAATCTACTCTCAGTTTGAAGCCGTTCTTTGCCTTGCTCTGTCACTACGTGGCCTGGTAAATAATTTCTCTCCATGTTTCTTGTAGGGTCCCTTCAGATACTAGAAGGATGCAGTTAGGTCGTCCTGAAGCTTTCTCTTCTCCGGGCTGAGCAATCCCAATTCTCTCAGCTTGTCCTTATAGCAGAGGTGCTCCATCCCTTAAATAATCTTGGTGGTCTCCTCTGGACTCACTCCAACAGGTCAATAGCCTTCTGCTTATGGAGACCCCAGAGCAGATGCAGCACTGCAGGTGGGGTCTCACCAGAGCAGAGCAGAGGGGCAGAATCCCCTCCCTCCCCTGCTGCCCATGGGGCTTTGGCTGCAGCCCAGGACACGTTTGGCTTTCTGGGCTGCAAGGGCACATGGCTGGGTCATATCCAGCCTCTCACCTACAGCATCCCCAAGTCCTTCTGGGCAGGGCTGCTCTGGATCTGTTTATCCCTCAGCCTGGATTGATACTGGGGGTTGCCCTGACCCAGGTGCAGCACCTTGCACTTGGTCTTGCTAAACCCATGGTCGCCTTCTTGAGCTTGTCCAGGTCCCTCTGGATGGCATCCCATCCCTCAGGTGTGTCAACTGCACCACTTATCTTGGTGTCAACTGCAAGTTTCCTGAGTGTGCACTCTATCCCTTTGTCTATACCATTAATGAAGACATTAAATACCACTGGTCTGAATATGGACCCTGAGGGATAATACTTGTCACTGATGTCCTTTGGGACTCTGAGCTATTGACCATTACCCTTTGGATCTGACCATCCAACCACTTTCTTATCCATATGACAGTACCCCCATCGAATGCATCTCTCTGCAATTTAGAGAGAAGAATATTGTGGGGGAGTGTATCAAAGGCTTTATAGAAGACCAGATAAATAACTTATATAGCTCTTCCCTTGCCCATGCATGTACTCACTCCATCATAGAAAGCCTCTGGGTTGGTCAGACAGATCTTGCCCTCAGTGAAGCTGTGACGGCTGTTCCAAATGAAGTCTCTGTCCTCCATGTGCCTTAGCACAGCTTCTCAGACGATCTGTACCATGATCTTCCCAAGCACAGAGGTGCGGCTGACAGGGTCCTCCTTCCTACTCTTTTTAAAGATAGCTAAAATGTTTCCCCTTTTCCTGTCCTTGTCATGACTTTTCCAATAGCATAGAGAGTGGCTTGGCAACTACATCAGCCAAGTTCCTCAAGACTCTTGGATGCATAGACTTAATGTACATTCAGGTTCCTCAGGTGGTCATGAACTTTGCTCCTCCAGTCCCCATCCTGTTGTTCACCCACTCAAGATGTGTGGGAAGAGAGGTTGCCATTGAAGACTGAGGCAAAAAAGTTGTTGAGTACCTCAGCCTTCTCATCTGTTGTTACTCATTTTCCAAAAGGAAGTACTCCATCTTTGACCTTCCTTCTCTGGTTGACATACCTGTAGAAGCCCTTCTTTTAATTCTTTATGTCCCTTGCCAGATTCAGTTCCAGCTTCAATTCGAACCACTCTTTCTCCTTAGTAACGACTTCTGAAATAACACTAAGAAATCAAAATAGCTAAGTACTGTTCATTAAGGCTAAAATAATGAACAGATATATCCCTAGGATATAAATGGAGTAGAAGAGGAAAATGTTATGAAAAAAAATTTTTTAACCTGTTAGGTTTAGTGGTAATTATGCAAACACAGAAAGCTGCCAAGAATATATTTGTCCCTTTTTTTTTTCTCTACCATGCAAAATACTAATCTAATAAACCATTATGAATGTAATATGCCCTGATCTATCTTAAATAAACAAGACGTGTTCTGAAAGCATAAAAGAAAAAGTCTTTATTGTAGATAAAATCAAATTAAGTTCAAGGCTTATAATTGAAGCTGTTTGTGCCTCAAGAAAAGATTAAGCTATAAAAGAACTAAATTGAAAGGAAAGCAAAGTGTTTGAAGGGCAGATAAGGTCACCATAAAGAAGGGCAACCAGAGTCAGAAAGATGAAAATAGACTAACAGCATGAGCAAATAACTAGTTTATTTGATTTAGTGTAAAAAAAGGAAGGCAATAAAGTAAGGAACCAAACACCTGAAAAAAGAATATGTCTGGAAAAGGTAATATACCATCAAAAAAGGACCAGAATAAAGGACTTAGGTATTATTACAAAAAATACCATATAATCTTCAGCAGAGAACTCAAATAACCTTCCCAGATATGTGACAAATCTAGAAACCAGGGAAGCAAATACCAAAAATGTAAGAAAACAAAATACTCAGAGAAATATTACAATGAATTTGAGATTTAAGAGTGTTCTTTTTTAAAAAAAATGTTATTTTAATCAGAACATGAGAAATTAAGTTCTATGTGCTGTATATTTTCAATGTTGCAGTATGGCTGGGTGCTACAAGATATCCTTTAAGCATAAAAAAATCCCTAATAATGTGGGGAATAAGAAAAAAACTTTTTTAAAAATAGCTAGATTATCAAAAAGATATACTAGGATCAATTACTGGTCAATATGAACTTAAAAAAAAAATGCTTAATCAACTTCTTAGCGTTTTCAAAGCATGAGCCTTAAAAATCTGTTCCTAAAATTGTCCTAAAACCTTCATCAAAATAAATTCTTATTTTCTTTCTGAAGCCTTTCATGAGTAATGACAGGCCTTACATCTACCATTGACAGTACCTTAAATGGTTCCTTAGCGGTGCTGGGGAAAGACGTTTCATCATGAATCATAGACTGAAGCAGCTTAAGGGACATTATTAGCTGAGTCAAAGCAGGTGACAGTGAAATGCTATCTAGTATTGCTCAGTATTATTATCTTTTCATGTTGATTTAATGGCAGACAGAAATGAAGCAATTGATGATTTCTACTCCTTCTTCTGTGTGACATCGCCACACGTCACTGTCAGCAGTAGAGGAGATGGGGCACTGAAGGATCGTAGGCTACCAGGACTCCTGTAAAGTTTTCTAGCTAGAAAACTACTATGAGTTGGAGTCCTCTTTGGAATTATTTATAACATAGATCTACACTTTATTGAAAGGCAAAAAGAGCAACAAGTAAAAGTTTCCATGTTTATCTCGGTACGACCATTCTACGTAAAGTACACTGATAAATTAATTGTTTAACCTTACAATTAAATTTTATTATTTGAAGAGAAAAGTAAGTCCAAGTCTGAAACACTTAGCTGTGCAGAACAAGGTTGTCTATATGTGAGTGTGGGTCTAATTTTTCAGCATTCACTGTGGCTGTTGTGTATTAGACATAGGTCCCAATACTGCTCCAAGATCTGCATTCTGGATATTCTCAAGAGCAACTTGGTCAGGGAGTTAGCCACTGTCCGAGAAGCCTTTTTGATCATGAGAGAAATGCTAATAACTGCAAGGATTCTGTGAAAATCTCAGCACCATAATTTAGATGTTATGCAAACTTCAGCACTGTATGGCTTCAGAGGTCAGTGAAATGAAAAACTCATTGCATTTTTTGGAATGTGCATCCCCGTATATGCTTAAAAACTGTTTTGAAAGACAAAGAAAATCTCTGAGACTTGTTCATAATTAGCTGGCTCTTGCACAGTTCAGTTAGCATTAGTTTTGAACAGTGTAGGGATTTCCTGTATTCAGGGTTCTGTCTGCTGCATAAACTGTTTTGTCCATTCTGGGGGCTATGTTCTAAATTAGGCATTTTTCTCTCCTGCGGTCTGCTTTCTTATTTCACACCATCTAGTTTTTATTTACCTGTGCTGCACAATCCTTAAATATCACAGAGGCAGAAAATTCAAAGTGAAGAAAAAAGTTCTTTCATCTCAAGTGTATCAAATCCTTACAGTCCAAAGTGTTCTACTTGGCAATTACATTTTGCTAAAGCAAGCAATACAGAATCTGTTCAGAAAATATCCACCAATGACATTTTAGTGTTCAGAGATGTTTCTGCTTTATGCCTTCTACGCAAACTGTGGTGGATATAAGACATTTGGATCACTCTTGTGGAACTACAGCCTCAAGATATGGAATTGAAACTTTCTGGAATGATTCCATTATTTCAGAATCAATAACTGCTGACATTGCAATATTAACTGAGAGCTTACAAAAGCAATCTTGCCTCTCTACTGCATCTCTGTAGCATACCTCCATGAGCTCTGGTGCTTTCTTACTACTCCTTCAGTAGTATCTCTGCCATACATATTGGCAAGATGGTTACTCTTAATTTGATAGGAAAATCTTTTGTTGTTGTACACTGCAAATATTTGTTTGAAGTCAATGACCTTGTATTTATACAGACCAGATGGGATTCAATGTTATTATTTGAAGAAGTTGAATTCTTTGAAGCAGATAAAATGAGCTATACATGTGTAACTCTGTAGGTGAACTCTAGTTGAGAATACATATTTTCCATTCTTCTGCTGCATTATGGGCAATGGCTGTAAAAGCAAATTTGGCTTTTACAAGGGAACAGAGACACCTTTTCCAACACATTAAATGTCCTGTGGCAGCTAGGAGGGCCCCTGTGTTCCTACTTTTGCTTATCACATTCAATGAGGGCTGTCTGGAATCCCCTAAGTACAATAAGTACTGGTTTTCAACAGTGATACAATTAAGAAAAGCTCAGTGTTTGTGAAGTACTAATGGAGACAAGTAGGTCAGATCACACAATCACGGAATGGTTCACGTTGAAAGGGACTTCTGGAGACCATCTTTCAGGGCCACCTAAAACTGTTTGTCCAGGACCATGCCCAGATGGCTTTTTAATACCTCTCAACATCTCTGGGCAACCTGTTGCCCTCACCCTCACAGTGAAAAAGGGTTTCCTGATGTTCAGCTGGAACCTCTTTGTGCCCATTGCTTATTGTTTCATCACTAGGTACGACAGAAGGGAACCTAGCTCTGCTTTCTTTACTCTCTGCAGCAGGTATTTATACACACCCGAGACATATCCTGGAGGCTCAGTACTGCAGGCTCTCTCAGCCCTGCTTTATGAGAGGTCTTTCAGTCTCTCCCTCCTCCATTAGGCAATTCTTTGCCTGATGCAGCCTAACACACCACTTGTCCCTTTTGTCACAAGGGCACACTGCTGGCTTATGTCCACCTCGCTGTTCACCAGGACTCTCAGGTCTGTTTCTGCCAAATTACTTGCCAGCAGGGTGGCCCTCAGGATGAGATAATGCATGGGGTTATTCCTTCTCAGGTGCAGGCCTTTGTTCTGCCTTTCATAGAATTTCATGAGTTTCCTGTAGACCATTTTTCCAGGGGGTCCTTTTGGATGTCAGCATGACCCTCGGTCATATAAGTCACTCCTTCCAGTTTGATGACATTTACAAACTTGCTGAGGGTACACTCTGCCCCAGCATGCAGCTCATGAATTAAGATTCTGAGCAAGATTGGACAAAGCATTGACTTCTGGGATACCCTGCTAGTTGCTGGCCTATAACTAGACTTCATGCCACTGCTCACCATCCTCTGGGACCGTACATTCAGCCAGATTTCAAACCACCACGCTGCCTGCACATCCAACCCATACTTCATCAGCTTCCCTGTGGGGATTTTATGGGAGTCAGTGTTCATGGCCTTCCTAAAATCAAGGTAGACCTGGCCATTCATTTATTTGTGGAAGTTTATCAAGTTGGTGAAGTGTGACAACTTCTTGGTGCATCCACACTGACTATTCCTGATGAATTTCTTGTTGTTCATGTGCCTGGAAATGGTTTCCAGGATTAAGTGCTCCTTTACTATTCTAGAAATCAAGGGATGTGAGCAGTCCCTGTGTACCCATTTTGAAGACTGGGGACTTACATTCCTCCAGTCCTCTTTTCCCAGACACTGTAATCACGCAGACAATCAAGAGTGGCCTCACAGCGACGCCAACACTGCCTCAGCACATATGGATGAGTCAGTGTCCATAGATGTGCACATGTCCAATTTACTTTAGCATTCTGTAACCTGAACCTCCAGACTGTCCCCCTCATCTTTGGGGCCTGGTGCTCCTGAAGGCTAGTCTTGCTAGTAGAGAATGAGGCAAGCAAGGCATTCAGTACCTCGGCTTCCTGTCCTGGGTAACCAGGTGTCCTGCCCCATTAAGCCCCATTTGCCCCAGTCTTCCTCCAGTCACCCATGTACTTGCAGAAAGGCATCTTCTTGCCTTTGACATCCCTTACCAGACTCAGCTCCAGGTATGGGCCAAGGATTTCCTAGCCATGCATGCCCATGTGGTGTCTCTATATTCCTTCCAGATTGCCTGTCCCTGCTTCCACCCTCTCCACGCTTCGTTTTTGGTTTGAGTTTTGTCAGGAAGTCATTTTTCTTTGATGTGTGTTTCCTGGTATTTTTGGCTGATTTTTTGTTCAATGTGGTAGACAGTTCTTGAGCTCAGAGGACATGATCCTTGAATATCACTAAGCTTTCTTTGGTCCCTCTTCCCTCCAGGGTCTTATCCCACAGGACTCTTCCAATCATATACCTGAAGACTCCAATTTCTGCTCTGCTGAAGTTGAGCTCTATGATCTTGATTTTTGCCCTGCTCTCTCAGGATCTTGCTACCAATCACCAGTTAATATCTATGGCATTGCACAATCCAAGGAGGATTGTTGTTTATTATAAAATATAGGTCATAACACTAATAGTTTGTAAACTGGGACACATGACAATTTCTAAAATTGAACATTGTCTTTTACAAACAGTCAGTAAAGCTCCTTTTACCATTCCTCTACAATTAAATCCACTCCCCCAAACATATGAGAACAAAGTCCATGGAAATATATTAATAAAATTAGGACTATTAGGCATTAAATGTCTTTCAAATTCACCCTTCCTTGAACACTTTTCTATCAGAAGGTGTGCTAATAGCAGAGGGCTGCTGAGAAGGGTGCTTTTAACATAATGTAGAAATCACCATATCTTTTCTGATGTGACTTAAATTTTTATGGAACAGTCTTTATATATTTCACAAATTTCCTCAGGGTGGTTTTCATTATCTTGAAAAAAGTAATTTAGAGCTTGTTTTTTCCTTGGAACATTTCTGAATTTATCTATTCCTTTTCAAATGATTTCTAAAACTTGTTCTTATCTGGAATCCACTTCTAATTTTGTCCTGTAATCTCATGACAAAATCAGTGCCTGTTTATGACCATTTTCCCCTCTAAAAGAGACATTGCCTGGTCTTCTAATTTAAAATTATTTATATTCTGCTTTTCCCTCAGTATTTTTCTATCCATTTTCATGTACTTTTCTGTACCAATACAAAGATAAATATAAATACATATTGATTTGTCTATATGGATATAGGTAAATATGCACAGTGAAAATTAAGTCAGATCTAGCAGACAGATACTTTCACATTCTGTGAAACGTTAAGATCGAATACTGGATGTAAAAGAAACAAAATAGTCACCTAACATGTTCCAATTAACTGAATGCCAAAGGTCTACAATAAGATTTTCAGTCCTGCATAATTGAATTACAAGTACTTTATTTCCCTTAATCTCAGTCCAAGAGATCAATCAAAACTTCATTCCAATTACCTGAAGTTTGTGGATATTGACAGCATGCAAGAATTTTTGTTTTGAATAATTCATAGGGAAAGATATATCTGACTTTATTTTCATGTGGGTAGTATATCTTCATGCAAGGGGCTAAAGGGTATACATAGGAAGGAGAAGATGACTACACAACTTTTAGAATGATGCAGAGGGACATGCCAGGGTGTTTTTTGGTAAATCAAAGAATTTCATATTTCTGAAAGCTAGTAGATATTCACCTACATAGTTTCATTTTACCACAATATCTTATTTTGGAATCAGGTAGCGAAAATAGTTATTTTCCTACAATAAAGTGTCCATGTCTATATGAATCAGCTATGTTTACATTAACTCAAGGTTGGAAGATAAGCAACAATAAAACATGGATTTCAGGTATGTCAGGTTTCATAGTTCTATTTCAGAAGTTTCTATTTACCATTTCCATTACTAAAAGATTTTGGGTTTTTTGATTGTGCTTTTCAACACTGTTAATCATCAGTGTGTTCTATCAGTTCTACTTTACAGTTAGCATTTTGCAAAAAGGAGAGAAGCAAAAGCTATCACAAGGAGGTTTCCAACTGCGTGTGACAGAGCAGCCAAAGTGTAAGTGGATTATGTGATCTAAGTACAAAGACAAAGGGAAGATTATTACTCTTGCATTGTATATTTTGTCAGAAATTGGGTTAGGAGATCAGATAGAGAACAGAATTGTGGGGTCCCAAACCAGGAAGGTTTAAATGAGAATAATGACTGTAGCTATATCAACAAATATTAGAATATAGTACATATTATCTGTATATTTATGCTTAGCTGTATTTATCTATTTCATCTTTGATTTCCTGCTGTTGTATAGGACCCACAGGAGCTGAGCACTTAATATTTGCACTGAATGATTCTGTTCAATACCAGATGTGGCACCACTTACTTTCTAATTCCAGTGAGTGTGCTCCTATTAATGTTATTTTTTCCCTTTTATGTTGACAAAAGCATTTACATGTTTTCTGTAAAAACGTAAGAATGTTATTGTCATAATTTCAAGGTCCTTTTGATCAGTTTTATCTGCATAACTGTTCATTATTAGGATAATAAATACATTGGCAACAAAAAAGAGAATTCCTGCTCAGTCCAAGGACTAGACTTGGACTGTAAATGGATGCAAGAGCACCAAAGAGAGTTGGAATCTTTTGTTAAGAGTATTTTGCTTGGACTTTGGCATGCAGAGTGCAGAGACTAACCACTGCCTTCTTTTGGACTGTTAGACAGAGGGATCAGAAAGGCCTTGATTGTGAGCTAATTTATTGCTGATTAAGGTCAATAGAAGATAATCTCCTTTCTATCTAAGTCAAAACAAACAGAAGAATTGTTGTTGTTTAAAACCCCTATGGTTACTCTGAGGTTTGGACAATTTAGGAACATGCAAAAGTCTTCCGAATCTCTGTGGTTCATCTGTACAATTCAGAGCACATTTTAAGGACTTTTTCCTACAAATAACAATTTCACAATGCTTTCATTGTAACTGTCATCTATTCTTTTAAGCAGTAATTCACAACCCTTGTTCTGCTCTAGTTTCCCTCATGTTTTGTAATAGCATGTAAAGACATAAAAGAAGATATTAAAGATTTTGTAAATAATGAATTAGTGAAGAGCTTTTTAGAAGATACTAGAGATTTAAAATTACAGGATGGTTTTTGAAATAGTGTGACGGAAGAACTTTTCTGTTATGTGCTTCTTTGCCAGTTTCCAGAAGAGGTGAGTTCTGTCTAAGTGAATATTATCCAAGATCACATTGTTTTAAGCCCCTATTTATTTGTTCGTGTTCTTTCTGTATTCCTTTGACCCAAAGGCTAAAGAAAAGCTGAGCGAAAAATCTGATCTTATTGGGCAAAACATTTTCATATTCATTGTATGTTTTACTTGATTTACTAGATTTACTTGTTTTACTACATTTTGAGATTTAGATCTAACATGAATCAGAGAATCACGCAATGGTTGGCATTGGAAGGGACATCTGGAGGCCATTTAGTCCAATCTCCCTGCTAAATCAGGTTCACCTACAGCAGGTTGCACAGGGTCTTGTCCAGATGGGTTTTGAATTTCTCCAGAGACGGAGACTCCACAACTTCTCTGGGCAGCCTGTTCCAGCACTCTCCCATCCTCAAAGTTATGGAGTGCTTCCCCATACTAAGAGTAAATGTGGCAAGAGAAAAAAGGAGATTTAAGACTATGCCAGCTTTTCTAATTGTCCTTGTTTTGTTATCTAAGTCTATATACTCATTAATTAATTTTGCATATTTCATAGGAGATATTTCTAACCGTAATTAAACATTTGCTCATATTTTAAAATATAGCAGATGGATAAACAGAATATATATTAATCTACTCACATCTCAAGAATTTATTTTGTTTTTCATGGTTGTATAATGTTCTGCATTTAAAATATGTACAGTTATTCTCTATATTTATGAGAATTTCTCTCTCAAATTGAAAGCTAGAGATCAGGATATAGTCTATAAAAGTCTTCTTTCTATCTAACATTTCAGTTCCTATCCTATATTTGAACTAGAAATCTGTATGTGAGCAAAACTGATGAGCCACAAATGAAATGCACAAGCTCTATCTATGTGACAGACTAAGATAGCTAAAATGAGAACAAACATCAGTTATAGCGTTGTTTCCAAACAACCTTAATAACCTTTTTCAGTTTTCAGTGTCATTTGAAAGATTTAGAGTTTCTATTGAGCACTTCATCTAAGACCAAATTAAAGTCTCAGGCAATTTTGATACACTCATTTACTCTAAAACAAACACGATCTGTTTTGTTCATCAGAGTGGCCTGAAAGTGCACAGAGTGACAAACCTCTTTCACAGTTACCACCTTGTAATATCAGGTTCTCAACCTGTTTTTTTTTGTTTAATAATCTGGATTTTTCTAGCAACAAGGCTGTTAGTCATCAGTATATTAATTATAGCTACATTTATAACAGTAATCCAGTAAATCCAGGTTTAAGCAGTTACCCCAGTTTCCAGAGTTCTAGAGTTATTTACTTTTCACACTATTCATATGTAAGATGAATACACCCTCATTACACTTTACAGAGATGCTAAGATTGCTCAGTGTAAAATAAAATTGCTATAATACAGGCCTCTGAGAAAATTTCCTCCTTGAACTTCACTATACTTCAGAGGTACCTTCCTCTTAGCAGTCAGAAAAGTGGCCTACTTTTCCAATGTGTTCTGAGTGCAGTTTAAATTCTTTGTGTGCCAGAGAGACTTGGCACTACATAGCACACCTTTTTGAGACTTCTCAATGGCTGTGGTACCATTTAATGTGCCATAATACTAATGTCCATGCCCCAAAGTGATTTTGCAAAAATAGTGAAATAATAAGTATGTGAGAATTAGATTTTTTTACCTTTTACAAGAAATAAGAAAAATTGCAGTGTGACTGACTTTGTTTTGAAAAGTGGTTGGGTCTACAATGGGGAGATATACTTGTCATTTATCTTAAGTGCCCAATTTTTTTTTTTTTTTGTACTCAGCAAATGTGAGATGTGGCAGTCCACTGTTAGCCATGTGGGATATTTGGGAATGAGATAGGTACTGTATTGCCGTCTGTGGTTTGATTGACTGCCAGACATCCACCAAGATGCTCTATCACTCCCCTTCCATCAACAAAATGGTCAGACAATAATATGGAAAAGCCTATGACTTGGGATAAGGACAGGGAGGTTTTTTACCAATTACCATCACAGGCAAATCCAGACCTGAACTTGGAGAATTTAATTTATTGCCAATAAATGGCAAAAGAGTAGCATAGTGAGAAATTAAAGCTAAAGCCACCTTCCCCCTACCCCTCCAGGGTTTTTTCCAGGCTCACTCTTAACTCTTCTACCTCCTTCCTACGAGTAATATAGGGCAATAGGGGTTGCAGCCAGTTCTTAACACATTGTCTATGTTTCTCCTTCCTTTCCAGGAGAGCTCTTCCTCTGCTCCAGTGTGGAGTCCTTCCTTTGGGAGATACTTCATGAGCCACTTCATAAGCACTCCAACATGGGTCCTTTCCATGGGCTTCAGTTCTTCAAGAACTACTCCACATGGGTCCTTTCTGCAGGATACAGTCCTTCAGGAACAAATTGCTCAAGCATGGGCTGCCCACGAGCCACAGGTCCTGCCAGGAGCCTGCTTCTGCATGGGTTCTCCTGGGTCTACAGCTCTGTTCAAGGAATATCCACTTGCTCAAACGTGGGGTCCTTCCCAGGTTTCAGGGGCACAGCTGCCTCACCATGGTCTGCACCACAGGCTGCAGGGGAATCTGCTCCAGCACCTGGAGCCCTCCATGTTCTTTGACCCTGATATTGCAGGATGATTTCTCACACATTTCCTCAGTCCTCTCTCACAACTACTGTGCAACCTTTTTTAACCTTCTGGAACATTTTACCATGTTGCTGGTGTGCTCAAATTTGGCCACTGGCAGGTTAATTTTGGAAGCATCTGGAACTGGCACTGTCCAACATAGTGGCAGTTTCTTGCATTTTCTCATAGAAGCCAGTCCTGCAAACCCCCCTACCAAAACTTTGCCACATATGCCATGTGTTGTCAAGATTGAGATGCTGTAAAATAGACATAAAGCAGAGATCTAAGGAAATTATTAGCAAATATTTTGGGTTAGGCAACAAAGGGGAATTATTCTTCAGGATCCCAGGGCTGAATTTATATACCTGAGGTCCACCTAGTTCACACTGTAGAGATGAAGATCCACTTAACACTCTGAAAATGTTACCATCTTTGTCTAAGAGGAAAGAGTTGATTATAATGCTATTTCGAAACACTCTTAAGTGTGTTTAGAAATATAGAAAATTTCCTTTGATTTTCAATACAGAAAAAAAAAAATCTAATCAAAAAGACTATATAATTTCTACTCTTTCAAGAGCCTTTATGCTTCTGGCCTTTCTTGAAATAATTCTTTCAGCCACAGTTTTCAGACATATTTTGATCTCTTTGTCAAAAAAAGGCTCTTAAAGATTTTTTTTTTTAACAGTTTAAACTGTCTGAGAATCACTGCCTTCTTGTTTGTCTTCTATCAATCATAACAACAGAATTCTACAAAGGGGTAACTTAATTCTAAAAGTAATAGAGAGAAAATATCAATAGATGAGGTAAGCAAGCTAAGATACTACAGTAATGTTAAATATACTTACTACAGATCACACAGGCAATGCATGACTGAGATAACAAGAAAATTACATTGATGAAAGAATAAAAACTGGTAGGTAGAAGAGAAGAGTCAGTTGACATAAGAAGCAGCAGATTCTGAAGTTTTCCTTATTAGTGCTTAATCTTATTACAAAAGGAGTATATTATAAGAGTAGAAGCCCCTTGTACTGGTTCAAATAGGAAACATTATGAAAGAATTTCTCAAGACACAGTAATCAAACCTCCAGCAGTTCACAGACTGGAGTAGAGATGAAAAAAAATCCAATTATAAATAGTCTCAAAGACACAGTGGAGAGTAAAAAATGTTAAAACCATAGCTTCATTTGGTAGGTAGAGTTATACAGTAACAAAGGAATAAACAAAGAGAATATAGAAGTGGAAAGTTCAGAATTACTGTGAAAAGTCAGACTGTTCTCAGGCACAGGTGTCAGTCCAAAAACCTAGGACAAATTGTGTCCAAATTCACATCCAAAATGCATCATTTAGGCCCATCTCTCACAGAAATTAATGTAGATTAAAAATTTGCAGAGGAAAATCTATTTAAATTTATAGCATAGAAGTACTGAGTGCTATCTGATTTATATATGCCCAAATTGTGCCATTCATCATGTTCTTCACATTTGGCTGAATGGTATGCTTTAAATCACAACTCAAGCAAAAATAAATCACTGCCTAATTAGAGTTTTGATTTTTTTTCAAAATGTATTTTGTAAAACTTAGGCCACATTCATTCTCTTGCTTCGAGTCTATACCACTAAACAACCTAAAAATAGTCTTATTGTAGTGCAATTATGGGATGGTATAGAAGTTCATAATTATTTCCTTGCCTTTATTTTTATCTTTGAGCTAAACTAATGAGCAGAAATACCAAAACGAGCCTGTAGCTATGTAATTGACTACTTATGCATCCTACCTATCATAATACATATGTCAGTGTGCTGCTATGGTTAAAGTCATGTCAGTAGGGAAACTAATAGCAAAACTCTCCATCATTGAGACTAAAGTGTTGCCTATTAAGTGCAAATTAAATTTTAAAAAAGTGTTCAAATATTTACATTATTTCTAAAATTAATTTCTCTTCAGTGGCACAATAGGCTTCTTGTAGTAATAATCAACATCTCTATTATAAGAATTTAAATTCTGATTAACATATTGCTCTCTTTACTAATCTGTAGAGAACACTACAATAACTTAGAAAGCCATTTTAAAGAGACAAATTGAAGAAACATAAAAGTAAAAGAAAAATATGGAAAAGACTCTAAAATATTTTACTAGTGAGTAGAATGATATAGTTTTCCTCTTTTGGGTTCTGTAATATTCTTCATGGATTCCTACTTGTTTATTTATTTTAATATTGATTTGTGAGTTGATATTCTTCCATGAAGTGTCTGAGAAGATAATAAGTCTAATTTGGAGCGCTACAATGGATAAGTCTTACAAAAGTAAGAACAGCATGTAGAAATGCAAGATTTCACTACTGAAAAACAGATTGGTGTAGTTTTATTTTGGGGTTCTTTAGATGAAAATAACTTTGGATGTCATTGATTTCCTTTTACCAAAGGAATTTAATAAAGTCTACTGGTACTGATGCTCTGAATGTAAAGTCTACTACCTTCTTAATTCATAACAAATCTCCTTTAATACATGCTGATGCATGATACACATCCATAACTTTATGGTAATGGCTCAATATATAGACCCAAGAAGACAATAACCAAATTATTTAAGTCAAAGGCTTAAACCACCAAAGTATGTATGTATTGCATGCATTTTTGAACATATGATGCTAAAGTGTTTTCAGTACTGGGGGGGAGGGAGCGGCTTCATCTTTAATTCTGAACTTCTCTGTAGTCTTCAGAGGATGAACACACTTGACCACAAGTTTCAGGAGTAAAAGAGGAGTAACAACCACAGTAAAGTGATAAATCTGACATCAATGTTGGACTAAACCGGACTAACGGAGATTTTAAAATAATATGTGAGAATGATAGTATTTCTGTGACTGTGTAACATATTTTGAGATGAAAAAATGAGAAGTCTATGCTTGAGTCCTTCCAAGAGATTGTGTTTGATTGTCCACAAACAGCGCTTTTAGCCATTGACAGAAGAATAACCAGATGACAGAGGTTACATGATACATGGGTTCCTTTCATATGTACCTGTAGAAGATGAAAGCATGCAGTCCTTGTTTGGTACCTGAAACTGATGTCATATGTCAATGTAATAAGCAAATATAATACATAATTTGATACCTTGACAAAAAAATCTTATTCTGTTTTCCCAGATATTGATTCAGAGTAAAGATTATGGACTGAACTCATTACAATATATACCTTTCAAATACATATAAATTTCAAATTTTGTGAGTAATGGACACATGAATTATTGCACAGATTACTGTTATGATTATTCTGGATTTATTCACAGTTAACTGGTACAGTTTATCAATCCTCATCTAATTCAGAATGCTGCATATTCAGTAAAAGGGCATGAACTTTTAGCCACAAAGTGAGATTCAAAACAAAACTAGAACAACATTCACATGAGGTTTTAAGTTTTTTAGTGTAGCTCCTGATGATCATGGGTGTAATATTTAATCTGTTCATCTGTTTAACTTCACCCTCATGCTTTTAAATTTATTAGTTACATCAATCATTAAACAATTATCTGGGGAGCTGGCTTTAAGTGAAGATAAAGGGAAGTAAGAAAAGCTGAAATTAAAACTGACCTGGAAAAAGTATGTCAGCTCTTCATACAAAAAGATCAACACTTCATTTTGGTGTTTTCTAGAACTGATTTTCCCTCCTTTTTTTTCTCCGTGTTTTTACGCATTTTTCTTCCTCTTTATCCTTTCTAAAAAAGTTAAAATGCAAGGAGAAGAAAAAAAGTGTGGTAATGGATGCAAGAGAATATAAATCTGCTGTTTATTTTTCTGGAAAGGTACAGATTAGTACATTTACTGACTTTTTAGAGTAGCAGTCTATTTGTTTATTATGTACTAAGAAATAAAGAAATCACCCCCAATTAGTGTGTCTGATAGTCGAGTGACTGGAAGAGCTTAGAATAATAAAGATAGTCAGGTGGTTGTGTGGGGCTGAGCTGCCAGTTGGAGTTAACACACACCACCCGGATGAAGATTCTTTTGAATTTTGTGTGACAATGAGAGACAGAGTACACCTTTCTTTCCTCTCAAGAGATTTGAATTGTGAGGTCCATTTCAGTAAATACACTGATCTACAGAGATGTTGTCTGCCTTGAGCTTGTTACCCTAAATTCTCAAGGCAATCAGTGGAGATAAATAGGTATATTGAGAGAATCATGAACTAACCATACCTATAATTTTTTTCTTGACCAGGAAAAGAACTTGAAGTGATTAGTTAAAGTGCAGATGTCTAGATTTAATCAGATGAATTGCACCCTGGTCATGTACAGTGGTAATTTGAAGCACCAAATGGGTGTGCATTTTTGCTGTGTAAATAGAAAATGAAATAGTGAATGTTGGACAGAAGAAGGAGGAAGGGACAGAGAGAAGTAAACATGCTTGATTTAATATGGACCTCCAAAGGGGATATGGTGCTCATAAGATAGGTTATATTCTGTGGTGAAAATGAGCGTACACATTGTCTCAAGGAGCTTTGGTGAGGAATACAGTCCTGGATGGTCTAGTCTTAATTATATACTTTAAAAGTTGATAAATCGGAGTCTGTCACAGATGTGCTGGGACATGTTTTTAAATTATTTCTTTCTAACCTAAGCCTACTGTAAGGAAGCTTGAAGGGAAAACTGTGAGAGAAAAGTCCAATTGAATTTGGTTTTCCACAGTTTCAGAAAGGAAGAGTCTTACTGGAATTATCAGTGAAATTGACATGAAGCTGTGCTCACCAAAGCATAAGAAAGGCATCACAATGAATATGCATTTGAATATAGCTTTGCAGCCCTAAAAAATATTGTATAAGTTTTAGCTTCCTTACCTGAGATACTTTGTTAGGTGCCACAGGAAGAACTTGGCCTAGTACAGTATATCTCATTCCCTGCATGATAAATGGGGAGAGGTAAGTGATTCCTAAAAGATGTCCTATCTGACCAAGTTTTGTCACCTAGGATGCAACCCACCTCAAGTGTTTATGGACATTCAAGAATAAGGCTTTAGCCTGACAAAATAATCTAGGCTGTGTTATAGACATTAGAGAGAAAGAGTTTCTCTCAGAGAACAGCTAAACAGACATAGACAGCATTTACTGTGTAGGTGCCAAGCTGCCCATGGCTCTGCACTGAGTGCTGATGGACCCTGGCTTGTTGTCATAAGCGAGTCTCCTCACTACTGAATAGCAAAGTAGCTGAGACATTCCAGCCTTGATGTATCATAGAATGGCTTGGGTTGAGATCTTAAAAATTATTTGGTTCTAATCCCCCCCCCCCACCACTACAGGCAGGGATGTCACCCACTTCACACATTTGCTTAAAGCCCTGTCTAACCTGACCTTGAACAGTTCATCGGCAGCTTCTCTGGGCATCCTGTGCTAGGGACTCATCATCCTCACAGTAAAGAATTTCTTCCTAATATCTAACCCATCTCTCTCCTCTCTTTACACCTGCCCGTGTAAAGATGTTGCTCTCCCTCTTTTTGAAAAGTCCCCTTTAAGCCCTGGAAGTCCACAATGACATCACTCTTTGAGCCTTCTCTTCTCCAGGCTGAACAACTCTGACTCAGCCTGTCTTCATAGTAGAGGTGCTCCAGTCCTCTGATCAAGCTTTGTGACTTTTCCTGGACTTGCTTCAACAGTTCCATGTCTTTCATGTGCTGAGAACCCCAGAGGTGTATACAGCACTGCAGGTGGGGTCTCACCAGAGCAGAGCAGAGGGGCAGAATCCCCTCCCTTGACCTGTTGGCCACTGTGCTTTGGATGCAACCCACGAAAATAGTTGGCATTCTGGGTTGCAAACACACACTTGGCTCATGTCCCGCTGTTCAACAACCAGAACCCCCAAGTCCTTGCTTGCAGCACTGCTCTCAATGACTTTTTCTCCCAGTCTGTAGTCATGGCAGGGACTGCCTAGACCCAAGTGCAAGATCTTGCACTCGGACTTGTTAAACTTAATGAGTTTCTCATGGGCCCACATCTGAAGTTTGTCCAGGTCCCTTTGGATGTCATTGCTTCTTTCTGTTGAATCAACTTCACCACTCAGCTTTGTGTTGTCTGCAAACTTTCCAAGGGTCTACTTGATCTCACTGTTTCTGTCATTGATAAAAATATCAAAGAGTAACAGTTGCAAGCCATGAGCGAAACCAATTGACACCAACTCCATCTGGACATAGAGCCATTGACCACAACTCTCTTGCTGCATTCATCCAGTCAATTCCTTATACACCGGTTCCACCCTTCACATTCATGTCTCTCCAGTTAGGAGATAAGAGTGTCTTGTTGAACCATATTGAAAGGCTTACTGAAGTTTAGATAGATAAACATGTAGGCAGACATATTCTTCTAATGAGTTTCAAAGCTACCTCTCTTAATTGACAGTTTTTGTCTTTAAATACTTATTGTAAAGAACTCTTTCATGAAATGCCTAGGATTTCATCCCAAAAGTATCCATGTGCATTAAGCAGAGTAGATTCCCTTTATCTTTGTTTTGTTTTGTTGGGTTTTTTAAATTCAGCTGTTTTAATTAACATTTGTTTTATCAGCCAACACCAATAATATTTATACACAAAAAGTACAGATGAGTTCTCAAAACAAGGTCTGTCTCTCACAGATGTATTCGTGGCAAGAGTCAAATAGAATGACTGATACCAGCTGGCTCTTTATTCTGTCATACGTTTTGATGTTGGATTATTTTTTCAGGCTTCAGGCTTAAGGGTCTTTATTGTAGCAAATGAATTTAACAGTGTGTGGCTTGCATTGGGTATGTAATAGTACATATTTTTGTGGTAGCCATGTGACACATTTTGAGAGTTAAAGTTCTTGATGAGGATGTGATTCAATTAATATATATGCACTTATATAACAGATCATAAAATACCGTAACTAAGTTGAACTATTTTTATAAATTAAAATTAATTAAAATTAAGAAAATATATTCCACGTTTTTATAACTTCTTCTCTAGAAATTGGTTGCTTTTAGTGAAGCTATTATCTTTCTTCACAATAAATAGCTTAGTAGGGTTATGGATCAGTTTAAGTTTATCTGCTTTTCGTATTTACCTTAGTAACTGAGAGATCATAGATTCATAGAATGGCTTGGATTGAAAGGGACCTTAAAGATAATTTACTTCCAATCCCACTGTCATAAGCAGGGACACCTTTCACTAGACCAGGCTGATCAAAGCTCCATACAACCTGGCCCTAAACACTGGCAGGGAAGGGACATCCACAACTTCTCTGGGCAACCTGTTCCCCTGTCTTGACACTCACACAGTAAAGAATTTCTTCTGAATATCTGATTTAAACCTGCTCTCTTTCAGTTTGAAGCCACATATTCCAGTTTGTCCTTGCACTGCATGTCCCTGTAAATATCGCTCTCCATGTTTCTTGTGGGCTCCCTCCAGGTATTCGAAGTCTGCAATTGGTCACCTCAAAGCCTTCTCTATTCCAGGCTGAAAAATCACAATACTTAGCATTTCCTCACAGGAGAGGTGCTCCATCCCTAATCATCTTGGTGTCCTCCTCTGTACTTGCTCCAAAAATCCATGTCTTTCCTGTGCTATTTCTTCCCCAGAGCTAATGCAGCACTGCAGGTGAGGTCTCACCAGAGCAGAGTAGAGGGGCAGAATCACCTTCCTCAACCTGCTGACCATGGATGTTGGAAAAAACCCTGTTGCTTAACTGTAGTGTTGCTTATAATGTTAGAAAGTAAGCTCAAAGTTCAGTGAAGATGTAACTAGAATCCCTGGTTCTTTCTTTGCACCTAAACATAGATAATATGGTGAGGGAGAGATTAAAGACAATGGTACTTAAAAGAAGAGAAGCAATGAAGAAATTTTGTATCATTACTGCATAGAAATGACCAGACACAAAGGGGTGGAACCATCTCAGAACATTCTTGAAAATGATTGTTCGATCATTGGCAGCATTCATGATAAAAATAGATACATGATTGATACTTTGGAGACAATTCATATATTCATACATAATATTTGTCCCTTGTCTGTGAGTTTGGTCTTAGTATTTAACCCTGTCTACATTTTCTCTAAAACTCATCATGACATTTTTGTACACTTCTGCACTCAGATTATGTTACAGAAGCCAGACTTCTGGGCTGGCAGAAACACGGAATAATAAAATGACAAAAACATTCAATTGAATTTAATATTAATCTTGTAGGTATAAAAGTGAACCCACATTGACAGAACCCACCTTCTTGAATCAAAAATCAGAAGCAGATGTCTGTAAATGTCATTTAGTGCATAATATAATAAATGCTGTATACTTTACATATTGACATTCAAAATTGTTCATAAACATCAGAGTTAGCAGTTGAAAAGTAATGAGTAAAATAAACTCCAGTTTCACACCAAGAAGCAATGTAATTTACATTTATGGGATATTATTTGTATGCATTATTTATAGAGGTTTTCAAATGCTACTGGTTCTCTTATTACTTTTAGAGGCTATTTTTCTGATTATAAGGAGGATTATTACAGCAGAGCTGTTCACAGCTGGCTTGTTTGCCTTTGCAAACAGTCAAAGTTTTCTTTCAGCCCTGGCCAAATCAGCCAGGAGGTGAAACTCATGACTGGGAAGTTCAAACAGTCTCCTTCAGGGCTGGCAAACTGCATGTGCGGGCCTGGCCAATGGCAAATTTTGATATGAGGGAAGAACTAATATCTGATTACCCAAATCTACCTCACTGCACAGTGAGGGTCTGCTCCCTTGCCAATCCTTGCAGCAGAGCTCTGAACATGGTTGCAGCCTCTCACTGCCAGCAGCACTGACATATTGAGGAGGGCAGGAAGCTCATACCAGATATTCCCTACATCCATTCTCACATAGTTTCTTATTTTTCTTCTTTCTTCTTTAAAAAGGAATAATTCAATCTGAATTTCCCTGTAGATTGTCATCTTTCATGAAAAGCTGTCACAGTGTTACTGTGTGTATGTGTACAAAATACAGGTACAGCTTTCTCACATTATAACTTCCCTTCCTAACAAAGTCTTTGTATCAATTCTACTTAAATGACCTCAAACTTTAAGAGGTTATGACTATTGAAGAATCTGCAGTGAAATTTTCTGAAAACCGAACAGTGCTAGCATTTCAAGTACACTAAAAACTGTCTGCACTGTATCTATTAGATTTTATTAATAAACAAGAAGACATTAAGAGAGTGAATAGTTAATACAAAAACTAAAATAGGAATTCCAGTCAGATAAGAATGCTAACTATAAACTGTGGGAGAAATTGTGATTTTGGAACTTTATGGCATTACTGATTTTTATTTCCAGCTTTGTTGTTACTGGTTGATACTGTTTCATTAGCTAGAGGTTTTGCATATCATTTCCCTAGGCTGTGTGTTTAGAAAAGAAAAGCAATAATCCAGAAAAAGTATGTCTTGCTAAGGTTTTATAAATTCTTTCCTCTGAAGCTAATTGACTTGTAAATTCCATTGTTCACAGTTTACAGTTACACAAACCTAGAACACACTCCAAACCTCAGACTGATGGCGGTACACAGTAGAAGCAGGTAATCCAAGTGACACAGCAGCATGAGAGTGTAATTCATCTGATAAAGTGTCTTTGCTCTTCATTACCTGTGCCTCCATGTGCACCTGTAGGATCACAAAACATAACATTATTAAATTGTTCCTTTGTTTTTCGCTCAGGCCATAACTTCTTCATGTTTAAAGCAAATTCTACTAACGAGTCATCTTTGTTCTCAGAATTCATCCTTACTCAGTAAATTCCTACATATATGACAAAACTAGAGATAAATTGCAAAAAATGGTAAAATCATTTTGGTGCTTTGCTGAGAAGTAAGGATGAGAGGCACCTGTGGGCACTCCACTGCTGTTTAAATCCAAATTTGATTGAAAGCTATTGATGGATATATTGGGTTTGCACGGCCAGGTTTTGGTAGTAGGGAACTGCAGGGATAGCTTCAGTGAGAATCTGCCAGAAGTTTCCCCCATGTCCAGCAGGGTGAATGCCAGATGGCTCCAAGGCATGGTGCTGGAGGAGAGACCACCTGCAGCCCATGGTGCAGACCTTGGTGAGGCAGTTGTGCCCCTGCAGCCCATGGAGGACCACAGGGATGCAGAGATCCACCTGCAACCCATGGAGGAGACCCAGGCTGGAGCAGGTGGATGCCTGAAAGGAGGCTGTGAATTTGTGGGAGGCCTGTGCTAGTGCAGGCTCTGACCAGGGACCTGCAGACCCACGGAAAGAGGAACTCACCCTGGAGCAGGTTTTCTGGTAGGACTTGTGAACCTGTGGGGGACCCATCCTAGAGCAGGCTGCCTTTGAAGAACTGTACCTTGTGGAAGAGCGTCCCATGTTGTAGCAGTTGGTGGAGAGCTGTTGCTGTGGGATGGACTCACACTGGAGAAGTTCATGAAGAGCTGTCTCCTGTGGGAGGAAACACCTCACTGGAGCAGGGGAAGGATTCCTCTCCCTGAGCAGCAGCAGGAACTACTTGTGATGAACTGACCAAAACCCCCATTCCCATCTCCCTGCATAACTCAGGGGTAGGAGGGAGAAGGAGAACTAGGAAGGAGAAAGAGTGGAGGGAAGGTGTTTTTAGGGTCTTATTTTACTTCTTATTATCCTGCTCTGATTTTGTTATCCATATATTCAATTACTATCACTGAGTCTATCTTGCCTGTGATAGTATTTAGTGAGTGATCTTTCCCAGTCCTTATCTCAACTCATGAACCCTTTGTTATATTTTCTGTCCCCTGCCCAGCTTCAGAGGGGAGTGATAAAGAGGCTTTGGTGCGTGCCTGCTATTCAGCCTTGGTCAACTCACAACTGTCCATTTTGTGCTCTAACGGCAATACTGATGATTTTTAAATTTTACTGGGGTGTTTTGTCTGCTACAACTGGTCTTCTCACAGTTGAATATCTGCTTTCTTCAGTATAACTGCAAAGTTCAGTTTCAGACTTTCCTATGTATAACAGTGTAGACTCAGCATTTATCTAGGCAGAATCCTCTGCCACTGCTTCTCCCTGCCTTTCTTCTGCAAATTTGAACACAGCTGCTCATGTGAGTTGACATTTTGTTTTTGTGAGGTTTTGTACCTTCTGTGCCATATTTCCTTCAATGCAGATTTTAACTGAGTTTGTACCAACTGTCAGACAATAAGTTTTGCCACTAAATCAAGTTTAGCTCTCAAGTTTATTGGTTCTGCCTTGGCTTGGGGAAGAATGTGTCCCACATAAAATCATGTTCTCAATAATCTTATATGGGATGAAAGCTGCTGCCAATAAAAAAAAGCAGGTTTGTAAATAACTTCATCATGTAGTTCAAGCTGAACTTCAACTTGAATTTATAGTACTTTGTTGGCTGAAAATGATATAGTTAAAAACCATCAGCAATACAGCTTAACAACTGAGTTACAAATCCACACATCATTAGTTTCTTATTAATCTTATGTTTCCTAATGTAGTGACTTTTGAGAATAGCATTGGGTCACAAGTAACATTTAAAATCTATTACTTAATAACACAAGCAATTTGCCTAAATGGCAGAGTTAAGGTTAGGTTAGTATACAGCTCATCCTTGCTGGCCCTTTGTATTTGACCCTGTAATGATATTTTAAATACTGTTGTTCTATGTGAGACAATACTATAGTAAATTTAATATCTTTTTTTTAAAGAATGTCTGTTATTTATCTTACTATTTACTTCTCAAGATTTTTTTTAGTCTGTTCACAGTCAAAAAAACCATGAATACAAATTTAGTTTAATCATCAAGGTATTACTAATAGTTCCCCAGCAAAGCTAAAATTGATGTATTTTCTCTTAAAAATCTGCATATCATTTTTCATACAGAATCTTAAACTCAGAAATTACTTTGGGAGCAACTCCTAAACTGAATGAAGGTGTGATTTTCCTAGAATGATTTTGGGCTGATATATGGTCTGCTTAAAATTCAAAATCTGTGACCTTGATAAATGAACCAGAATTTCCAAACTATATGTTTATATGTATTAGGAACTTCTCATAAATTTGGATGAGAATCTTTGAAGATTGGTTCTTCTCATAAAGTTGGATGAGATTCTTTGAAGGTTGGTTGTGGTTTATTGTTTGTTTTGCTTTGCTTCCCCAGTTAAATAAATGTTTAATCTGTTCCTAGCATGCCTGTTTAGAAGAACACTAATCTTGAGGTCAAGGAACAATGAAAGCAAAGACTTCCTTGCTTATCTCTCCTAAGACAATGTAGGAGCTCCTCTTTAGTGACTCTGTCAACATTTACTGTTCATTCATTTCTCATAATCTCCATAAAATATCAGCATGTTCTCTAATGGGCACTTCTGGAAAACCTCTTCAGCCTGCACTGTCTGTGGCCCTGTGCTATTTCTCAGTACTGGGCCATTTGACTTGATAAAAAAGCCAACCTGATTCCTCTGTGTAAGAGCAGATAAGGATGACGAGGCAGAGTAGCCTGTGTGCGCTGCTAGAGCAGTTCTGTTAGAGTCTCTTTCCTACTTCCCCCAAATCCTTCTCTTGGCACACATCCATGACAACAGGGAAGCAACATTTTTTCAGAACTGCAAATTACAAGAGACAAAATATGATGTTTCCTAGGAAAATGTAGAGTGATCCCCTGGAGTTTTGTGATTTTCATTGTGGTCAAAGCAAATGTTTGAATAATTGGTCAAATGTTTGCAAAGCAGTTTGTCATTGATTTTATATGTAAAACTTCACAGCTTTTTTCAACTGCATATTGTATGTTTAATGTAAGCAATATAGTATTCTGACACCATGGACTGGCATTAACATCTCACACTATTTTACATCTATTTTAGAACTGCTACCCTCCCTTGAGCCCTTGGTAATATTTAAAGTGGTTTATTAACATTTCCAGCCTGCATTAGATTACATAGCAAAGATGTGATTTGCCGTCAGATAAGATGCATTTGTTAATGTGATAATGACATTCATGTCTTTTAAAAGTTCTTTCTATTTGCAAAAGAGTCAAGTACTACATATTCCTCTCACATTACTGGGGAGCTAAGGCCAAAATTCTTACCACCCTTCTCCAGAAATAAAAAATTCTGTGTTTGCTACCATTTCTGTAGCAGCAAAAAATAGTGAGCTGGCTCAATGGAAAAGTCACTAGAGATCAACAGTGCACACCACTCTAACAAAATACAGGCTGTTTAATTAATGACATTTGCTGTCACTCCTTATTGTGACTTTGTTCTCTACTTACTGCATTCTCATTGGTACTCTGATCCTGTTAGAAACCTGTAACTTTATGGACAGGCCCATGAACAATACATTAAGCCATATTGTCAATTTTCCTATTTGAAAAATCGAATGCCGTGGCTTATATGGGTAACTGAATATTTAACTTACTATGTTATAATAAGTACTGTGAGAAAAGATGGGTTAGAATTTAGCAAACTAATAATACTAAAGGCTGGTAGGATTACAAAGCCATGACAATATAGAGAGTAAGAAACTGACCCCTTTTCCTCAGAACAGGTGCATCGATCATTTGCAAAGACTGTGCTGTGTGACTTCACCATAATGAATACACTGCTTTGCACCCTCTTGGACTACCCTGGGAAATGCAAACTGAGCTTTAAATGTGGGAGTTGGGTCACTAAACTCTATTGATTAATGCTTCTCTCACTACTTAAAGTTATATTTAAATCTAACAGTCAAAGCTTCTTATGCCTGCATACTTGACATTTATGCTTTTATTCTGTAGATGTTCCACCCTACAAAGATATTCTAGGCTGAAAGTGATTTTTCTGGAGACAGGCCCTTAAAGAGACATTAGGTTTTACATTAATTTGGTAGGTTTGGGGACTGTAGGTAATTTAAATTAGGGGTCCATAATCATAACTCAGATTCAGTCAAGCTATTGAAATATCCCCATTTTAACGTAATCTGGAAGTGTGCTGTGCAAAGGGTAGTGAGAATCAAAAGGCCCAAATGTGACCTTGCACATACAGAAGGTGCAACACCTCCTAAAATGAGTAAGATTCCTCAGCTTCAACACATCAGATGAATTTTTATGTAGAGATATGTTTTACTTTGTGTTGATTACAAAATAAATTTATGACTAAGGTACAAATGCAGTGAAATTAATCCCACTGATGCTGATCTGGGGAAAACGGGAAGGAGAGGAAACACAAGTTCCAGCACTACTCTAATTAACATAGAAAATAATGCTTATCATTAACATGGTAAGCACTGTTGATAAGAAGGAAAATAAAAATACGAGCATTCATAGTGTTGATGTAATTAGACATGTACTTAAACATGTGCTTTTACATTTGCGTTGCAGTGAAGCATGCACGTGCTTGAATGGTTGCTCGTGGGTGACCTTTATGCTGACCTAAAACACAAAATGTTTCTGCAGTTTTTCACAGCACCCTTAAGGGATTCTGTCTTCTTCCATAAGGATATTTAATTTAATGCAAATTAAATATAGTATTGTGCGTAGCTGAATGTACATCTCCTGCTGAAATCTGGCAGGAAATCTTCTGGATGTGGCATGAGGTCTGATCTAGGATAAACATTGGGTAAGAATTACAAAAGGCAACTTTGGAAATTAAGGAAAAAAGTTAAAAGTCCACTAATTTAGTCATCTGAAATGTCTATTTTAAGGTTAATGCAGTGTGAAGGAGAATATAGCATAACTAGTTATACAATGTAAGCATTGAAAACCCCCATGTCTCTTCCCCTCCCCCAATCCACATTAATCTAACTTTAAAGGCAAACCACCACTGTCTCTCTTCACTCATGCAAATATTCAGCTGAGTGAAAGATAAGTGGTGTTTCTTGACAGGTATCCTCAGGGAATTTTGAGCGGCAACTACTGCACAAAATGAGTAAAACTACATTAACTGTAGAATACATAATTATGGGAAAGAAAAAGTCATCAACCAATGGCTAGAAAAAGCTAGCAGCTAGTGTATTTATTTTTAATGTACCTGGCAAATAAGTATTTTGTTCAGTACATAATCTTGAATTAAACCCTATATTTAATGAATTGTCTTATGTATTAGACTTAATTTTGAACTGGAACCATGAAAATTTTATATTAGAACATCTTGATTCAGTATACAATCTTTAAAAGTGTCTACAAATGTGTTTTCACCACACCTCTTTCTGTGTCCCAATAGGCTTGTGTATGTTGGCAGTGAAACAATCATCCTTCTGCTTTCTAAATTTAAATGCCATTTTAAATTGTGGTATGTAGTTTTAGAACCTCAGAAATAACATTTTAGTGGATTTTCAGTGTAAGGCTGGGTTTAAGTTGGCCGTGATATTGAATATGTCTCTTGTCTTGTCCTTTCCATCATCAGGCCACAGTTTCGTGGGTGGCTCCCTGAAGAAATTGGGGCAGGCAGCTGCAGCTGCAAGTGGAGGTTTATTTTGAGACAAAAAAGCACAGTATAGTTAGGAAGTCTCCAGAAGATATGGATGCAATGATCTGGTAAGGCAAAAATACAACTTTCTCCTGAGGGGAAGAGGAGGGTCAGACACTGACTTCTTCTCTGGTGATCAGTGACAGAACCTGAGAGAATGGCCTGAAGTTGTGTCAGGGGAGGATTAGATTGGATATTAGAAAAAGATTCTTCACCCAGAGGGTGGTTAAGCATCAGAACAGGCTCCCCAGGGATATGGTCACAGCACCAAGCCTGAGAGAGTTCAAGAAGCTCTTGCACAATGATCTCAGCTCAATGCTGTGACTCTTGGGGTCTCCTGTGTGGGGCTCAATGATCCGTGTGGGTCCTTTCTAACTCAGCTTATTCTGTGATTCTGTAAAAAATGGAATGTTGTGAATGCTCCTGAATATTTGCATTGAATTTTTCAGATGCCTTTTTTTTCAGAACCAGTTTAATCTGGCACTCATAAACATAATAAACACTGAGCTGGGATAGTTTTCACCACACACACAAAAACTAATTAACCAACCAACCAACCAAATAAAAACCCCAAAACCCAAACACAATGCCTCTCCCTCCCTCTAAAAAAACACCCAGAACCTAATAAAAAAAGAAAAAAGAACTATGCAATGTAAAGCAGCCTAAATAATGACAACCAGCAGAATTTACCCAGAATTAAATAGATGATAATTTTTGTGTTCTTCCCTCTTAATTCTGGCATTTTAAAATGAAGACTAAATGAAGAAATAAGGACAAATTTGAAATTGATCCCTGTTGCTATTAGATACAATTCCACTGAAGTCGATAAAGTTGTGTCTGCAATGATTTTGGCTTGGAGTGCAGTTATATTCCTCAGCACCGTGTAATTTTTCTCTGCTTATTTTTGTTTATTTTGTTTTAATTTCCTCTTAAGCCATTATAGATTTTATTTTTAAATAAACTCTACTCTTCATAGGGACATCTGCTTGTTCTGGTTGGCAATGTGTCCCAGTGATGATGATTTTACTCTATCAGTTTCGAGTTCTGGAGTGGAATATTAATATTAGCAAATAACAGCATGCCTACAAGACAGCATAATGAAGAGGGATGGTGTGAGGACAAGCAGCACATTGTAAGGAGCCTCAAGCATAAAAAACATATACTACTGCTGTAATAAGAGATGGTATGTATGGGAAGATTCAAGAAGAAATGATCAATTAATAACAGAGTGCACAGAGAAGAGAAATTTAGCAAGACTCTTGGGCCTACTTTAAGAGGGCAGGACATTCTGAATAGAATAAAATACCCCATTGTACTTTGTTATGTAGCTCAGAAAACATCATTAATCTCCAGCTAGTGAAAAGCATGTATAGAGAGATATGTATATGCGTATATAAAACTATTATACTAATTATATTTATGTTAATAATGTTATTAATATTAATTTTAAACATCCACATGATACACCAATAACTAACTAGCATTCGGATACCTACAGTTACTGACACGATCAGGGCGAAAATGTATAACTTAAATAAGGTTATAATGAAGTGTCTTGACTTGCATAGGAAATGAGCAATGAGCTACACCAGAGAGCAGGCATGCCCACTCCTTCCATGGGGAATGGCCTACCGGAGTTTTATGTGACACAATGGTAGAGCGCTTCAGGGACTGACTGTGTAAATAGGGAGTGTTAATAAGTAGATTATTTCAAACTATTAGCTCTCTAAATCAGATATGGAAATGGCTGTAAAGACAACACAGCAAAAATTACAAGGAAAACTTTTAACTTACCATGCTTTATTTTCTCTTTAGCAGAAAACACCATATTTGCAGGAGCAAAATTAAAGCTTTTAGTAGAATGAGCTTAACTTGTTTACTTTGTTCATTTTTATGATAAAACAAATAATCATCTCACCCCATGACTATTTTGTAAATAATTATTATTTTTAGTTTGCCAGCTGTCTCCACTGCAAATAATGACAGCTTTAGACAGCTGAAGAGATATAAGCAAGTTGCATGCAGTGTATCTGGTTGCTGCAGAAAAGCCCTATTAATGCTTACCACAGAGCATATGCCATGCTCTTTTTTTCCTGCTCTGGCATTTGAAACAAATATTATGTTTATTAAATGTTTATTAACTAGTATAAAATTTGAATGTTTGCTCTGCCTATGCTGAGAGCATCAGTAGCCAAATAAATGTTTTAGTCCACTTCATATGTGACATGAATTTGTAGTTTTGTTTCAGAATCCAGTCCTAGGCTACTAGTATAATGAAGCCATGTGATAGTACCTTAATTATTCTACCTGTTAATATGACTCAATTCTCTTTAGAAACTTCAGCAGCATCCTACTGATTTTATTAGAATCTACTTTTGGCCACAAAGTGGGTTGGGTTAGAGCTTTCTATTCAATCACTAGCAAGAAATGATGGCCTAGTGAGGAAATTTAGAAGTTTCTGATTTTTTACATGTATTTAGATAACACAAAGGGAAGAAATCTAACCACGAAAAAAAAGTAGAAAAAAAATAGTATGTTGGGTTCAGCTGCATTTCCAAGTACAGCACTCTTACTAAGGTGAACTGGAGTTTGGCATCTACATATACTGCTTGATGAACCACGCGGTTGAAGCAGAACACTTTTTGTAGCTTTTGAACAGATATATTTTTTCTCCTGTACTTCCTTCTACTTTGTTTCAGGGAGCACTTCAAATGGTAAGCTAGCATTTTAAATTGCTGATGTGCTTTTTGCTCTGTAATATGAAATAGGAGAAATCAGCCAAAAAGCATTGTGTAAATTTGAAGGTCTGCAGAAATAAGGTTCTTGGAATGAACTGTTAGATCCTTGTGTTTCCTTCTGCCTTGTAGGTTTTCTGTCTTCCTTGTGTGTCTGGTGAAAGCTAAATAGAGCCTCCTTGTAAGGGTATGAATGCATGAAAATGGCAAGATAGACTGTCTTGGGAATTTGGTATGCAGACAGAGCAGGTAGTATTGTCCTTGTTTCCTGATCTACTTTCATTCCCTGTCTGCTTCTCTAATTTGGAAAAAAAATTGATTGAGACATATATTCTATGCCTAGTGAATTTTATGGAAAATACTTTTTTATTGCAGAAAAGCACGTCTGTACTTGCTTGAAATTAAATAACAAACTTGAAATTAAATAACGATCAGTAAATATTTGCATCAGTGTCACCTCTATAGGTGTGCAATTTAGGTTATCATTAATGTTATAAATGTACCTATTTACCATATGGTTACCATCATTTGTAAAAGAAAGAGAAAACAAGCTATAAAACCTAGATTTATCAGTGATAAAATGTGATTTTAAAGTGTCCAGGCTACTTTCAATAGATGCAAGACTATGAATATCAGATGTTGCAAGTAAAACATCCAAATATCAAATAGTCTTTTCTCAAAGAAGTTTAGCAAGCTGCCATTCTTTCTTTCAAATAATTCCTGGCACTACGCATACTATAATGGCACTGATAACAATTGAATCTGTTTGAGCTGTAGTTCCAGGCCAGTTCAATCAGAGCTGACTTTATTATTATTATTATTATTATTA
>VZRN01005166.1:127397-185494 GCA_013397935.1 Dasyornis broadbenti | reverse complement strand
AATTGTAATGCCTGTTAAGTTTTCGTAGGTATTTCTTTGACCTTGTGGAACAATTTTAATCACATTTAACAAAGTAAAAAGTGATTTTAAAGAGAATAAATTCCTCAGAGCTAGTGAAAAAAAGACCTGAATAAGTGTTACTGGGAAGCAGAGGTTGCAGCTTTCACTTAGGGGAATACTGGATGTTGGAGTACATAGAACAGAGACTCACAAGAAGTGAGGCTCTCCAGGTTTGTATTCATCTTTGGGGTTTAATTGCAATAAATTAATGTGCCTGCCTGTGCCATAAACTCCTCTCCCTGACTAACAAAAAACATACATGAGTTTTAAAGACATTTTCTCTTCCTGATTTTGAAATATGACGAAAAATAACATCTTGTTGAAATTTCTATCTTAATGATAATAGAATTTGCGGTTGATTAAGGTTTCTGGAATACTAACTATTCTTAAGTGTCTGTAGAAACTGAAAAAGCAGTACACCTCTTTAACAGACATGCTCAGGAATTAACTAACATGAGAGGAGTTAACTCATGCTAGAACTGTAGTCAGGTCTACGCTAGATGGCACTTGAGGCTCCATTTATTCAGAATGTGTTGAATTGCAGCAGCTGGAGCTTGGTTCTTAACATTTTTGTGTCTGTTTGACATGAGTCATTAGTAATTCTAAAATGAGATTTAATAATTCTCACACAAGTAGTAAGCAGGGAATAAATATTTCATATTGTAACACATATTAAAAACATTTTGGCATCCTACATATGCCTCTGGAGCATCTCTGTGGCATCCTTATGGAAGTCCTTCAGTGTATTCTAGAAAAACTATTGCTTAAATAGCATTCATAATTGCCCTCAGGCAATTTTCACACACTTCCCAGATTACTCTCATATCACCTCTTGTTAGCTGGAGGTGATTTAAACAAACAGCCTTGGAGTATGTGCACACAGTGCATCTGGGGCAGTGATAATGTCTGTCAGAATGAAAGCTTGGCTCACACTAATATCATCTTGGAAGTACACATTTAAACAAAGAAGGTTGCTTTGGTAGAATGGGAAAATATGAGAATTTCAAATATTATCTCTTCACAACCCTCCCCTTTTCTTTTTTGATTGGAAGACATGGAACCGTTTTTCTATTTTTTTCTATTGCCATATTTTCAGTGGTGGTACTGCACAAAGTGTGGCAACTGCTTGTGCTGGAGTGAAAGGACAGAATGTTTTCTCCAGATTTACTCTTCAGTACTGACCAATATGCCCTTTTGACACACATGCATGAACAGAACTCTATATTTTTAAGGCTTTACTATATGACATAGTGAACAGTGATGCTGTACATGCAATTGCTGAGTCTGCGGAGGAAAAATGTGATGGAGAGTAAATCAGAAAACAGTTTTTTTGGTCCAGTGAAGGTAAGATGCTGTGATTAACCCTATGAAAGGGCAGGTCTGGTGTTCTGCAGGCTGAGGGATGGTGGTGGTGCAAACCCTCTTCTTCTTTTGGAGACTGTGACTGCTTTTTCTGTAGGTACTTATTACCTCTTTTATATTTTCACCTAATGTGTGATCTTTTATACATGTGGGATATACATTCTTAATGAAATCTTAGAACAGGGTAGGATGGAGCTTGTGAATCTCTCTCTCTGGGTCATAGCTCTTCAGTGCCCAGTGATCCACGCTTGGTGGTCGGAGTGTTCGTGGCTGGGGCTCCAGCCCTGCCGTGCTCTCTGCTCGTGCTCTCTGCTTGTGCTCTGCACCATTCCCGTCATGCAGACTCACTGCATCCACATTCACACAAGGACAGACCTGACCCCTGCTTTTCTTCTGTGTAAGCCTGCTGTGGGTCTCCTTGTGCTTTAATCATCCACAGGTTTAATGGCAGGAGAGATTAATTTTCCACAGAAGTGGCTCTTAGAAGTGCTGAGCACAATTCCACAGGAAGTTAATGACAGTGTTAAGCACTTAGCAGTTCCAAAATATCACATCCCACATATGATAAGCAGTTGTGCAAAGGCAGTTATGGTTAGTAAGAGGAATAAACAGCCTTCAAGGTGAAGAACTGTACTTTGTAGATGACTCTTAAAGCAAAATTTCTAATGGTGAGTTAGATCAAGTTTTTTGTGGAGCATTAAATCTCCTTTATTAATATAGAAATCAATTATCACACTCCAGCAATTTACCATTAACATTCGTTCTGCATCACTTGAAATGTTGAACAGCCATAATCATAAGAAAAGAACAGAAACAAAGAAAAGCTGTCCCCTTATTCCCCAAATAGTGTTTTAATTAAATTTCCCACAAAAGGATAGCTTTCACATAACAAAAAGGTACCAGATCTTGGGGTCCTTAGCTGTTGTCTTAGACATTAGCATTTTACCAGTTATTGACATAACTTCAATTTGTGAGGCACACGTTTTTAAAATGTACCTCTTATCCTACTCTAGACAATGATTTAATCAGTATAATAGTATCCTAAGATGTGCCCCACAGCCTCTGCCAGGGTGGAAGGGAATCTGCATGCTGTGTTTTAATCTATAGAGCACATTTCAGCTAGTTAGTATTCCTAAAGATGAACATATTAATATAGCATTCTTCAGAAGCAAGACGCATCTCACTGAGACATCACAGCATGCTTTCAAATTGGGAAGGGGCAGGATTCTTATGAGGCAATGAGACAAAAGGGTAAGGTGTGCATATGTGCCAGTGCATGTCTTTTGTCAGAGTCACAGGGCAGGAAAAAATATTTAGAATTGAATCCCTGAGAGGTTTTACCTATTAATTCTTTAAAGTATACTTTATCCATTTATGTTGGAAGAGCGAATAATGTTTTAATGCCCATTAGTTAATAACAGAGAACTGTAAGATCCTTTCAGATTTTTATGGTAAGTAAGCTTAAGATTTTGCCAGTAAGAAAATTTTGCAAATGTTCAGTCTAAGTTTGCAATGGTGCTTTCAGACCATTAGTCTTGAAAAATACTGCCTTACACTTGTTTCACAAGTCTTCATTCTTCTTGGTATTCACATGTCCTTTTTGTTAAACCCTTATGAAAGCTTATGCAATGCTGACTTTTCTATGCATGGTTTGACTAGACCAAGGTCATACGAAGCTGTCACTTTCTTAAGCATTTTACCAAAATGAAGTTTGCATCAATGACATTTTCTTGTTTCGTTTTAAATAAATAATGACAAGACTCTCTCTAGCTGGCCTGCTGCTCAGGGTTAGCAGATGCTCTTTGTTGCACAGTTCTGTTTCCCGTGGAATAAACAGCAGGATGTGTGGGTGTAGTCTGGGTTCAGTTTGCTTTCCTTGGTTCTGGAACAGACCATCACAAACGTGTTTCAGGACTCTTACCTCCTATTCTATGACACATTCCCAGAAAGTATAGGGATCTTAAATTGTGTGTAGATAAATTAAAATAAAGAATGAACCCTCCTATGTGTCACAGCTTCCACTTTCACTAGCACAAGCACAGCAAATAACATCTTCCACTATGTGTTTTCAAGGATCAAGTTTTTCTTGGGATGCAGGGATAAAATCCTTGGAAGCTTTTATATGACAGCACCAGTAGGAGACTGTTAGCTTGCTGTTAATTGGTATGTTTGGAGAAACAAATTTTGAATGGTTTTAGAGCAGAATTATAGAAAACACATAGGAATATTCAGTCTTGCTCTTAACAGGAACATTTCTATAGAGAGCAGTGAATAATATTAGCACAAGGTTTGACTCAGTGTTTTGGACTTTAAGCTTCAACTTCAGTGCTGTGTTTTTCACTCAGTAATATGCAAGTCCCTAATTACTGCATGAGTGTCTGACCCCCAAAATGATTTTAAACTATTTATGCCAGTGCAAACAATCTAAGAAACAAACAAAAAAAAAAATCCTGTTGCAGAACTCGAATTAACATAAATTTGCTCTAAAGACACTTCTTATTTTTGACAGAAACAACACAGTATTGAATTGCGTAATAATGTAGGAATTCTAAATAGATTTACTCTTCCCATGCCAGAGGATTTGATGCAATAAAGCTCCGTATTGAGACTAATATGATAATTAATATGTCCCAACATGTTAATTATCATATTAGTGCAGGAGAGCTATGGTTTTGTACTATATTTTTGTGTTTTAATTCCTCTAAATTATATGTGTGATTCATATACATCTATAAAAGAAGAATGAAAAGAAACAGCAAAAGCACTCAAGCTTCTTTGTCTTGTGCTGGCAGCATGAGATGCCTAAGATGGGAGCATAGCCCCTGTAAATTGCTTACACAGTAGGTAGGGAGAATGAGAGAGAGGCTTTTGTCAAGGGTGATTCAGAGGTTAAGTGAACAGAGCTGCAGTCTGGACCTGACTCTCTCTGTTCCATTGTGGAGGATCCTGGTGAAGTCTGCTCCTGATTTGGAAGGAGCATCCTTCTTAAAAGGATGTGATGACAGCTTCAAAAGGAAGTGCATCTGGACCTTGCAAGACATGGTTGTTTTGGGGGGTTTTTAGTTGGTTTCATTTTTTATAGTTTCCTAAGGCAAACTTTCCTTTGTTAACAAAATTATGGGAAGCAACTCTCAGAATCACAATATGAAAATTTGTTTGTCCATTATACAGAGTAGGCAAAAGTTTTCAGTGTTAGAAAAAGACTCTGGGTCTGAATTTAGTTCTTCATCTCACTCGTATTTAGCTTGTCAGATATTGTGATTTCTACTATGATCAACTGCTCCTATAAATTACACATAATTGTAACTCACTATGGGAAAAAGAAGAATAAAGGTTGCTATTACCAAAAGATTTTTGATCAATCACTTTGTGGCAACTAACCTTATCCCTATCATTTTCCAATGGACCTTCTGACATTTGCATGTGTGTAAAAGTTGAATGAGGATTTAAATATTTGTATTTATTCTTACACTTGTTTTATCACCTTATATTTATACTTCTAGTTTGTTCCCAGACTAGAAGACAATTTTTTAACAGAATGAAAATTCAAAGAAGCAATTGTAAAATATTATTTTTAAACATGTATGTATGCAGGGCCAGGGAAGTGTTTGCTCCCCTGTACTTGGCTCTGATGAGGGCACACCTTGAGTGCTGTGTCCAGTCCGTGACAGGACAAGAGGAGAGCACTGCACCAGGAAAGGTTTCAATTGGAAACTAAGAAAACTTTCTTAACTGAACAGATTGTCAAGCATTGGAATGGGCTGCCCAGGGAAGTGGTGAAGTCACCAATCCCTGGAGGTGCTCAGGAAATGGCTGGGTATGGCACTCAGTGCTGTGGTTTAAGTGACAAGGTGCTGTTCATTCAGAGGTTGAACTAATGATCTTGGAGGTCTTTTCCAATCTTAATGAAGCTATTATTCTATGATGGAAATTAATGCCACTTTTTCTCTTGGAGTATATTCTAACAAGGACTATAGTTGCTTTTGAATTGATGTCCATTCTCGGATTTCAAATAACATAAAATTGTTTCTAATTTATGAAAAGAAAGTGTTACAAAACCAACTAAAATCTTTGATAATACTCTCATGTTATTCTCATGGAAAGGAGACTTTTGATATCTATGTAATACTTAGTTGTCTTCTGCCATCAGACTCAAATATTTGGGGAAAAACATATGAGAAGTAATACAGTTAGAATGTAATTGTAAGTAAATCAATAGTGGGCTTAGCGAAATATTTCACATGAACAAGATATAAACAAGCATCCCGGGATTACTAAATTAGACTGTCACAATCAATTTTATCACAATGGAATCTGTCTCAGGTGCAGCGGAAAACTGCTTGTTTATGAACATTGAAATCTGTATTTTCCTTGGCCTGGTTGAATTTGTGTGCCAGGGGAAGGGCATAATGCTTGGTAATGCATTTCCCCCCTGAAATGCAGCATAACTAGGTAAAGCCAAAACATAGTATTGGCACTAGACTGGCATACTTTAGGATACTAGATAGGTATATGTAGACAAAAATCAAGGATTAAGAAGATTCCATCTTTATAGGATTTCTATATGCTTCTATGTTTCTATTTTCTATTAAATATTATATATTTTCTTTTAAATATTATATATTTCTATCTATGTTTTACCTAGCTTCAAGTAAGAGGGTGTTGAAGGAACCTTAGAAATCTCTGGAAGAGCAACATTTAAGAACTCTTCAGCTCTAGGTCTATATGCTTTCTGGTAAAGGAAGAGTTAATACACCAAGACCGAGAAAACACCAGCCCCTACCAGACTTCCTTTGGTGTATAGAATTAAATAACTAAAAGCTATTTCTTTCAGAGCTGACAAGCTGCCTCACTGAGGAGTAGGAGCTCCTCTATGAATTCTGTGGGATTTGTTTCTTTTCAAATATCCCTTGCCATATGTCTTTTAGGATGAAAAAGAGTCAAATGCTTGGTGAAATTAAGGGATGGAGGGTTGTTTTTCAGTGGGTGTGTTTTTGTCTTTTACTTTTCTGTGAAGGCTTTAATCCTAGAGGAGTGTGTGGAGGGATTTGGTATATTGCAGTTATTTTTAAAGACTATAAATCATGGACTGGGAAAGACTAATAATCTTGAGGAAGCAGAAATAAATGTCTTGAAAGAAAGCTTTACTATTGCCTCTGTACAAGGTCAACAATAAAAGAAAATGGTGAGCAGATATTCTCTTCTCTCTTGGGTGTTACTCCAAGAGCACACTGATATTACTAATGTGCTATTGCCTGTCCGTAATTGTTTTGGGGAAAGTTCCATGAAAAATCCTCACAAAACATTTGCTTTCTTCAATTATAAAAGGGCAAGTCAGAGGCTCAGAGTCTAAAAGGCTCCTGAATATCATAATACATCAACAATTAACTATCACTTCTCTGGATCCCTAGGTTGTAAATGGACCTCCTTTATTTTTTATTTCTGAGTTCAAAAAGTATTTTGGACAGCAATCTCTAGACTTCTGGAGGCAGTTGTTGGAAGAATTTGTCAAAATGATCTTATGAAACAGATCCCTTGAAATTATTGTGCCAAAGCAACTTAGTAAAAGATCTCCCCCTGGTTTCCACTTTGATGTTTCTGCAGCTATTTTTTTCAGTTTCTTGAAAAATCAGTGATTTGCATTCTTGCAGTTGTGGGACAGGAAGGTGCTGTTCTGTAAGCAGAACTTGTGCTGCCTCATTTTCTCTTGCTTTCAACAGTGAGTTTGTTTGTCTTCCTCCCCTTCAATGTACAAAGCTAATATAGGGGAGAAGACCAGATTTCTATTACCCAGCTCTCAATTTTCAGAATTGCTGTAAATAAGGAAAGGTTGGTTCCACCCAATAACTTTACAATGTATTGATTGACAAGTAGCAGTCAGATTTGAGTGTGGCAGACAAATTAAATAACTAAACTAAGCCATAAGTTTGATTTCTTCTAAAAAGAAAAATCAGTCAGGAAAACAGAGAATTGCATGGAGACCTCACAGCAGCCTTCCAGCATCTGAAGGTAGCATACAAGCAAGGTGGAGAGGGACTCTTCACCAGGAACTTTAGTGACAGGATAAGGAGTAATGGGTTCAAACTGAAAGAAGGGAAATTTATGTTAGATGTATGGAGAAATTCTTTACTGTGGGGGTGGTGAGGTACTGGAACAGGTTTCCCAGAGAAGTTGTAGATGCCCCATTTCTGGAAGTGTTCAAGGCCAGGTTGGATGGAACTTTGAGTAACCTGGTCTGGTGGAAGGTGTCCCTGCCCGCAGCAGGGGAGTTGGAACTGTATGATTGTTGAGGTCCCTTCCAACTCAGGCCATTCTATGGTTCTCTGATTCCACGATTCTATGATTCCATGATATAGGCAATTTAAAACAATTAATCTATTATTAGAATAGAGAGAGAAGGAAAGAAAGAATTAGATCATGTTTTATTATTTCTTTCATTCCAGGGCCTTGTTTAGGTCTGTCAAGATTAATTTATGGAGATATTTTAGCCTTCTTTTTTGACTGAAATATAGTCTGAATTTTGTCTTTCAATGAGTTTTATACTCTTTTCCTAGTAATTCTTTAAAGAAAAATTTAAAGAAATTATATAATTTTTTTTAATTCAATGTATAGAAGTTAAATTTTACAATGAGACATTTACATGACTCTCTATAGAATAGCATTTTTGAATTTCCCTAGACACGTTTCAGTGGGTTTTATGTACTATGAAATTTACAGAGATTTTCAAATCCCTCAAAATATTTATCAATTTACAGTTGACATAAACTGTTTCAGGCCATTAACCTAACTTGACTTTGAGGAATTCAAATAAGATAATCAGGTTAATGAATGATGTGATGGTTTCCAGCCATTGTAGAAGAGGCAGATGACAAGGGTCTAAGGTAGGGTTCAGTGGTCCCTTTGGTCTTGAAATTAACTATGACTCTGGTGGATCCTGGTCTAAGGGTGGAGGAGGGACTACTTCTTTCTTTTTTCCTCAATATATGATTAAAGAATAAGTTTTTTGTTTTCTCCTGTGCTTCTTCCAAACAAAATCAATCACTACATTAAATAGGTCCTAAAGTTAGGAGATTGTTCTTAGTTAATAACTACCTATTAGCTTCCCCTGCTCTCTACTGCTAACAAAACAGCTTAAGGGATCGGAACAAAATAAATCAAAATCTTATATTCAGTTTCAGTTATGTCCTTGGATAAGCATGTATTGTATTAACAAAGTTGTGTTGCTAAACTCCATTTAGTCAACTGAGGATTGTTCACATCCAAAAAAAAGAATAATTGTTTCTGAAATTGTTTTGCCAGTTTTATAAAACCAAGTTTCCGACTTTAGACTCTCAAGCTTATATTTTTTCTCAGCAGAATTCTTAAAATCTAAGAAAAAAAATGAAGTAAATGATTATTTACGATAAAAAGAATCTTACATCAGAAAATCAAAATAAGGTATTACAAGAAAGTTGGGCAAATGTAATAAAAGGCAATAGTATTAATAGCAATAAATGATTATAGGTATTCTGATTTACGAGAGAAAATTACATAGAACCATAGAATTGTTGAGGTTGGGAAAGACCTATACAATCATTGAGTCCATCCATTAATTCAGCACTGCCAAGCCCACCACTAAACCATGTCCCTAAGTACCACATCTGCACATTTCTGAAATACCTCCAGAGATGGTACTTACCATGGGCAGGCTGTTCCAGTTTGCCAATCAGTTCCTTGAGGGCTTAAAATAAGAGAAATAATGAAGCTTCTTTATGTCATGGAAGCGTCTGGTAGTAGGAGTAGGGAAGAAGGATCTCTCTCTGAGGGACTATCAGGCAGGGTAATATGACTTTGTCTCTGACTATTAGGGAGGGATTAGCTGGAAATGGGGGTACGCATGCCCTTGTCACAGAAATCTGCAAATGGGCCAGAAGGACACAAAGAAATGGGGCTTTGTGGGTAGGTAGCAATTGGAGAAGCAGATGTGGATAGTTCAGAGCTGTAGAGCTGCTTGCTTCTATTCATGCTTTGTTTGGGGAAATAGCACTTTGTGTATTTTGTTTAAATAAAGGTACACGAAACTGTATCTTTGACTGATGTCTGCAATTTTCTCATTCCAATTGAACTAACCTTTCAAGGCCCCAAATTACAACCAATGGACTTAGGTCAGAGGAGCAATGGCACTTCTTTTATCGCCGCATTTGCATTTCATGTAATGTACCAGTACTGAAAGGAAGGGGATTTATTTCTTTCAACATGAAATTATATGTGCCTAAATAAGTTTTTTTCCTATTGAGGCTACCAATAAAAACTTATGGTAATAAAGCTGCACAAGTGTGCTGAAGTACTTCTTCTTTAGGGATTAAAACCTCTCTCTGTCTACCTCTCCAGGATGAAAAATCATCAAAACTGCTATTGGTTTGACCTGCTGCTTCTCTTACTTTTTCAACTTGGAAATATGTGCTTGCCAAGTGAATTGAAGAAGGGAACATGTTTTGTAAGCTGTCATTCCATATAGAGATTTACAGCTTTCCGTTTCAATTTAGAATTAAAGAATGATGGTGTAGCCCTTCCCTGAAAAGTCCAATAAAACCAAAGTGATGCACCCAGTATATAATGAGAACTAAATGGAGCTTTCAAAATCACTAGTAGCTATGCATCTCTGTCAAGCTGTCATTTATCACACAATCAAGCCTCAAGCAGAAACCAAGCCTCAAAGTGGAATTACAAAAACATGTTCTTGAAGCCTTGCTGAAAAGCTTTCAGGAGAACATTGTCAGAAATACTTTATTTCATTTACTTCTTGAAACTACATAGTTACTATCTAATGGACAAACATTTCTTGGACAAGTGTCAAAAATCATAGCTTCTACTCAATGTATGAATTTTAATAAATGTTTAAATTATATTTTCCAATGGTTGTGGTATTTAAATACATATAGCTCAACATCAGTAAGCAAAGAACTTTTTAGAGCAATTTTAATGTATCTCTTCCTATACGACAGTAAAACATCTGTTTTTACATAATCCTGTTGGTTAAAAAGTACCTCTGCAAGTCATCTAGTCTAGACTTCCTGTTGAAGTAGAACTCCCATGAACACTAGGTCAGCCATGACTTTGTGCAGGTGCTTCTGGGAAACCTGCAGGGATAGAGATCCCGGCTCTTCTAAGTCAAAGTGCCACACCACACTCCTGGTGAAGGTGTTTTTTCCTGAAATCCGATGTGAATCTCATAAACAGCAGCGTGTGGCTTTGGTCTTTGCTGTTGCTTCTGCCACTTCATCATCTCTGCCATTCCTTTCAAGTAACTGTAGGTTGTTATTAGGAGGTTCTTAGTCTCTCTCTTGTCACCACATTATGTGATCTAAGCTTCTTCAAAGTCTTCTCTCATGGTCTAGATCCCTTACAGAGTACCTTCCAGTGGACCTTCTCCAGTTTCTCTGCACCCGTCCTTAATGGAAGCAGAACAGGATGATAACTTCTTTCAGACTGCTTGCTACCCTTTTTCTAATGCAATTCAGTAGGAAATTTGCCTTATGGAATGTAAATGCACTTTTCTTGCCTTGTACTGAAGAGAGTGTCCACAGCCGCATCAGCAGGATGCTCCCCTCAGCCTATGCTGTTGTATGGAGTTATCCCACCCCAGGTGCAAAAGTGGGAGCATCCCCTTATTGAATCTCATGAGGCTTCTGTTGGCCCAGTCTCCATATCCATCCATGTCATTCAGAGTGGGAGTTCAGACATGCTGTTGAACCACTTTCCCCCTATTTAGTAAATCCTCTCTAAAATTTGTCATATCTGTCATTATCCAAATCACTGATGACAATATCAAGGAGTGCAGGAGTCAGTAGTGGTCTCTGTGGTTCCCTGCACATCACCTGCCACCAGTAACCAATGGCCATTGGCTCTATGAGGGATAACGATGTAGCGAATGCCCAGTGTTCTCTGGTTCTTTTGAGATTCAGACGGCTCCAAAGGAAACTTCCTTTCAGTTTAAAAAAGTACTTTAAAAACCTTCTGATAGGACACTACTGGCAGAAGCCCAGTAGCTACAAAAACATTTCAGGATTGGGTTATTTTTAGTTTGACTAATTAGACCACTTTTCCATGTGGTTTAATTAATTTCTCGTTAAGAAAAAGAATATTTTTTTCTTCAAAGAAAAGGTGTTCCAAATAATAATAATACCTTTAATGCTGTCAAATTATTCTAAAGACACAAGAAAAGCACCAAGAGTTTTAAAACTTTGCAAGTAAACCACCCTTTTTTGTTTGGTTGGTTTTACTTTCTTCTTTCAGGGGCAGCTATTGCCACTCCTGCCCACAATTATTTCTGCCTGCAGTTTAAATGACTTAGTCATCTTTCCTTACGATTTGTCAGACATCTTAAAGTAACCTAAATTGCAGGAACAAAATTGTTTCCACAAAATCAGAACGCACACAAGAAAAGAGAATATCAAGGTCATCTTGTCCTGTTCATTCTAAAAGGTACTCTTCAATTTATTACTATTAAATAACTCCTTGTGTAAATAATGTGCATGAATCTTCACATGCATTTACAATCTGAGTGTTCAAAGGTAAGTAAAAACAGCTTAAACACAGCAGGACACAGGAAAACTCAACATAACAGGTTCATGGGGATTTCTGTGGTGTAGACTGTAATACGAAAATGTTCTGTAAAGCAGGCTGAAAAACAGGCAGTAAGTTTTGTTCTCATCCTTCTTTCAAAGTCACTTATTTTCAGCCACTTCAAATGCTGTCAAATTCCAGATCTATAAATCTATTTTGAATACCTTGGAAAACCTTCATTAACCTCACAGAGGAAGAGTCTAAGTGATGACTCTTAAAGGAGTTGAACACTTCACTGTGAGGTCTCTGGGCGATTCTGTCCTCTCTTGCTTGGACCCCTACTTGAAAAAGAGTATAGAAATATTATATACAAGTGTGGCCTGCTGTGGAAATAGGCCTGCAGCATATTCATTATCATCTTTTAGCTGTCTATATCTCTGTTCTGCAATCTTTTAGTAAAGATCATTGATATCTGAATACTGCTTGGGATCCTGAATAATTTATTTATCTGTATAAAGGTACTGCTTAGTCCTCATACGTGCATCACAGTGGAAATGTGTCACCTAAACATCAGAAAATAACAACACAACTTGAATGAAGTTGGCTTAGATCTTCTCTTTTCACTGACTAGAATGATGTCCCTGGAAGCTGGAACAAACCCTGCAATTCAGCAAGACCTTTAACGTGATCTGTACTACTTAAGATCCCTGTGCTATTGGCACAGATATTAATGACAATAACCTTTCAAGTTCACTGCCACTTGGACTCGCATCTGGCATCTCTGAAGGCAATGATCCTGAGGGTTCTGTGTGTTTTTAAACAATGGGTATTGCTTCCACATATAGCACACAACTCTTTCTCCTTTTAACAGCTAAACCTCCATTGACCAACTTCAGCTGTTATTTATTTCGCCTTTAAAGATGATAGAGTACTGTTAAAGTCACAGATAGTATGTTGGCTACAAACAAAAATAATGGAAAAACAAAGCAAAGGAAGTCTTCTGAAGTGGTCCAATTTTCTGTTGCTTCCTCTCTCATTTATTCTTGATAGGAAGAAGTAAACGTTTAGAAAGAAACTCATGCATCTCTTTATTTTCTTTTTTTTTAAAAAATATAAACCATTAAATTGTGTGACTAGTTAACAGTCGACTAAGCTCTTGATGAAGTGATATAATCTTTCTGAAATAAACACTGGCAGTGTACCAGCTGCAAGCAATGTTCAGTTCAAAAATAGGAAATCCAAGCATGCACAGATAAAACTGGGTCCAAATATTGCTGCATTTTTCACTTGTTTAAAAGAAAATTTAAGGATCTCTATTCTTTCTTCTGTATCCAAGACAGATTCAAATCTGCAGGAAGACCCACTTCCATATAAGAAATTAAAATAGATGTTAACCTTGTGAAATTTTTGATCTGTTCCTCACTTCTGCCTTTTCCAATGCCTAGCCAATGTGCTGCCCTGAGGCAGCACAAACATTATATTCATGGCATTGACAGATGCTTTTCTTCCCAGAAAGGTGAGAAAGGCAGTAGCCAGGTGATGATGTGAGCTCTCCTACCTGTTTCTTATACTTTTTTGTGCCAGAATGTCATTTATTTACATTTTAGTGTCATCACTCCTATGTATTGAAGGAAAAATATGGGGTAATTTTTAAATTATTGCTTTCTAGGCCTCTGGTTTTCCCTGTTTCTCTGGCCTGTGGAGACCTTTGTACTCTCTCTCCTACCTTCCTCATTTGAATCTCATTTGAATTAGAAAATTCTCATTTGTAATAGAATTCCTATTTGAATTAGAAAATTCTCATTTGAATTTAATTTGAATATAGAAAACTTTTGACTCTGAGTGAAGGAACACGAACCACACTATTTTGCAACATTTCTGTATATTTCCATGCCTTGTCTGCCTAATCTGAGGAAAGCACAGTAAACTGTACTATTAGCCACAACAATCAAAAGTATCTCCTGTGTCAGCAGCTTGTGTGGAGAGATGGTTGCTGCTATCCAGAACAGTAAAAGCATGTTTAGTCCAAAATATAGTATGTATGTGCAATAGACAGCTTTTTGAAAACAATAAGCAAGAACCCAGGGAAAAAAAAATACTCCTATATGTGGGCAAAATATAAAAATGACTGACTAATGTTAAAAATAGCAAATAATTCAGCATAAATTAATAGTGAGATCCTGAATAAGAATATGCAGCTCTCACAGTAATTTCTCCAAAAACTACTGACACAGGACAAAGCAGAAAAAGTTGTATCTGTATGTAAAGCACAAGGGGAATAAACACAAAGTTCATTCATAGAAACACAAAGAAAACATAATGATAAAGGAGGCAAGACATGAAAATCTGTGAAGAAGAAAATTTACAAGTTTAAAGTAGTGATGATAGTATGTAAATGTAAAATTGTGAAGGTATGGAGGAAACTGTGATGGAAAATGCCCTACCTCTAGGTTAATTATCGCCTAAAGACCATTATGTGGGAGGAGACTGACGAGAAAAGAGAAGGAAAGCAATTCATAACACTGAGGACACAAGCAATTAGGTGAAGGACAAGATTTTGCATAAATGCAAGTTGTGCAGAAAAATAAAAGGTTTGTAGAGTGTGAAGTCGCACAAAGTACTTGGACAAGTTAGCAGAATAAAAACAAACAGGTAATTGAAGGCCTAACAGAGAATGGTGTATGGATGATTGCTCTAGCTTGAAACAGCTTTCTCAGTTCTATTCAAGAAGCACATCACAACTAGGCAGAGGCAAATTATAGTTTAATAAGAACATAGTCACCATAGAAGGATTTACATAAGAGGTAGCAGAGCAAGGAGAATGCATAGCCTGAGATTTCAGGTGCTGTGGAGAGCGAAGGAGCTGTCCCTTTCAGCTGAAATGAGGCAACTCATGAAACACTGTCACTAAACTTAGGACAAATGATTCTCATGATAGACAACTGAGGTAGAACAAAAGCATTCAGAAGAGCCAGTGTGCTGCAGTAGCCTGCCACCAGATGTCCTGCAGTATTTGTGACTGGGACACCCTCCACCCACATCATACCTAGAGAAGGATGCAGTTCTTCAGTACCTACAGCATCTTTCCTGAAGTGTTTGGAGAACCACAGGGGAAAAAAGAAAACGACAAAAAAGGACCCCCAAAAAGCAAGTAATGAAGCACACTGGTAAAGAAAAGAACATTGTTCACGTCAGAGTCCTCACTGTGGTGAACAGCAAGATAATCTTTAGAAACCAGTGCAACTATGGTTTCTTAAAATTACGCAACTTCCATATAGAAAAATGTCCACTACAAATTACTTACAATGCAAAAATATTAACTCAGAAAGCAAACACATTTACTCTATCCCAGATGAAAACAGGAAAATAATTATTTCCAAATAATTTATTTCCAAAGGTACATATTGACAAATAACACTGTATAGAGCAAACAATTTCCTAATAGGTGGTTTTGAATCTTTCTATTTACGTTGTTGTAAATAGTTGAGAATACTATTTGCAGTCTATTAAGATAACTGTTCTCCAAATATGTCAGAAATATGTTGCAAATCAATATTCAACAAATGTTTCAAAAATAAAATGTGTATAGCATTACTCTAGAGTGTAGCTGCTATAAAAGATAATGATGAAATATCTCAACATATGGAAATAGTATGATGTAAAAAAGGATAATTCATACATTATAGTACTGAGAAATGGGCCTTGGGCCCTTCCTCCTTCAAAAACTTCTTGGCAGCTTCTGTACGAGGCTCTGTATTGACAGCAGAAAAAAGAGAAATGCAAATTAGAAGGCTCTGGCTAGGCTATTTCCTTGAAAAGGTCTTTGAAACAAAGATGTTCATTTAAAAATATGCTCCTACAGAAAAATTCCACTTCAGAGTTTCATGACCAGCTTCCACCCTGCCCCAAGGTGGAAAATTATGCAGAGGCCAAAACCCACTTCACATGGCAAGACAATGAGCTGCCAGCAGATATTAAGTGGGCAAGTACTAGGGCCTTCAAGAGGGTCATTAAGAAATAATCCCACTTTTCAGATTAGCTTTGTGGAATATGTCCTCATTCAGAAAACATTGCAGTGGATAAAGTTACCCACAAAACAGTATAAAAGTACCCTTACACACCACCAAGTGATGGAAGTTTGTGTAATAAATTGTTCTGCTGAACTTACTTTTGGGACAACATCAGCCATGGGTCATAAAGATCCCAGACAGGAGATCTGAAAATTCTGACTGGGCAACAAGGCACTTGCAGTGTATATACAGCAGGAAAGGTAAATAGTGTAAACTAAAGGAGAAATAAAGCTTCAATAAAAGATAATTCCTGTTCTTTCTGTGGGCACACAAGCCACCTCCTTCCAGGGTTCTGTGCACAAAGCTGGGTAAGTGTGTGACAGAGCTTATCTTTATTTTTCTGTCTGCCTCCACATCCTGACCACCTCCAAAATGTATTTTGCAATAGTTGGCATCTATAAGAATGGGAAATTTCTCCTTGACAAGACTGTTCTTCCAGAAGTGAAAAGCTATTTTTTTAGGTGTTCCACCTAATTTTAAATAAATAATTCCTCAGATGCCTTGCATGGAGATTAAAATGGGTCCCAGACTTTTTGAAAGACTCAGTTGCCCATCTCTCTTTTGGATAGTTATAAATTATGAGGGAATCTGTGAAGTTAAGGATAAAAAAAGACATAGTAGGTGGTACACACCTTTTCTTCATCGAAGAAGGATTATCTTTCTAAGTATAATATGTAGAACTTTTGTATGTCCAGCTTCCTACCAAATATGATGTCACACCAGACAATGACAGATTGGACACTATTCTTAGTAGCATTTTCTTAAAGGTTAGGTTGTCTGTTTGTCTGTCAGATTCCAGCTGAGACCCAAAGAACAGGAAAAGCAGATTAATATTGAAGGAAAGATTAGCTAGGAATTCTGAGAGAGTTGGAGAGAACAGAAGCCACATGGAGAAAGGTGAGGTTTTAAAGGGAAAAAGAGAAGATGGGTTTATTACTAACAGTATATAGAAACTTTGAAAGCAAAATTAAATCTCAGACTTTATTATTCCCTGACCTGATGATGCAGTGCAGCAGCTACTAGCTAAAACACATTCCACTGCCTCACAGTTGTACTCCTCCACTTAGGTCATGACTATTTTCAAGAATAAAATTTAATTCCTTTCAGTGGCAAACTGTTATTTATAAAGTGTGTTCGGGTTGTGTGTTTGTTTACCAATAGGACTACTCTTTCAAACATAGTACATGGACAGTTTTTCTCCTCATCTCCTGTCGCTGGTTTTTATTATGATAATATCTTTGTTTCTGAGCTTTTATATCAATAATATTATATCTTATTCATCAATTTACATTAGTCTATACTTAAGTCAGTACATGAAATGCTTAAAATTTTCTGTATTTGAGAAATGCTTCTCACCCCTGATTACATTTATCTAATGTGAATTGTGGTGACCTGCTATATACACTGTCAAGCCTTCAATCTGTGACATTAAAATCACAGGAGCTTTACAATTTATTTCAAAGGAAGTTCCTTCACTTTACCTCTTCAGTGGGAGAGAAACAAATCCTGAGTGCATAACTGCTCGACTCCAGCAGAGTTAAAGCAGATGTGATCACTTTGTCTCTTGTGGGTCTGACCAAGTAGATGTCCGCAAAGCAAATCTCTTCTAAAGAAGAGCGAAAATATTTTCTCAAGTCTTTAATGAGTGAAGATATGGCTTTCTGCGGAGAAGAAACAAAAAAACAACTGTGATATAGGCTTGCTTTAAAAAAAAAAAAAAAAAAATAATTACTAAGATCTTGTGAAAACACCATGGCGGTTACTAGAAAGTTTTCTCAACTAAAAAATTAAATTCATAAGTAGTATCATGGTTTTAGGTTTGCTGATACTTGTAAGAGTCTTAAATTGGCAATAAATAAGTTTAATTTCCTGTTTCTTTGCTTCATTCTGAAATTAAAATACAAGGCCATGCTCAACTAGCAATTGCTTTCTGTGTTCAGAGCTGTGAAAATGCATTCTTGAGACAACTTGTCTCCCCACAATTTTATTTTTTTTCTAGTTTTTCATGACCTAAATGCTGGCATACTTCAAAGCTTTACATCAGCCTTGTAAGAAATGTTGGAGGTGAGGTCACCAAAATCTGTTTATACATGGATAAAGCAGGTGAAATTTGGTACACTTTCCAGTGAGAGTTTCTGTTTATAACATTTTATCATGTTTTAATTTAAATTCATGGTGGTTAATCTGTCCAATCCTTCCTTTGTGATCAAATAGCTTGCTGATTCATTTTTATTTTTCTTTAGCCCATATTTCCCTTTAAGTTATATGGGACTTTCTGTTCTAAAAATTCTTTTTAGCAGTATTATTTTGAAAGAGTTCATTATCTCTTTTTGTTTTGTTCCTCCTATTTTTTAAAGTGGCTAATGACAGGTAATAGATGACGGAACTTGTTCCTTCCCTTTTCTCTCATAAAAGAGAGCCTGATGGGGCTTTTGGGGAATAATCCAGACTACCCCCTGCGCTGAGACAGGATCATCCTTTGCAAATACACTTCCAGTTTCTTTTAAAGACCTGTGATGAAAAATGCCACACAGCATTTTCAGATAGGTCATGTCAGACCTTTGCTGTTTGATTATTACCATTAGACAATTGTGCTAAATTCTAATGTAAATCTTTGTAATTTAAGCTTTCTACTACAAGCATGGATAAAAGGTTATAATTTCCTGTTTGAAGTTGCTTTTAATAGACTATAGCTTAGGGAGTCCTTCAAGCATTGAATTAATTGATATTGTGGAATGGATTTTTTCCACTGAAAATTGACATTTTCCAATGCAAATTAGTTTAATAAATAAAATCACAGTTGGGTGAAATTATTTAATACATTGCACAGTTCTTTAGCTCATAGCCTATAGGTTCATATGCTGCAGATAGACCCACTGAGATAATTGCAGCAATACTAAGCTACAATAATAACAGAAACAAAATTTAGCCTTAAGTTCATGTTATTATCATATTCTATTTAAAATTCACTTTATAAGCAGGTTCTAAGAAATGGGAAGTATTATATATTTTAAAAAATCAATATTATTATAATAAATTAAAGTAATAAATATGTTCATAACTGGGTAGTAAAGGTAGGTTGAGTTGGACACTAGGAATCAAGAGTTTCCAAATGTCAATCCTACTTCTGAACTGTAAATAGGAAGAGCAGCCTAGCCTTCCTAGTCCAATGGGTTTTTTTTCCATTTCCCTCCTAGTGTATTCATGTTGTTATTATTGCAATGTATTTTGTTGTTATTGTTGTAATGTATTCAGTCACAGCTACCATTTGATTCTTAATTTCTCAAGATGTGCAATACTGTGAAATAGATCTGTAATGCACATATTATTCTCACCAATTATTATTAAGTACATTTTTGTGTATTGACTGTACATCATGCTGACATATTTCTCCGTATATAAGATACATATTGTTAATTAGGGAGTTCCACTGGGATGCAAAATGACACTTTGAAAATTCGTATTATTTATTTGAAATTATTTGTATAGCTGACAATTCATGCACTGAGAATCATTGCAGATTATAGAAGCACCCATAAAATGAATTACAGTGGTAAGACAATAAACAAAAAGATAATTTAGATTAAAATTTTCTCTCTCTGTCCCTTTGTGTCATTTCAGTAATTTTGCATGTTTCTGACACAGTCTGTGATGTGTTTACTCTTAATAATTTTACTAGAAGCAGAAGCAGAGATTCTTACACAGTAGCACAGTTCTAATTCATTTAAAATTCGCAACGACTTGCTGACATTCACCATATCATCTTCCAAACAAAACTCAAACACATATTTACATAAAAGGATTCTGATATTTATTATTTGAAGGGCCAGTGTTACAGAAAGCTTTCCTTCATCTTCCTCACCAGCTGGAGTTGGTGGAGTGATCAAGGGAGGAGCTTTTGGCTTGCTCAGACTGACTATGAAGTATTTGGAGTGGTGTCTGGCAAAAAATGGCAGTGTGATGCAAAAATAACCCCACTGTCTAATGTACTTTCATGGGCTTGTTGATATAGTATGAGAAGAAAAAGTACAGTTTAGTACACTCTAATAGGATTTGACACTTCTTTTCATTAGGCAGCTGGAAAGATTCGACTTTGGGCACTCCTGGCCACCTGTAATACTTGTGAAATCTCCACTCACTATTCTCAGATATTACATGGCGAGTTCCGAAAAAAATATCCTATCTTTTGTATTCTGAAAATATGTTTGTGCTGGACATTGGCACGTGAGTGAAAGATACCTTTTTGGGGCCAAGTGGACAGGCAAAAGTGATTGTCTCTCTTCTTTGGCTGAGCAGCACAGCCAGCTGCATCATCCCTGCTTCATGGACTTCATGTCAAAATCTGCTGGAGCTGGACTCAGGTTTATTCTCTGTAATTTATGTGGCAGTGTGAGTGTGTGTTATGAAAATAGTCACAGTGGTGCTTCCAGTATGGAGTATTCTCTGTTCACCTTTTCAGTGCCAGGTACAACTTCTCTAAGACCACTTATTGATAGACAGAGTGGAAGTAGTGGACTAGAGTCTACATTTATCTCCTCATTCCCCAAAAGGAAGGTTTACATTGATTTTGGCTTAGCATAGCTGATGTTCACAGAAGAGCACACTGACTTTCCACAGTGCTATGCATGGATTGTTTTGCACTGGCTTAAGTGTAAGTGCAGGTGCATCAATTTAGGCAGATCTGGAAAGAGCAAATGGTATCAATCCCACCAAATTTCATTTATTAGCTTGGAACTCATCTGGAGATCAGTTTCATAGCAGTGTAGATTAGGAAGATTATCCGTGTCTCCTGTTGTGGGACTTTTTAAAGCTTTGCACGTACAAACCTGTGCCTTTAACTGTGAGCTGCACATTGACAAATACTTCACTGTATTTCAGAGAAAACTGAACATACTTGTTCAATGAACATCCCTTTCCATGAACTTTCACAGCATACTTCTTGTCACTTTCGTGTTTGGATACATTTCTAAAATAAATAGTTCCTGCTGAAGGACGGTGTGTAGCCTAAATAATTTCTGGGGTTTTTTTACTGTCCATTAAGTTCTTAACACCACATCTTAATGTTACCTTTGTGCATGTCATGCATGTGTATTTCTCACACTGAGCCTGAAACTTGTGCTTCTTTGTTCAGTGGTTACTTTATTTAGGGCCAAATAACAAGTAAAAATAGCTCAGTGTTCTGTACTAGTTCTTCTTTCAGTATTAGAGGAGGTACACATGGGTAAAACTGATACAGATCCAAAAAAAAAAAAAAAAAAAAAAAATTAAAAAAATAAAAAAAAAAAAAATTCATAAATGTACAAAAATAAATATACTAAAGCAGCTGGTAAAGAAACCAAAAGCCTACTATATTTTCATGTGTAGCCTGCAGCTTCTCTTTTAAAGTGTATCAAATCATGTCAACATTTGATATCATTTTACTTCTTCATCTATCTGGATGATAAACAGTGAGACCTATCCCAGAGCCCATGTTACTGTGCACTTCCTTCCTCTGATCCACCTGAAATCTACTGACCCTTAGAATGTTACCCTGTATGTAACTACATCAAGGCTTTTGCAAATGTGAGTCAAAGACTTGTTTTATTTTTAAAAATAAACAGCTTTTTAACCTGGAGTTCTGTAGTGTTATGGAAAGAAGAGATGTTTTACACCATTACTCTTTTCTTTCTGCATCTTTTTGCCAAATAGTGGGCACTAGAGGTGGAAATACTTTTTTTCCTAAAAATCAGTCTTTTCTGAGTCAGTATTATTATGGAGCAAGCCAGTCAGTAGTAAGGACAAGAAAAGTAGCATGCATTGTTCCTCTGAGAGCTTGGGTTGTGTTTTACTGGCAGACTTATCCAAAGGGAGGATGGGGAGGGATTTTCAAGGTACAGTTTTATTTTCTGCATATTCATTTATCTCATATACTCAGTCATAGGGAAACACTGTCTTAAAGGCTGACACCAAAGGAGATTCATGTTGCCTAATTGTAGCCATATCACTGTTGTCACAGGTGCCCATCAGATGTTCCTTAAGCATGCACTTTAGGATGAAATCAAAAAACACACACTCTTTCTCTACAGCATCATTAGAAGGCAAGACTTGAAAATTAATGGTTAATACTAACCTAAGGAAGTGGCTAGTGCAAACTGAATTCCACTGTAAGAGGACAAAACAAGTGAAGAAAACTATCTCAGTGAGATTTCCAAGTACATAAAATAATACTGAGCAGAGTATATTTCAAATTTAAATAACAATTAAATAGTAGAATTAGTTTTGTTTCAAAAGGAGAAATAGGAGTTATTCCAAGAATATTGTCCTTCGAGGCACTTTTGTATCTCATTCTTTTCTTGGTATCTAGCATGAAACTTACCTACTACACTAAATGGAAAAAATCCCTTGCTCTTAAAAAGAGTTTGCTGCCTCTGTGGAAAATTCAGTACTTCCCCCCCCCCACACTATGAATATTGTTATAAATGGATAAGAAAACCTATTTTTGTTTTGTAGTTTTGTAAAATATTTGGCATTGGATTGTTGTATTTTTGAAATTTAAACTTGCAACTGGAGGAGAGCAAGGTGTCAGGTTGTTTTGTCTATTTTTAATTTGGTATAAATGTGTCTTTAATTCATCCTTGTGCTATAAACACTTATGACAGGTAAATATATTTCAGAACCCATTAAATGCTGTACCTGGAGAGCTTCCATTGGCTTCTAAACAATTTTATGTTCATTTTAATTGCTAACTGTAAAGCATAATTAATTTCAAGAAACAATATACAACAAGAAGTGTGGGTTATATAAATCCTCTCTGTGCTTCTTAATATGCACTTTGTGGGCTTTGTTAGGATGGTTTTGCAGAACATACATTTTTTTCCTCTGAAGTCCTTGTAGTGACAAAATCTACCAGATTATCTAAAACATATATTTTAGAATTGCTAACATATACAATAGCTTATACCACATGAAATCACATAAATCTTGTGTTCTGAAAGATTCAATATAATATAGGATGGTACAATAATGGCCAAGGCAGAAGAGTGTTACACTGTGTAGGAGACTTTCAGGTTGTGACAGCTTCACTTTGTTTAGTGTTGTAGCTGGAAAGAAATTCATTTCTAACAAACAAATAGATCTTTAAATATTTATGAGCAACAACCCCTCCACACACATAACTTAGAGCCTAACTGAAATATCATAGATGTAGTATTAAAGAAAAAAAAAAAGACTAAAGAAGAGAGTTGAACAAGAGCAAGATACAAATATACAAGTACTTGTAAAACAATCTAATTTCTCTTGCGCAAATAATTGCAAAATGTAGAGGCTGGATTTTCTGCCCCATGTTCACTGGCAAGTTTCTGGCGGTCTCTATGCACAGTACCTTCCACCCAGAACTGACAAACCTTTTTCCCCAGTGTTCCACCAGTACAAAAATACCAGATGAGAACAAACATCAGTGACTCCGAGCTACCTGATCCAGTGAAAGATCTTCCTGCCCGCAACCGGGGGTAAGAACCAGATGGTCTTTAAAAGCCCCTTCCAACCCAGTGCATATTGTGATTGTATGATTTGAGGAATCACTGCTCACTTATAACTGCCTGAAGGATGGTGGGAGAGGAGGGTTAACCATGGTGGGTACTGCAGGGCAGGTGGGTGCCACAGGGTACCCTGCAGACTCTAGGAAACATTGCAAGGCACAACAGGTCACTGTCTTTTTATCTCCCTTCTAATCAACTGGGTCCAGTTAAGCGCATTTGAAAAGCATTTGCAAAAGCCCCTCGGGTCCTCCATGCTTTGCAACACCTTCTTAGCTTCAGGATGATAATGCAAAGTAAGATACTGAAACACCAAAAATAGCTCCTGAGAGTCTGGTGCTCAAGATAAACCTGCAAGCTAAGTGGATATCAGCTGGTAAAGGAAACAAATTATAGGGACATCTGAGCTCTTATTGCTTGCTTTTTTGGCTGTTTCAGAGCATCATGCAATTCTCTCTGATGCCCACTAGAGCAATTTCTGAGAAGAACAGATATAGGTCATACATTTTCCTTGACCTGAGGGAATTCAAGCAAATCTTTTGGGATCATGCTGCAGCTACAAAGCTAGGCAAGTAGAAGGTATCCTCCATGCAGTCTGTCGGAGTTGCAACAGAATTCATGTGGTTAACAAGATTATGAAGGCTAGAAAGAAAGCAAGCAAAAAGAAGCCTGATAATGTAGCTTTTGGGTTTAGACGTGAGCTTAGAACTATGGTTTTTGCTCCGTAGTTTCTATTGCATTGACCCTGTAAAGTTCAATTCAAAAAGTAGTCCTAGGGCCAAACTTACAGATCCCCCTTTTCAGAGGCGTGTCCTGAATCCCTGGGCTGTTCACAGCCACTTGCTCAGTGCCCTCTGGGCCCAGATGTCAGCTATTCCCTCTCTCACAGAGACAAGAATGACAAGGTTTAATTGCTAAGGTAAAGGGGAGTTGATGTGAGTCCCAAGTCTCATCTCTAGTTCTCATAATTTTCTTGTGGACAGATAGAGAAGGTCCTCCTTGTGCTAAATGAAATACATTAAATCATAGAATGTGCCACTGAGATTTGATGACATAAATCGTTCCTGGAGATGAGTGAGGAACTGCTTTGAAAGATTAATATACCCGTATATTATCCATAATCTGCAAAGTTAAAAATGAAAGATGCTTCTTTTTCATCAGCTTCTAGTCTCGTACTATTTGCTTATTTATGTAATGCTTCTCATATTTCCACTCCACACATTTTCACGTCAAATGTAAGCCTGCTGATTCTTGCTAAAACAAATATTTTACCATACATTACAAGTCTTAGAAGTAAGAGTGATTTTGACTTAATGGAATTAAAATGTACTGAGATGCATGACGTTTACAATAAAATAATTATTTTAATATATTTCCCCACATGTAATGTAAAATGGGTTTCTCTTCTTTGAGAATAATAAAACCAGATTTTTTAATTAAAATTTGTTCTTGTTTCTCTTCTAGTAAAAATGGTCCATTGTAAATGAATAAACAAAATATGTTCTTCCTCATGTACTGGTTGCGCACATATTTACTTAATAATGTACATTTGTAGTCAAGTTTACCTAAGAATCTCACAAAGTTAATTGTTCAAGTAAATTTTTTCTTACCTTTTTCTCCATTTATTAACCTTGTATTCCCATTATGACTTGACATCACCATTTTTGTCATGTAAATTCTGCATAAAGAAATTCTTGTTACAAATGGTCACTGAAGTGCACAGGAGCTTTTGAACTCTCCATTGTGAAATACGTTTAAGAACAAGTTCAGCAAACATCTGTTGTGTACCGATCCTTCTATGGACTAGAGGAATAATCATATAATCTCTTGAGGCAGCTTCCAGGTAATGAGTCTATTTCTTATGTGATTAGGACTGCTCTATGAATGAATTGTGTCGAAACTGTCAACACTACCTGAATTATATCTTCATAGGAATATAATGTGTGCAAGGAGAATTTTGATAATGGACCAAAAAAATTATCTAGATCTAGATAATTAAGGTCTAAACCTTTTTCTTTCCCTTTAGAAAGAAATCCTACAGTAATGCTGTATGGAAAACTCATTCCAAAGGTTTGGGGAATTCTGCAGTTTTTCATCTGATGATGGCCATGTTTACTCCATCTGTCTCTGATTTCTGAGAATGAAACAAATGCTCAGTAATAACTCCTTTGTCTATGTTACATGTTGTGTTAAGGTGGCTCATTTAGAACAAGACATTTTCAGGGTAGATTTTGCACAAAATATCCCTAAATATTTTGCAGCAATTATTTATAAATTTGGCAATGAATATTTCCTTCATATTGTTGATTGGGTATCTCTGTGCTCTGCTGTCAGTGATAAGTGGCTGGAACCCATCAGTCAATCAACTGGCACCAACTGGCACATGGCTGTAATAAGGGTCTTGTGAAAAAAGATTATTAATACTATAGTAATACTTTTTCCATCTGTGAATCTCAACACATGATTGCAGGACAGCATCTGCAGTTTGTGTATAGAGAAACCAAAGATTAGAGTGAAGTAATTTGCTTAAAGTCATCAAGTGGCCTTGTAGCAGAATTGGGAATAGGTCCTAATGTCCCAAATCTCCACAGTAGTATCTTATTTACTCAGATAGACGCCTTTCCTTGGCTTCCCCTCCAGCCCCTGTCCCCTGCCCCACCCCATTTCCTTTCCAGGTATGCAACTCTCACTTTCTTGGGTTCATGCCACAAAAAGTAGGCGGTAACACAGGAACTTGGATTCTGCATCACTTTTTCCATAAGAAATAAGCTTGTATTAAAGCAAATAGCATGTAAAAGAAGAAGAAATTAACATTCTACTGGTAAATACATTTCATTGATATTTTAAAATATCTTGAATTAATTTGCAACTGTATCTTCCTGTTCGCTAGATATAACTGTCCATCACTGCCTGAAAATAAAATTATTTGCCTAATATTTTTGGAGTTACATATTTCTTTCTTGTGATCTAAAATGTCCTTTAGTTAGCTAATATGGGCAGAAAAAATAATCATAAAGGTAGACAGATTTCTACTAGAAAATTAGACATTTAGATAGCCCATATATGTTATAGTAAATATTATAGTAAAATATTATAGTAAATATTATAGTTAAACCAAATGTTATAGTAAAAACCTTGCTTTTGGCTATATTATAGACTGCAGTGCTTCCGTTTATCTTCAGCAGAAAAATATAATTTCAAGGTATATATAACCTTTTGTAAATGTTACTTCAGATTAAAATTTTTCTATTATCTGGTGTGAGATGGAAAATGTTAATTTTATTTTACGTCCTTGTTCAATTTGTACAAAAGGATTTTGTCAATCCTCATAAATGTTTCTTTATTTTAATTTCTTAAAGGAAATGTATAGTTGTATATTTCATTTCTTTTCTGTGAGATTGCCTTTGTTTTCTTTGCCTAAGATTTATAGGAGATCAATAATGTCAGTAAAATTTGTCATATGTGGGACATTGGGGAAAATTGTTGAAATGTATAGCAATATTGAGCTTTCAGTGTAAATTTTTCAATAAAAGCCTTTAATGTTTTTTATTGTGACATTCTTTTTTAAAATTAATTTATCGCTGTAATGTACTATGAGATTACAAAATTTTAATTAATTAGCTCTGTTCTACCAAATGAAAGTTAATGAAAATTAAGTATGAAGTAGGCACCTCTGTTTTTCAAAATAAATTGAGGGATATACCCCAGAAAGTCATAAAACTCTTGTTCTAGTGCAGAGTGCCTAGGTTTTTCTTATATGTAATACACAGAACCATGTGTTCTCCATACCACTTGGAAGAGGTTACTCTTCTCCCATTCATGTGTGTGAAGGTGGTACATTTAGGGAAACCAGCTGAAATTTGAAAAAATACTTGAGTTGGCTGACTTCAAGAGAAACCCTGTCAGTGAGGTCAGTGTAAGAGGTGGAATACTCACCAGATGAAAGCAAAGGAAATTCTCCTGCCTTAATGTCTCAAACTTGGGCTGGTAAAGCCCTTGAAAAATAGGTGAAAGGGGTTGAATAGGTGCATTTGAGATCCCATGCTTTTGAGAAGTTGCATGAGGAGAGTGAAACTCTTTTGTGGCCCAAGAAGTTAGAAGAAGCTGGCTTTGATCTGCTAAGTCAGAATGGTTAAATAGGATCAGCAAGGACAAGGACTGGACTGGCAGAGCTTTCAGCATATATGAACTGCTGTTCTTCCAGCAGAGCAGTGCAATGTGTACACACACATGCACAGCTTTGAGGCTCTGGAAGTGGCAGCCACAAGGTTAGTGGATTAGTAACCCAATCGAAAAGAAGAAAACATTTAGATTCCTGAAAATGCAAAATAACATCCCTCAGCCTCAAGAAAACACAAAAATAAACAAAGATGCAGTTCAGCTGTAGTTAAAATGGATGTGTGACTCTTCTAGCCCTATATGCAGGAAAAAAAAAATTCTAGGTTGCTTTAGTGATGCTTTCAGTCTTGATTAATTGTCACAGGATGGAGTTAGGTGAAAACCAGTCTGCCTTGTTACTTGGCTAGTACTGCTTTGCAATAAGAAAACCTGCTAAAGGGACTGGATGCAATGGTTCCCCTCTCCCTTCTCACAATTTCACTTTTGGCCAGGAAAAAGATGCAAGCCCTTCATTTAGTATTGTCAACTTGAAGTGGTCTAGAGAAAAACTTCCTAGGCCTTCTTCAGCAGTGTGTACATTCCTATGCATTCTATAGTTCTTACTCAGCAATGCAGGGCTTTTTTTAGGATAGTCAAAGTAGATGATTCTTTTGGCTAAACCTCCAAAAATACCACTTTCTCTAAGGAGGATATATTATCATATCCAAAACCACTTGGAGTACACAACAGCTGAGATTAGAAAGCACCTAACTTCCTCTAGTCTGATCCTTCTACTGAAAACAGGATCAGCTAAAACATGCTGCCCAATACGGCATTCAGTTGAATTTTGTATAGTTCCAAGGATAAAGACTCCACAAATTCCCTGGTCAATCTGTTCCAACGTCCAGTAACCCTTAAATAAGAGAGATTTTTTTTCACTCATGTTTAAAGAGAATTTCCTGTATTTCAGCAATTGCTGCATTGTTTATTTTCCTGATCATGATTTTTATCTTAAATATATTTTCTGTTCAGATATTTATAGCATGAGAGAAAAAGGTATAGAGAAACTCAAAGCCCTAAACCATGATGAGTGAAACACTTGCTCTTGTAGCTAGCCCAGCTTACTTGTGGCATTTGTACAGACATGACAGGGTGCAAATTCATTCTGTTAAAGCATAAAGGTTCTACTCTGCAAAATGGTTTTTTTTCCAAAGACATCATGACAATTTTTTTAATCAAACTTAAAACTTTTTCAAAATAAACTGCTGTATATTGAAACTTTATTCCTTCAATCACTTTACTAAAAATGTCAGCTGCTTTCTAGCACGGAGAAGTGGAATTTTTTACAGATTATTTTTCTACATTTTTAGATACCTCCGTATTTTTTTCTGTCATTTACATAAGATAAGCACTTTAAACTTATCTTTGTTTTCCACTTACAATAAGTATTTTTTGGTCTGATTCCATTTGCAGCTTCACTTTTCACATTTTATGAGACTTACAGAGGTGCCTTACTAAGTGTTCTTGGCATGATTTGCTTAGGAGAATATCTTCTAATTTTGACTTTTCTTTTTTTACCTCTTCCTTTCTCTTTTTGTTTTACCTTTTCATTAAAGTGGAGCATCTTTCTATAAAATTCCATGTAAAGATTCTTCCAGGATTCTATACAACTCTAAAATTATAATGGGGCTGTGTGAGGAGTTGAAGAATTCAGTTGCATGTCTCAAGAAGGAAGTTCCCATAAGGTAAGCCACCATGACATGAACTTGAGATAAGTACAGATGGCAAAACAGGAAGGCCTGATGAAGGTGACAATTTGTAATTATCACATTGGACAAAATTCCAGTGTGCAGATTGAAGGAACTTAATACTTATGTGGACAAAAACATCACACAATGGCAAACTGTGGGAAAGGATACAGATGCCAGTCCAAGTTGTGGGAATGGCATCTATGACCCATGGATATCTGGGACTTGGACTTTATAGAAGTGGTGCATCCAGGAGAACAACACTGAGACCCCCACCACTGAAGACCTGAAGATGAAGAGGCACCAGTGGGACACTGCAAGGCTCCACTTCGTGGTGGTATCTTTTTATTTAATCTCTCTCTTTCTCTCTCTCTCTTCTCCCATGCCCCCCTCTCCTCATGTTTCTTTCTAGCTCTCTACCTCACATTTGCTGTTAAATAAAATCCGTACTCTTGGCTTTGATATATAGTCTTGTTTGTACTTTAATTCAGACAGAGGCACCTCTTGGAATTGGATCATACCACGCTGCTATGAAAATACTTTCATATATAGCTTCATTATTCATAATTTTTAATTGGAATTCACCACATAAGCATCTGATGTGCAGTGTTTTTGAGCACTGCAGAAACAAAAATGCAATATATAAACATAACTTTCAATTCTCTTACTCATAAGGTTATTGCTAAAATATTTCCTCTCTTATCTCCAACATAAAACACGCTGTTTCTGTGTCACTCTTTGTAGTCTAAGGTTTTAGATATCCAGGAATTTTGACAGCACCCCAGGAAAGATGGTTCATTTTGCCAAGCCATTGGAAAAGCTGTAGAAATTACTGCTCAGTTATCCATAGGAGATAAGTGGGGAGACTTCGAGGTTATGTGTAACACATGGAAGGCAAGCCTTGATGCATTTCTTTTATCAATCAGTTTTCATGGAAAACATAAAACTGAAACTTCTCATGTTTAAAAAGACTTATAACCCTCATTATCAGAAGTTAGAGGCAAAGGTGCCGATTTTTCTTAGCCTGTACTTTAATATAACCACTATTCTCTGCAGTTTAGCACACATATTACTAAATGCAGAGCTTATAATATTATACGGTATTGATTTGCAGACATTACTTTTCTGTCACTGAAATGTGTTTTCATTAGGTATTTGAAGGATAAGAGTGGTTTGCCTTTAATCTATGAAGGTACTGTCTTTACAGAGCAAAATTACATTTGGGGGGTATAGTTTCACTTTCAGGAAAATAAGTCTTTAATTCGATACTCTGCATGAGAACTTTGCCATTGACTGGAATGGAGTTATAATTTCATCTTCATTTTTAACTTCCTCCTACCTCAGGTAACCACTCTGTCTTGAGGTTTTTGCTTAAATCTGGCTTTTCACAGCTGGACTAAAAGCCAAAATAGAACTTTTGCAGTTTCTGATAAAAAACAGACAATAAATTTAAGGTAATAATTTTAAATAAATAAATAAATAAACAACAGATACCAAGACTTCAACCGCTTATTCTGCAAAGGGAAAAAATATCTTTGAGAAGAAAACCAGTAAATTTCATTCTGGCATGCTTAGAATATCCTTTCAAACTTCTGTCTGTACTTGTGAGTAGGCATATACAGTGAGCATACAGGTGATTGAGAAACTGAAGGAAATATAAAGTTATTTAGCTAGGATTGAATCATCTATAAGAAACGAAAAGATGAAGGTTCTAATCTTTTACAGTTACCATAACATGTCATCTTTAGATTAAAGGTTGTGCTAGCCAAAATCTTTTGACAAAATATTAATCTGCTTCTCTATACTCATCTCAAATACTCCTTGAATTAGGCTGACAAAATTATTCATTGCTTCTTATTCTAAAATGCTGCATGCTGCTTCTGGGATGGTTAAGCACAGACTCAACATAAGACAGAGTGATAATGTATTTCAGAGGTATCTGAAGGCATAGCTGCATTAGATTTGAAATGGGCATCCTGTTTTAAGAAAGGTGTGTTTAGATGACATTGTTATGCATTTTAATTTGTCTCCTGCAACAAAAATTATAAGGAAGTCATCAAAATTGAAAAATCCCATTTTCTTTTTTGGAAAAATAAACATTAAAAATACTGTCAGTAATGAAAACATTTTTGTATTGGTTTGACCCCGACTGGATGGCAGGTGCCCACCAAAGCTGCTCTCTCACTGTCCTCCTCATCTGGGCAGGGGAGAGAAAATATAATTAAAAGTCCATGGGTCGAGTTAAGGGCAGGGAGAGATCACTCACCAGTGACTGCCATGGACCAAACAGACACCACTTGATGAAATCGAATTTATTGCCAATCAATTCAGAGCACAATAACAAGAAGCAAACCCAAATCTTAAACTCACCTTCCCCTCACTCCCCCTTTCTTTGGTCTCAACTTCACTCCTGATTTCTCTCCCTGCTCCCTGACAGTGGGACAGTGGGACAGTGAGTGGGCATGGCCATCAGTTCATTGCACATTGTCTCTGCTGCTCCTTTTTCCTTGGGGGAGGACTCCTCACTCTTCACACGTTCCAGTGCAGTCCCTCAGGAACAGGCTGCTCCAGCATGGGTTCCCCACAGGGTCACGAGTCCTGCCAGCAAACCTGCCAGGGTTCCTCTCTCCATGTGAGCACAGTCTTTCCTGCTGAACATGAAACCATAGACTACACGATGTCATTCATAAATATTTCCCTACTTTCTTTCAGAACTTCTTGAGGCTATTATCTGCTACTATTAACAGTATTATGGGAGTATATCAAATTCCCTAGGGTACTGTAAAAATCCCCAAAACTGACAAGCTTAATAGAAAAGACAGAGCAGAAAGTAAGGAACAGAGAGGGGATAAATAACCTTTCTAAGGTCACACTGAATGACTGTGACAAAGAAAATAATCACAGGTCTCAAGCCAGCACCTGACCCACTGAACTGTCAATGTGAGAATACTTCCAGCTGTGAGGGGTAGAATCGCCACTAGTAATTCCCATTATTATTGTTATTCAGTCATACCTAATGAAGTCCTCTCAGGTCTTAAAGTCAGCCAACACATACAGATTTTTGATATTGCAGTTTTCTAAACTATTGAGCTACTATTTTAGTAAGGGATATCCTGTTATAAAGGGGTTAAAAAGGGATAACTGAGAAGTGTTACTTCCAAGTAGTCAGGTGCGTAATGTACATGAAGTATTTTCATTACAGTTACTTAAGTAAGTTATATATAAGTAATTTATATAAGTCAAATATAAACCAAATTTTACCTAAAAACCACTATACTAAACACTGCACCAAGTAGCAGGAAGGCCCACAGAGTATCTTTTATTTATCATGAATCTCTTTATTAGTCACTCTGAAGTACAAGTGAGATTGAAAAATAAATGACTGAAGGCCAATGAACTGGAAGAAGATTTTGAAAAAATGCACTCTATCTTGCAAAATACGTCTGTCTTTTAGGGCTCGTGATTTTCTCCATTGGTGGAAAAATAGCTTTAGAAGATATTTTTCCTTGTAATAAACTTTTGAAAACAACACATGCAATTTTTCTTCCTTACAAAAGATGATAAAGTAAAACAAAACAAAATGTTATTCCATAGTGTATTATCATGGCATATGAACTCTATACAGATTGAATATAGAGTTCAGAGGAAGTATAAGATGGAGTGAAAATTACTGTGCTGTGTAGAAGAATAAAACATCCATTGAGACACTTTGAGAAACATCTCATCTCACAGAGCTTTCTTGTTGTCATTGACTTTTAAATTTTGAAGCCTTTTTCGAGGTTTACAGACAATGGAAAAGCTTTCCAGTGAAAATTGGTATAAAACTGGTTACATTGCATCTTGCAATTGAAATATATTCCAATGGAGTAGTTGAACTAACATTATCCTCCAGCTAGATGCTTTCAGAAAATGTGCCCAGTTTGAACTAGGTAATGAGTAGAATGATTTCTAGTGTTCACAAGAACGGTACTTAATGACAGAGCAGCTAGAAGGAAAGATTCAGTGTGAATGTGAAAGGTCAAAATGAATGCCATATGAATAGAAAATCAAAAAATTCTCTTCTGGCTATATAATTTTATCTCAAAAATTACCTATTCTTAAATGTACTGGGAAATCTATTATTTTTAAGACATATCTTGCTAAAACTATTGTGAAATCTTTCCAAAACTGGGAAAAGTCATTCACACATCAAATACTGTAGTTCTTAAAGGAAAATTTTCACAACAAAATTTATTTACATCAAAGAAGGACAAAAGTACTTCCTTAAATGCATTATCACTATCTATTTTGTAGAACTTCAGAATCATCAAATTAATAGTCCATAATCTTTCTTAATGAGAAGACTTTATATAGTGGGAAGGAAATGAGAGAATTGATTACTTCAAATTATTTCCATATAGGATGGATCTGCAAAGTAATAGTAAAATTGAGAGTATTAAAAGGAAGTTTCCCATTACAGGAAAAAATACTCAGCATAAAATCTGATTATATATTGAGTAAAATTTATTTTTTTATTCATTTAGTCTTTAGCAGAAGTGATTAAGCAACATGTGAGCATTTTGAAATCTTGGACAAAACTGACTTCCAAAGAAAAGTTTTAAGGTACTAATTGCAGAAACAAAACTTCGTTTCTTTGTGTAAAAGCCAGTTATTCTTCAAGGACTCTGTAGGCAGAATAGCATCAGTTTAACAATTACCTTCTTCACAATACGTAGTTTTCAAAGACCAAGGATTCAAGGATGTGTCTGACTGGGTTCATTGTGCAGTTGTGAGCCAGACAGTTGGCACCAGCCCCGCCAAATAAGGATCCTGAGCTAAATCAGGAGAAGGAAAGCTCAGGCCTACATGAAATTTCTTGGAATATATTTATATATATTTTTCATTTGATATCAAAGGCAGGGTGACCCAACTCAGATAATTTCAATGTAATTGAAGATTTTTATGTGCACCATATAAAGTTCATTAGTGACTGAAATGACTTATGTCAGGGACTTGATTAGGTGGAACACCTGTTTTCTATCTGTTCTTATTAGTTATATGATTCACTTCACTTCACTTCACTTGTCTTTGTTTTTTTTTTTACCCATAGCTGTGTCTGGACTAGTCAATTCAATGGTGAGGGTACAGATCTGAGCACTGTAGCATGGATTGCCCATGGTATTTCATGCCAGCCCAGACGCTACACTCAGTAAACATCCAGGAGCAGCCTGGGTTACGCAGATCCAGCGTAGATGTGGCTGCTTCATCTGGTGTGGAACAGCAAATCCATCTGTCCCCACCAGCTGCCTGCCTGGTTTATGCCCAGATAAAATGTCCACTGGCATAGTTTTCAGGGGTACGTAGCGATTTTGGGAGTACATGGTGGTGGCACAGGAAGACTTTCAGTTAATATTTTATGGTGTAGAAATGATCCTACTATTGAAGCTTGGGATGTTTTATGCTGATTCTAGCTTTTGAGAAGAGACAAATCAGCCATTCATATTGGAAAGGAGCCAAAGGATGCTACCCCAAAGGATGATCACATTTGCTGGAATTTCCTAGATGTTGTGATTACGTTGTAATTTTCCACCAGACCTTTCTAAATTAAATATTTTCTTTTTTCCTTTCTTTCAATAGTATGCCTTTAAAAATATGGTTTCCTATTCTCCCCTGGAAAAAAGAAAAATCTCAATTTTTGTCGATATACCCTTGTTTTCTAAAAGCTTATAAAATTATAGTGTGATGTGTTTTCTCTAAGAGAGTATATTTCTCCAATACTGACTGAGGCTTTACGAAGAACATGTAATAATACTTGGAGTCAAAGTTACTCACAGCTATGGGAAATTGGCATTTTTGTTCTAAATAACAGCAAAATGACAGTTAAAAGCTTATATCTGGCTCATACTAGTAGAGAGACATGTAAAGCAAGATTATCTGTGAAAAGAACATTATCTGTGCACTATGAAATTCTTGATTCTCTGGTCACCATATAGCTGAGTTCAATTTCCACATTTAAAAATAATCTCATAAACTAGAAATTGCTAGAGTACATGATGGTTTGTATCTCCTTTCTTCTGACACCAGTTGAAAACAGCTCTGACGCAACTTCAGTGTCCCACAGAGACACAACTACCTAGAGTTTCTGTTCTGATAAGTTTGATTACCCTGAAATATTTTCTGAAATCTGAGTCCTAGGTACAATTTGGCTTTGATAAGGAACATCATGAGTCAGTACAAGCTTCAAAAAGCTTTGCATCAGTTCAACATTCAGTTCTATTCTCCTTTTGTGGGTCATTACCCAACTGAGTTGATGTCCAGGAACTGGATGTTAATATTCATCTTCACATCAAGCTCCCGAAGCCAGAAAAAAAAAAGTGTTGTATATTCCAAATCTATTATTTTAGGTAAGCTCAATTTTTTTTTATGTAAAAGAATCACTACCAGTATTGCCATCACAATAAACCTGTATGCCATTGGTTTTAGAATAACCAGTAAAATCTCAGTGAAAATAATCAAACAGTTTAATATGTATTTTATGTTCATATAATGTGTGAGGGAGTTTTATGTTTATTTGAATTGCTGCTAAAACTATTTGATGCCTTATTGGGCTTACCTAAAACAGAGGCTAGACAAAGACAGAATAAAAGCAGTTATATTTATTGAAGGGCCTACAGGTACATTTAAGGCAGTCACAGCCCACCCAGGGGCTACACCCAAAATGGACAACAAGTCACGAGTTTTTCACACTTTATAAGTTTTGTCTATTTGCATATCAGGGGTTAATCCTGCAATAATGGCTTCAGGTAATGACGTCAATTACTCGAAGTTTGCTCCCCCCTAATTCACTGTTTGCATATCTTGGGGCCTGAGACAGTAAGGTGTCATTGAGTTTTGGGCTTAGAGAGGAATTGTTTTGTCTAAACATGAGAGAACTGTAGCCTAGCACCCTATATGGGATCTAGAGTTATACGCTAAAGAATTGCAGGATTACAGATACGTGAAAATTATGGAAGCTAAAATCTTAAGGCATCAGATTATTAAAGAAAATATTCTTTTTTAGTCTTACTCTTCAAAAAAATGTTATTAGCCAGAATGTAGGACTACAGTTTACTACTGACAGATTTTCAGGATGCTGAGCTTGTGTCTATGGACATTTTCCAACACTGTTTATTTGTTATGGCTCCCAGGGCACATTATAGTATTACTGAATTTCTTAGAAATGTTCTCCAAAAGCTATGTTTTTCAGTAGCTGAAATTTCACTGGCCCATAAAGTTTTAGAGCTGCTTAATCACATTATCACTGGACTGTGGCTCACTTGGAACATATTGAAGAAGGCCAATAAAACAGGAATTAGAAGCATCCTAAAGGAGAAAAAGAGAAACAAATTTGTGGGTACTGTTTTCATGAAGGACTTTGGTCAACTCTGTGACTGAAGTCTGTTTTAGAGTTTGTCTAATACAGTTTCCTACCTTTCCAATTGGACTTTCAACTGCATTTTTACTTCAGCTAAGTTAATTTTGTTCTTGATCAAGAATGTAAACTACATTGAAATAAGAAGCTCTTATTCAACTGTCTTGGGAGTATTTATCTAAAGTTATCACCTTAAATTTTGCTCTGTAGATGGTGATTCTTCCATGATAGGAAAATTATCCTATTTTTCAAGTTGACTGTATTTTATTCTTTGAAAAAGCTGGAGAGTGTCACCTTGGACTTAGATGCAGGAGAGGGAATCTTGGCAGTTGTGTCCTCTGAAAAGAGAAAGTTAATTGTGGAAATGTTTCTGAAAGATCAAACACAAAGCTGATGATTCGCTATGTTGGCAGTAATTTGAAACATATGAACACTTAATATTTTAGCTATAGCAGGCACTGGATAAAAGACAGAAACAGTCATCAGTGTGGGAAATTTTAGGTTAGGTAAACACTGAATTAAATAAGATTGAAGCATTTTTTTTACCTATTATTTCAGTCAAGAAGACATGAATTTAGAAGTATTGAATCATTTGATCTGTGTTACATACATCTGTCTCAGTGATTCCATAGGCCTTGAAGGTACAGTGCCACATTCCTGCCAGCCGGAGAAGTTCAGTTACCCTCACTCAGAATTACTTGTGCCTGGCATAGGGTTACATGGATGTGGTGTACGGATTGTAAGACAACCAGACCAGAAGCCATTTTGATCTGGAAGCCAGCACATTTCATTAACCTGTTATTTTTTCATTATTTTCCTTCTTAGTAATATTTGAAAATTTGAGTATATCTTCAGAAAGAAAGGGCTGCATCTATTTGATAGGAAATTGACATTAGGGCTGGAGCGTGTTTAGGGCATGTTCTCTGCTGGCTTAATCTCTTTGCCTACAAACATGATTTTTTCATCCAAATTTTCTTTGGAAAATGATTCCCTACTCCTTTGAATGCTCCTACTGCATTTGAGAGTAGTTTGGAAGAGTAAGAACTGGCCAAGTACAAAGCTGAATCAGAACAGAGTGCTCTACTGCCAAAGTTTTGACTGCAATACTGGTATAGATACCTCTGTACGTGAGTTACAGCTTGGGGATTAATTCCAACTAACAGTTAGATTGAGCCTTAATTGCTCTTCAGTGGTGCAAAAAAATTAACAAATCACCATTCCTAGCTCCTAAATGCATCTTTAAGTGACTACATTACTTTACAATTCTAGTTCTGAATTTCCAAGATCATAAATGCAATGTTTACTAGAACAAAGAAAATATATTTTCCCAAGCCACACTTAGCAGCTTAGTCAATGAAACATCCTTTTTTCCCATTAACCTAAGAGGACTTGACTTGGAAACTCAGATCTATTTAATTAGTTTCAAATTACAAAGTAAAAATCAATAGTTTTTTTCAAAAGATAAATATCCATCTGAAATATGCCAAGACACTTTTCTCACTAACTATCTTCAAACAGGAAAAAGCAGTCAGGCAAATAGCTCTCCAATTTCATGCAGTAGCGTTATTTTTGTACCAGTTATTATATATTTTAGACAAGTAGGCTGATAATCTGCGTGTTCATAGGTGATTTAGTACTTCCCAAGGAAAAGGCAAAGCACCACCAACAGTGCGACCTCTCAAAATCAGGTAAAACAAAATTGTTTCAACTTGACTACTTGAGTAGTTTAAAAAAAGGCCATGACTAAAAGCTGACATGAAAACAAAGCAAATGCACATCTATAGCGAAAAATAAGTTTATTATTTTTCTCTTCCTACAGTTCAAATTTAATTAAAATCCATTATAACACAAAATCAGATTATGCTCTGTGTATTCATTACATCTAAAAGTTACAAGCCATGCTTTATAGGTTATCTAACAATAATAATGCAGATATTACTCCAGGTTACAGTTGAGGTTAATTGCTGTGGGTTATGAATGCAAGAACAGAACCCTAAAACTGACAAGAGGAGAGCTAAGACAGATGAACATTAGTTACGTCTAACAATAAATTACTTAAAAGTTGTTGTAACAGACTCAGAAATACTGAAAACTGCAATAAGCTTATTACAATTAATAAGATAGGGCTGGTAAGGGAAACAAAACAAAAGCCACAAGGCAAGCCCTCGGGGAATGGCAATTCCTTTTTTACTGAATGGCTGCATGGGACTCAGGGTTTGGCAATGAACCTTGGCAGAGGTGGAAGGTAAGGTTTTGATGCTGAAGGAAGGGGGACATAAAAGTTCAACTTCAGCAGGCATTACTGACAATGAATATTTAGGCTTCTTTACTAAAAGAGTATCCAAAATAGAGAAACTGAAGAGGAAAAAATTAAATTAAATTAAACCAGAATCACATTTTAGTAGGTTAGTCTTCTGGTTTATAACTTTAATTTCAGTTTTATGATCTTTTTAGCCTTTAAAATGAATTCAGAAGAATGTGAAGTAGCTTTAGTTCACCAGGGTCAACAGATTAAGAAAAAGCTATATGCATCAACAAATCCTTTGTGTGCCTGCAGTAGAGAGCAATTTTAAAAATCTGAGGAGCTAGAGCTGATTTCCATTAGGTTGCTCACTAGCAAAAGTCCTGGGGATCTTTTTTTACATTCTTGGGAGAGAGGAATAGTTTCTTGTTGCAAGTGTCAGCTAGGTCACCTCTCTGTAAAGAGAGAAGAACAGGACATGTCTTTCGTTAATCCTGTGCTTTGAAAAAAAGTCTACAAGCAACTCAGATGTTTATGGTTGTTTAACCTGTTGGCCATCTTAATACCTGTAACTTTTTCATGAGGAAAATTTTTTGGGGTTTATGGCATGAATTCTAATCTACTCTTATGGATGCTGTCCTGCAATGGAATGCCTAAATCACCCAATAGTATGAAGCAATACATAAATTACCACAGTATTTCCTATTTAGTGTTAAGCTAAATTCCTTACATGCTGACACAGTTGTTTAGCTAGATAGTTGTTAGCTTTTGATTTTTTTTTCCCTAATCTGAATGTACTTCTACCATATTTTGTTTTATTTTATAGTAATGATAATTATATATCCTAGTTACTATCAAGCATTCGGCCATACTCCATGTGGAAATATTTTAATTTGTGTTAATTCAACTTCTCTAAATCTTTACTCTTCCTACAGTATTATTATAAAACACCAAAATACTCTTTGTAAATTATTATGAGTCACCAAAATATTGTTATTCTGAGGCCTGGACAATTCCCTCTCAACATGGTTGAAGCCAATTTACATACATAATCTTGTAGTGTATAATTGCATATCTTAATGATATCTCTGGTCTCTAAGAGGATTCACATGCATGGTTTCCTAGCTTATTAGGAAACTGAAGGGGGAAAAAACCCATAATCCAGCGTATATTGACTAGAAATTAATTGTAATTGTGATCCAAGATGAATGTTAAGAAATTAGATTAAGAAATTTAAGGCGGAAAGGACAGCATTATTCAGGAGGACAAGGAAAAATAAAGGCAAGGGAAAATTATAAAAAAGTAAAATAAGGACAAGAGAAAGTCTGTAAGAGAGATGAACAGTAAATAAGAATATGAGCAACTGAAGTTTTGTTTCTGAAAAACACAGTCTGGCAGTAACCACTTTATAGCATCCCAACACACCTGACCAGCTGGAACACCAGCAGTCCTTATGCCTAGAGGATGAGAAAAAAAAAACCATCTTAAAAATATTACCCTTAGGAATGGCACAATAAATATAAAAGAAGATATTTATACCCCTTTATAGAGAATAAGCCTTAAAACTTGTATTGAGTGATTTCTGTATATTAACAGGTTTTGGCAGTATATGGGAACAAATATGGCCTTCTAATAGATCTATATATTTTCTAATTTACTTCTGTTTCAGTTTAAGGAACTGTGATGCTTGAAACCCATCATTGAAAAGCTGACTTCTGGAGTAAGAGAGGTTTTATTTCTAAACCTTTTAAAATTTGAAAGACATATTTGAATTCATAATTATAACTATGACAGATGGCTATCAGCGGGATTAAAAAAAAAAGAACATAATGAGAACATTATCACAGGTATATTAGAGGCAGACTTGGAAAATTGAATCACTACTTGAAAGAAATAGATTTTCAATGGTTACAGGACCCCAGAGATTTGTGAGAGAAGTGAAGAAAGACATGCCATGGAAAAGTGATGTTTGACATGAGAACTAGAAAGAGAATAAGCTGATAGAAACAGGAACCGCTTGCGTAGATATTATATTTGTAGGGAAAAAGAGTACTGTTATGCTGTGAGCCACAGCCTTTAAGGTAGATAAAAGGTTATTTGTTTGGACAAACTCTAAACTAATTAGAGAAAGCATTTGAACTTCTTTGGATTTGTAATTTCTCAGAAAGTTACAAGGAGGAAAAAATATCTATATACACATTAGTAGAACAGATACTGGGCACAAAGAGAAAGAAAGGGGCTGTGTGGTTGTTGCAGGTATTGAAGGCAGCCATCCTCCTGTGACTGTAGATGGATCAGATGTGAAGTAGGTGGTAGAGTGTACTTTAGAACTTCTGATAGCTTCAGATTCTGCATACATAAGATTGTATCTGTTTTCCTGAGATTCAAGTTTCCTAGCCTCAGAGCCTGAATTTGTGCAGTTATCCTGCTAAATAAAATGGCTATGAGGTAAGGGAGAATGAATATCATAATCAAGGTCATACAGGAAATTTCTGCCTCAATTTATAACCTGTTCCTGCTGTGTGCATGTTATTATCGCTATTATTATGAGAAAAATCAAAAATCAATGGGTTATTCTTGTGAACCAAGGACTCAGGCTGCACTGTATTTATCACAGGCACTCTGAAAAAGCAAAGTACTAAAGAACATAATTAACTTGGGATGAGTGGCTTGACTGACTCCAGTGCTGTGCCGTCTCATGTGACAAGCTTGTCCATGTGAAATAAAGAGAAAACACCTGTTGACTTCGATGAAAATTTCTTTTTCCGGTTCTTGTTGCAAGGTATTAATAATATATAAATCAGTCTAATATTGCTCAGAATATTTTTTTGAGGAATGATTAACATGAACTATCTACTCCATCCACTTCTATATGCTGTCACAGAAAGGTTAATTAAAATAATCACAGGAGTTTTTGTTTGCAACACAAGATAAAGTGCTTAATGATATATGGACAAATTCTAAAGAGTAGATTTTACTTCTCAAAAGCTTATTAAACTATTACACTAGTTGCATTAGCCACGTCTGTTAAATGCTAGAAAATGTTGGAAAGATTTCTCTTAGGAAAGTCTGTCTGAAAAATCACAGGAATTTCAGCACAAAAATAATTGTTTACCTCTGTGTATCAGCTTTCTGTTTCAGTTCTCTGACAGTAGCATGAACTGGCTTTTTGTAGCATGTGTTCAATCAAAGAGCTGGCTCGTCCAAGCATGAATATGCTTAGCACTTTTTAAAACTAGGCCCAAAAAGTGCTAAACAATACCTGAGAAATGATGACAGTCCATTTCTTGAGTAGTGATTACTTATCTGACATGTTGATTGTAAGCTACAATGACACATTTTGAGTCAAATAAGAGCTAGTTATCCAATGCTCTGAATTTTTGTATTACAGAAGAATAAAATAAATGCAGCAAGAAAAGTCTATTTACATGACTGAAAACCAGGATTAAAATCCCAACCACAAAAATTTAACATCAGGCTTTCTTAGAAAATTATGGTTGGAATTTCACTATGACATTATTGCAGTTTTGAAAACAAGTAAAAAACATTAGGAAACTGTAGACAGCTTTAGTTATGGCCTGCAATTTTGGCTCTGAGAGCCTTATAAAAATAATTTGCATTATTTCTCATTTTCAGCTGTTGCAAATGCTTATTTTTTACCTCTTCCTCACAGAATGAGCAGAAAACCTTAGAACTTATAACAGCTTTTGAATTGTGGTGTCAGAGCCCAAAACAGAATACCAAAATAAAAATCTATGAAGACTTAGTAGAATGGTCTTTGATTCTCTTTAATGGGACTATAGTTTTCTGCAGTATTGTAGGACTACCTTTTTAGAAATGAAGCACAGGGCACCTTTTGGGATAGAGAGGGTGAGCCACCATCAGACATAGATAACAGTTGCCCCTTGGACAGATGACTTTTATTTCCTGCTCCCATACCTCCTACAACATGAAGAACTAGATTGACTGGCAGGGTACTACCCCCAGAAAATATTTAGAGTGAGATTCATTAAAGCAGATGCAGCTCTCTTTATCTGAACTAGTTGACTGATGTCCTTTTATAAGTAATGGAGAGAAATAGGTTGTCTTGGAACATGATTCATCTGACTTATTTCAGACATTTATTTTAGTGTGAAATGAATCACAAGCGAAGTGTGTTTATTTCTTTCCATTGACATTATCGAAAGTCTAGACAACTAGTTCAGACATCAATGTCTATATTTATCCTGAGGATTCCTGTCCATGGAGGTGAAATAATCCCTGCATTGTTGCATTCAGGGAAAGAAATAAAGGGAGGAAGACATGAAAGTTCTAGAAAGAGTCTGCTATATATGGGTATTCTTGAATCCTTGGAAGAAATTTTATCCAATTTAGCTTGGGTTGAAGTATAGACTTAAGAAAGACTAAATGTATCTAGAGGCTTTTAGCTGGGTGATTGCTATTTAACAATATTTTATAATGAAATTTTATTACTAATGCTGAATAAAATGTTTTTCAAAGACATTTAAGTTCACTTGTCTTCACTCCTGAAAACACATGTATATCTGCCTGTAATCCAGAAACAAGGTGACTTGTAGGCACCATTCCAGCTGGATATAAAAATACTCTAAAGATTTCATTTCAAGACAAGCAAGAGCTAGAATCTCAGCTGACCACTGGGAAGCACTTCTGAAAGGAAAACGCAAAATGCAGAGAATTTAACTAGCTTTGAAGTAGGAACAAGAAGATGAATGGATAGGTTAGAAGACAACACACACCACTAAATCAAATTTTGATTGCAGCTATTTCTATTCCTTTCAGTCTCCTGAAATAATTATGTTGTGTTTCAAATTCACTGTAGCCTGATGTGGTACCATTTTGGTTAATACAGGCATCTGAAAGCTGCTCTACCGTCTGAGCAGGTAAAAGGCTTTATTGTTTTCTTTGAGCAGGTAAAAGGCTTTATTGAGGTGTGTGTGTGTGTGACTGAGACAAATTGCCTTGTGTCTTATTGGCTACACTTACAGAGGAGAAGTCAAAAGGATGAGGGAGCAAGGCTGAGCACTGCCACATGACTGACTAGACCATTAATTTCTCAGTAGGATTCCTGTTGTAGTTTTGTCTTGGGCAAGGTAGCATGAATATAGATTAAGGGCTTAGTATGAGCCAGGGACTATTTCCATCACATACTTCAGATGGCACCATCCTGTTACAAGAAGTAAAAGAAATTAACTGCTTTTGATGCAATGCAATTTATGCTGGTCCACTTAATCTCAAGGCTGGAGAAGAAAAAATTAGTTGTTTCCTACATAATTATCATCATCATGGTCTTGTTCAGTTCTTCTGATTGGTGGCCTTGTTTTGTAGGTCTTTGTATTCATTTGATCATTATGGGCTGGGGCTGTAAATTGCCTAAAGAAATTCAGTAAGTTTCCCAGGATACTGAGTTACTTGTAAAACATAGTCATGTATTTTCTTACCTTAGGGGCCTAGAGGAACACAAAATAAGCAACTGAGCTTGCTACGGCTAACACTGATTAATGCAGTGTCTGCCTGTGTCTGCCTTGCATCAGTAAATGCGTCAAGTATTAAATCTGGGTAATCAGAAGTAGTTAGGCTTTAGATATAAATCTAAACTGCTACATGGGCCTGAAATGGCAGTGACATTTTAAAAGGTGTTTTATTTAAAAGTTATGGTATTATGTCATCTATTATTTTTCATAGTGGCACTTCTACACAAATAATTACATTTATATTATAACTATTGTATAACTGGTCAACCGTGTGTAAATTCTACAATACGTTTATATCACAGAGGTAAACTTTCTGAAATTGGAAGCCTTATAAAAAAAATGTGCCTTTTATTCATTTTGGTCAAAATCTTATGAGACATCTGAAAAACTAAATGTGATACCCCACTGGATTGGGATTTGAGTCACTAGAACACCCAATTTGCTTCCAGTGTAAAAATACAGAAATTTAAATGGAAAAGTAAAAATGATTACATGTTTTCATAAGGGCACTGTTTTACCTGAAATGAAGTTTTAAAAATAATTATATTAGTTTTCATTGTCTAATATTTTAATAATATAGTAGTTCTAATAGCTTTGAAAAGTGTTAAGAAAAAAATGTAACCTTGTTTCTAATTAGCCCCAACCTGTTTGCAAAACTGTAGTTCTCCTTTCAGCTCAAATATATTGATAGAATTATAGTTGATAATGTACATCTGTATTGTAGTGTATATAAAACTATAAAGGGATTGTAATAATCTCCAGAACATGCTTTATTAATTCAAAACACAAATGCCATAAGCTCTGGGTTAAAATCAAAAGCCATCATGTACTTGTAAATGACACTGACTATTCCCCATCTGGATGAATATTTTTGTGATTTGGATGTATTGTTTTTCCAGGTCTAGATTTTAATAGAAATATATTTTTATTGTTATTTAATTTACTGATGATGTCATTTCCACACAAATTTATATATAAATTAGACAAATTCGAACAAAATATATGTTCACCCCTGAGCTTCCACTGTGCAAGCAATAGTTACAAACCTCTAAGTGCAGTTCTTTGTGCTCATATTTTTGGATTTATACTACAATTTTTGTGTACTTGTACAGTACTTCAATCCACAGTGCTGTGATCCTGACTAATATCTTTATTCCACCTTGAAACAAAAGTGGAATAAAACTATTTTCATTTTGATAATACTGCTAGAGTCTATCTTACCACTTAAGCAATGCATATTTTGTTGTCAGGAACAAAACAAACTTAATCAGGAGGTTTTGCTTTGAAACACAAACTAAAATCTTCACTTATAGAACAAAGTGTTTCATACATAAATGGCTTTCATTCCATACAAATAAATTTCCTGCCTAAAATATATAATTACTTTTATTTTTCTTCTGTTTGTGTATCATGGAGTTTAATCAAAGATCATGCAACATTTCTATTCCTTTGTTTATTTTAATAATCACCATATGGAACAAAATTTACCTTCTAGTAAGCCAAGCGCTTAATAATCCTTATTCTGTTTTGAGAGCCAATGATGTATAAAAAACAGAGGTCAGAGAAAAGCATTATAAGTCAAACACTGTTAAAAACTGATGTTTGCAACTTAATTCTTCTTATTATTCTCTAAGAAAGAGTCATTAAGGCTGACTTTTAATATTCCTATGTGCTTTAGACATGTCTGAAAACTGTCATCTGGCTAAGCAGAAACCAATCACCTGTTCTTCAGTGTTTTTGTCAGTTTATGAAAAATACACTCCAGCTCATGAAAAACAAATTGTTTTGTGAATTTTACATTAGTTAATCAATTTTAAAGAAAGAACAAGCATATAGGATGGAAGAACATTAGCTGTCTTATTTACCCAGTAGTCTGAATGAAATACTTTATACTGTCAAAGAAGGAAGGGTGTTCAAAATTTATAGCAGGAATGTAGACAAAGAAGAAATCTAAAACTAAAAAAACCTGGGCAGGTAAAAAAAGAGTTTGTTGAATAGAATCAGTGAATTAGGAAAAAAAGCATAAAATCTTCCTTTAATAAGGCGACTTCTTGTATCATTCCTATGGATAAGTTCACAGGTGGTTTTTTTCTCCGTTGGTATCTTTATGAACAGATCATAGAGACAGTTTTCACAAATGTCACAAAAACAGGTGGAGGAGGAAACAGGTCTTTGGATTTGTGCTTTAATTCAAATAAATACAAGGTCATGCATCAGAAGAAGGGAAAAGGTCATATTTGTAGCATGAGAGGTTTACCATTACTTTAAAAAGCAATGACTTCAAGAAGAATGAAGAAGCCATGTGAGATAATGCACGGAACATGGATTTTCAGTGTATCCGTGTGTGTCTATTATTTCATGGATAAACTGGGAAAAACCAAATAGAAATTGGAAAGGAATTTGTATGCACTGTGGAAATTACTATTTATCTAGTGTTCAGTTTTCTTAACTGTACCTCAATAAAGGATTACTAACTATTAGAAATGGTTTAGAAGATAAGTAGCAATAGATGAAGAAATGGCTCTTAATTATTTTTTAGTTAGGAATTATTAAAGGAACCACAGGAACCTGCTGAAAGGATTAAAACCGGAATTTTACTTTTAAAAAAGATGAATTTCAGAGTAAAACTAAATACATGATTCACCCCATGGGTATATTCTTCTTTTGTCTTGCCCTAACGCATCTATGGCTCCTGCACTAGACAGTGGAGATTGGTTGTACATTTGTTTCTTTCTTTTTTTTTTTTCTTAAGAATTAAAAATAAAATATGCAATTCCTTACTGAGTTAAGATGACTTTCATATTTTGTAACAATATAAAAGGAATTATCAAAAAACCCTATGCTTCACATCGTGATAGATAAATTCATACAGAAGTAGGTCAGAATGGTCCCTTGGGAAGTTCCAACAGCTGTAAATTTTCAATGCCCTGATAATATCAGACAGATTTTACACTGAAATGTAAAAATTTGCTTTGATGAAGAAAAACATAGGGAATATTTTTGGAGGTGAGGTCAATTCACAAGATATTACTTTATTGCAGTCTTCAAAAGAAGTACTAAACTTCACTTTTTTTTTCTTTTTTTAGATTCCAATTTCCTTTTTACTTTACCAAATTCTACTTTTTTCCCATCACATCACCCAGTCTCTCAGCTTACCACAGTTAGTCAACATTTTTATTACCTGTTGTCATTCACTTTCTCTTCCTTATTTCCACTTAGTGCTTAATAACCCTGTCATAAACTCAGAAAAAATAATATAGAGTAGGAAAGAGAAAATATATCTTTCTCACTCTCCATGGTTTCTGCAGGTGCTGCCATCTCAGCCTCAGGAGGCTCACCGTTTATGTGGTCCTCAAGGTGCTCAGTATCACCAGAGCTGGACTGAGAAAATTCCTGTGGAAAGGCTTCCTGAGGATCAAGGTGATAACGCTGTTATGTAGAAGCTTTGCAGTTGAACTTAAGAAATCCCTTCATGCTACAGTAGTGAATGGAGCAATAGCAAATTGTTCAAGTATTTATACATATTATTTATACTTCAAGTGTTCTTGAATTACAGCAAATGTACTTGTATGAACTCATACTGTTGTTTGTTATGGTCAGGCACTCCCCTTTGTGTATATAACTTAATTAACTCAACAGTTATCTATTTATATTTAAGATGCAGTTAAAAATACTAACCATTGAACAGGCCTCCACCAGATATTAATTTGCGAGTGGTGTAGACAAATAAGAGTGGATTTATAGAGTGATCAGTTGATGCTGTGAACCCAGTGACTTCTCTGCACGTATTTTAGAAAGTGTTTGCTTGAGACTAATTCAAGACCATTCATGTGGGCCAAATGCGCCATGAGTTCAGTTCCTTGTGATTTCATCCAGCTTGTGGCACTCAAGAGTCACTGTGTGATGAGAAGCTAAGTATAGGGCGTGACAAGTGGTGACCAGGAGGTCCACTGCAAAGGTATTCCAAACAGAAACACAAAAGAAGATTTCACCACTGTGCACCAAAAATACAAAACACATTCACATGGCACAAATCATACTTCTGCTATGAGTATATACTCGTATTTGTCTTTGTACTGAAACATCAAATGTTGGCAGTAAAGGGAAAGGAAAATGAAAAAAGGCACATAGTTTTTAAATGTTTTAATAACAAACTTGGAGAATGTTGATTACAAGGAGAAATGGATATAGAGATATAAATATGGTTTTTTTTTTTTTTTTTTTTTTTTTTTTTTTCTAAGGAGGAGGTCCTTAAAGAAAAATTTATCAAACAAGGTTAATATATACAGGGCTATATTTACACCTAAGTTTTCATAGAGAATATCCTATAAATTACATTATAACAAATACTTTTTTCTAGAATATATTTATTTCCTTAAACTTGCTTTATGTGCGAGATTTTACACTCTTAACCCAGTCTAATGGCCATAAATGACTTTATATCCCAATAGTAGCTTACATTCATAACAATAGTGTTAAATTCTGCAGTCTTCAAGCCACTGGCAAGGAAAGGCTACAGTTTTCAAACAACAGTTCTGGAATTTTGACCTTTGCTTTTTATAAATAAATAAGTAATAATTTTATGAAAAAATACACCTTTCAGAAACATGTAAGTGGTACATCTCATATTAACTGCAAGTCAACGAAATCACCGTTAGAGTTGCAGAAGTTATTAGCCATCTACTTGTAAAAATTAATGTACAGTATCAAAGGATTTACAGAAAAGAAAGTAGTTAAATAACTGTATTTATGTTCATTCACTAATTCTACTTTCTAGGATATCATATTAAATAAGTATTGAATGTTTTGGACTTCATCTTTTGAGCTTTTCACAAATAAATGTACTTTACAGTTTATGATGTGGTGTAATATAAAGAAATATATTTCATTAAGGATGACAGTTTATTTCTCATACATGTACTCATATGTTCAGATTATTAGGCTTTAATCAGACTCTAAAGGTAGTATATTGTAGGGTTAATTTAGCTTTCTTTTATCTCCTAAATATTGCAGAGCAGATCTCTTTTCTGTCAACACCAAGTCTGATTATGACGCCATGACAGAAGTTTCTTAGAAGATCAGATATACCTGTATAAATAAACACTCAGTAGCTAGTAGAAAATTATAGTACATCATGCTGATTGCAGTGGTAATTACTCAGAATGCCTTTACGTGTTGAGGAACCAATTCAACCAACCCTAAAATAAAATACATGCACGGGATAATTTGCACTAGTTATAGACTATTTACCTGGGGAACATTTTGTTCAATTTTAATTAGCTTATGGCATACTTCATGAAAGTATCTTCATCAAAAGCATAATGAAGTAAATTCTAGGACTACTTTTCATTTAGAGGACTGAGAAATTAAAAATTGCCATATTGTCTATAGGCACTAATGAGCAAAAGTACAACTTTGAAACCTGAACATAAACATTTGCTTTAAAAGTGTTGCCCTGACTTCAGAGTGACCAGGGGATATTTCGTGTTTCCAAATGAGTTATTCTGCTGCTGCGAGTAGCAGCACCTTGGCTGAACACGTTCCAAGTCCCTTCTCCTTCTCTTTAGGTCACGCTTGCCATTCCTTTTACTGCTTCTAAAAGGAACAGTTTGCAGGCATTTAGACCCATTCAAAGGTTCAAGCAAGGCACCGATGTGTTTTACAATTTCCACTTAACGTAATGAGTCTTGGTGAGGTCTCTCTTAACATGACTTTAAAACACCTCTCATTGTTACTCTGTTCCCAGGTATGTGAACGAGTACTCAGGACATGGAGTAAAGACGGATATAATACAATGTGTGAATCAGGCCAGTTAGTTCACTAGAAATTATACTGCTAGCAAAGAAACCATAGCTGTTATTTTATTAATTCTGGAAGGGAGGGAAGGAGACTGAATTTTAAAAAAAATAAACTGTCTTTGAAACGAGGAATGAAGTTGTAATGAAAATTACTGTCTAAATTCTTAGTCTGATGGTCATAAACAGAAAATCTGTCAGGTACATCTGTAAAGATACATTTTAGTGCCCTAAGTGACTGGTATTAGTATTTTCTCAGCTTAGCCACTCCATCATTAACTAGTATCAAATGCTCTTAACTACTATATTAATCTGCTCAATTGTTTGTGTTTATTCACTCTCTGGCTATAGGAGCTCCAAAAACTGCTTTTCCCCTTCAAAAGAGTGTAACATGGTCAAAGGACACATTTTGCTACTACATGCTCTCAGACAAACCCATTACACAGAAGGGAATAAGAATTCAGTCTTCTGATACATAGTTCAAAAAGGTAGGTAGAGTTGTCATCATGAAATTGGGGTATCTATGCCAGATATACTTTAATCTTCACCCTCTGTTTTTGTTAAGTATTTCCAGTTCAAAATAGGTTGTAATTACAGACTCAGTGCAAGACAACTTAGAAACTACACTTAGAAAACTTAGAAACCAACTACAAAAATCCTTTCAAAACTATTGGGCTTTATCTTCCAACTAATTTATGAATGTCTTGTTTGCTTTAAACAGTCTATTAGCAGAAAGGATGCTCTTGTGACTCCTAGAATATAATTTTAGAAATGTGATTAAACGCCTGCTATATGAATGCATGCATTTGCATATAATAATGTTTGCAAGCATATGTAAGCAACCCCTAAATTCATTTAAGATAATGTCACCAAGCAATTGATAAGTAAATGAAGTGGAGATGCAAATCCAAATGTCCACATACTAACGTCTTACGGAGACACTAAGGAAGTTCTAAATGTTTGTGAGGAGAGTAGAGAGAGTGGACCTAAATATTTGCACTAAATGACAGGCACCAGAAAGTGTTGTGTCCTTGAGAAGTATTGTTGCTTCTCCTCATGAGAGTGAGACTTGCCATACCAAGTTTTTTCAGCACAGCCATCATGGTGGAGCTCTTTCCCTTCCTAAAGGTCTCTAGGAAAAACAGTATCGGTCCAACTGCTGAAAAAGGGTGCATTTCCTCCCTCATGTGTTTTGTCATCTCCTGAAATATATCTTGGGTCTCATGATCTGATCAAAACAAGCAAATACAGCTATGGAAAATCCTCTGCTTAATGGTCTTAAAATGCCAGGCATGTATAGCAGGGATAGAATATCTTGGCATCAGGGAAAACTGAAAAGTCCACTACATGCTTTGCAAATGCATATTCTTCAATTTTCTTAATTTATTTTTTCATGTTGACATGTGTACATATTTTTCAGCTGTTAGCAACTTTTGAATTAAACTGAGAGGAAATTAGCTCTGCAAAACCACCTCACTAAACTGCTTATAGAAATAAAAAACTAGATTGTTTAGTAAGTAACTTGAGACATTTCAGCATTCAGCAGAGAACCTCCAAACATAGTAGACTTAAATGGTTCTGAAGTCAGTCCTTTTGCTTTTTTTGCAAACGAGTTGTCCAGTTTATGTGCCCACAATATGCCAGTTTAACAACCTATAAAAACAACCAAACATAGAAAGTTTTACCCACAAGCCTTGTTAGTTATTTCACCATTTTGGAAAGGGGAGATCCAGGTTCCAATTTGCCATGGGGAAAAGCTTCTCAAGTCTTCTGTTTTAAATCAAATTAACATAAAAATGATCTATTGATTTATGATCTATTGATCTATTAATGGCAGACACTTAGCAAGCAGGAGCTAGGTCATACATTCACAATCAATAACAATAATACAAAAGATAGACTACAATATTAGATGCTTAAAAACTCTACAAACAATTATAAATCATCACACACACACAGACACAGACTATAGAGTAGAAGAGCACACACCCTCTTTCCTCTTCCCTGCTTTCACGACTTCTCATAGCAGAGATGGGCATTTCCAGCCTTGTGAACACAAAGTATCCATGAAGCACAATGACTAAATGGTGCTTATTGGCTCCTATGCAGAGGTCCAAAACAGTCCTTGGCTGAATTGTTTTCCATGACTCTGCTGTTCCAAGAAGACACAAAACCTCAAACTTTCTGGTACTGCAGTTCAGTGTATGCAATAGGCATTTCTTTGTGTATATAATATTCATCAGGCTGTGGCCCTCACCATGCCCAAATATCAGCCACCCCACCACAAAGCTAAACTTCTTCTGTAGAGCTTGTTTAGCTGAGCTGTGGCAGCCACAGAGGCTCAGAGCTTGACTGTACCTGTGCCTTGCGTGACAGGCAGGGCAGCAAAATCCTCACCCTGAGCCTTCTATTTGGCCCTTTCATGCCTTGTCAGACTTTTTGTGTACAGAGCTTGACAGTAGCTTTTATTATTTCTAGAGAATTTTAGATTTTAATTCAACCACATAATCTTTTTTTCTTTAAAAAATATCATTAATAATGGCATTATTTATCATACATAATAAGTTTAATTGCACTGTTTAAAGCCCCACCGTGCTTGGGAAGTTAATGGGTTTCAAAACAAGTTGCACTTGGAAATTTTAATGCCAGCATTTCTGTTGCTTAATATTGTAAATGATGTTTTATTTGAAAGTGTTTTCTGTTTATCAAAATTATTATGCAAATTAAGTGTTCTAACACATATGCAGAAGACATTTAAACCATATTTGTAAAGCAGAGACTCAATTTAGAAAACTGCACACCACTTATAATACAGACTGGAAAAATCATATACACTACAACTCTGATTGCATTCTGAAGTGGGGAATAAACAATATTTGGATTCTTATCTCCAATCAGAATCTAAAAGAGCAAATCCAGTAATAAAAAATAAAAGGTATCACTTCCCATTTCCAAGGTTATCCTCATAACCAATCTCTTCTTTCAAGATAATTTAAAGAGTTTTCCACATATTACATTCACAAATCTCTGGCCAGATATTCAGGCATTTAGCAAAACATGCTGCTGTTTACATAGGGGATGTTGTGGGTAGAGTGATAATAAGAGAAAATCCAATATGTAGGTGCTCAGACAAGTTACTTTTTTTTAATGAGTGACTTTGTTTATTCTACATACTTCCGTTTTCCTTACTATGAGAGAAAAGAAATTATATTTCACAGGGTTTTGACACATCTTGTGAGTTAGCAAAAGTCCTGGCACTTAAGTATGGTTCTGAAGTGTGAAACCTGTACACTACCTCACCCAGACGAAATGAACACTGATGGGTTTAGGCCTAGGTTCAAATCTGCATCAATATATAATGATAGCCTCTATATAATATTAGAATTATTTTTTAAGTGAATTGTCTAAATGCTCTTACTCTAACCAATAATAAAGCAATGAAAATATATGGGTCTTTACAGAAGGCAACTGCAGACAATGTCAAATCGGATGTGTTTTGTTTACTGAAGATATATTGAAGTATACAGTGACAACCTTTGGTAGATAAATGAGGGATGGCATTTGAAATAATACTCTAAGTGTTTTGAAAAAATCCTTTCTCACTCAGATAACTTTTCATCACTTACAAAATTGCATGTTTATTTACAGAAACTTTTTCTTGGATACTCAAGAGAGTGTTGATGTAGCATTAAAGTCTGAAATAATAGTTCAAAAACCACTGGTAGGGCAGGGATTATAAGAAAACTGATTTTGGACTTTTGCAAATGCCTCAAAGTCAGAGTAGAATGGTATTAGAACTGCACTGGAACACTCAGCAGTTCCACTTTCCAGGAGATTTCAACAGTTTCATGGCCCTGAGGGTTTTATTCAGCTAACTCTATGCACTTTTCCACTCCCTTGTACAATTTTGCTGCCTTGAGCTCTGTTCATAAATCATGTGCTCCAGACTCCTTAGCATCTCTAAGTTTATCAACATCTTTCTTCTATTCAGGGGACCAAAACCTGGGACAATGTTCCAGGTGTGGTTTAATGAGTGCTGGGTAGAGCTGGGGATGATTTCTTCTCTGAAACTCCTGGGTGGGCTCATGGTCTCAGTTAGCCCATGGTGCTGCCTGAGTTTTATGCTCCAGCCTGTGCTCAGAGGATCCCGGGGCCTTTTTGGTGGAGCTGTGCTCCCACCAGAGAGTGTCCAGCCTGGGCCACTGCAGGGTAATGTGTCATATGTAAATATATGTGTAAATGTATGTGCAATACATAAATGTGTGTATATGTATACATTATACATATATGATTTACGTATGTATTTCTATGGAGAGTTAAGGATCTATAAAATTGTCATACCTTTTCCATTGTGGGGAATTTACTGGTGACAAGAAAAAAACACAAAAAATTGCTTTTTGTAACCATGTCTTTTCTAGTACTGACAGATGAGACAAAATCAATGCTGCAGAAATATTCAACTTCATGTGCAATTGTGATATTAAGAATAACAATCATAACATCACTGAAGATGAATTATTACATTCCCAATAGGCTTATCATGATACATATAATGATACATGTTACATATAATGCCACAGGAAGTATCCTCACAAGTCTTTAAATACAGTTTCGAGGACTGATGGGAAATGAAATTAATTGCCTCTCTAGACGCTGAGGCTCATTGCTACAAGAAGTAATTTAGGTTCTCAAAAAATAAGAAATGGTTTTGAATATTCATTTGAATTACCAAGAATTGTTAGAGTGAAAAACACCATAAATATCGGAATATCAGATCTTGTTTTTTAAATGGAATACCAGTGTAAAATCACAAGAGTTCAAAAGAAAATATGAAATCACTTTCATACCATTGGTCTGAACACACATAACAATTTCCCTAAGGAACAGAACTGTTGTTCATTGTCCAGTTTCAGCAATGAGTGAAGAATCACAGGTCGCTGATGAAATATTCCAACATTTTGAAGATAATATAGGTAGGTATACAGGTAGGGATAAGCAGAAGCAATTATTCAGATAGAAATGGTGATGAGCATGCTGCATATAATTTTCTCAGATACATGAAAGAAAAAGTTGCAAAAAAGTTTTAAAAAAATTAATTTATTCACTTATATTTCTAAAAGGCTGAAAGCACAGAGGGAGAGAAAAGTAAAGAATAACATCTATCAAGAAATCTCATTGCACACAGCAGGTAAATGGCTTTCTCATTAGAAAAACAACAATATTAATAAAATACAAGGGGCTGCAGACACTCATTTATACTGAGCCTCAAGCCATCAGGACTTGGTGGCAGCAGTAATTATATCAACAAAATCTATTATAATGTTCCCTTCAATGCCCTCTGCTGACTAGTTGACTTTAATAATCATAAACTGCAGGACACTATTTGTAAAATAACTATTACCATTGAACTTTATCTCTAAGTAAATATGTATTGAATGAAAAACTCCTCTGGGGCAGGAGTGTAAAAATGTCATTGCTCTTGCCTGTCTTGTACAGATATTTTTCTTTGGAGGATGGTATTGTGAGAGTTCATACAGTCTGTTTGCATTTTATGCATTTGTTTTCAATTGCGGCACTATCAAATATCATCACAGTTGTTATGCCTTTAACAGAACAGTGATATATCTACATAAAAACCACAAATAGAAACTTGCTTGACTTTAATTATAAACCTATTTCTCTATGCCGAGGCCTGAAGCGAGGCTTTAAATAGTTTATTTTATTTGAGTAACTAAGTTTACACTTTGGATTGGTTTGGACCTTGTCAATCAGAAATCAGAAGCTGGAATTTTTTTAAGTATTAGAAAATTCAGCTGCAGATTAAGATGCTAAAGGGGTCAAATGAAAACAATCCACTTGTGTTCTGCATGTTGTGAATATAGAATGGAATTAGGCTTTATGAAGAAATTTGACTTGAGGAAGGGCAGATGAGTAAAAGCAAACCTTAGCAACCAGGACATGCTCAAAAGTATCTGTACCTTCCCACTTCACGAATTATAAGAATATTTGGATGATCTGGAAATCTACATCTCCAAACATTGAACTAAGTTTCTTCTGCTAATGCAGGTGGCTCAGCAAATCCAGCTGCCTTGTACATTTTTGTCCTAATTGAGAAGTTTTTCTTTCCCCAGAAACATTGTTCTCTCATAGGAAGCCACTTGTAGAGGGAATTAAAAAAGGGTTACCTGATATCAGCCTTATCTTTTGTCTCTTCCCTGGACCAGCCCCCTGTGAGGACATTTTCATGAGGCTTTATTTGAAATCCAAGTGTCACAGCTGCATGGGCCTCCAGATTGAAAGAAAATTTAATATCATTGCTTGTGAATTCATTCCCTGGAGCTTCATGTTGCTCTAATTTTCAGCTACCTAAATTTCTGGTGGGATGGATAAAAGGGACAATGCGGGTGGCAAATACAAGCTAGTCCCTCGTGCTGTGAAAGCTAGGAAAGGTCAGCTGGAATGTGTGAATACATCTAGTAGCAGTGGAAAGCAATAAGCTCCACAAAACAAGACCTCACATTCAATTTATATTTTATGTTCCTCAGCAATGAGCTGCATAGACTTCCTGGAAAGTTGCCAAAATTTGAATTACGTTATCTGTACTGATTTATAGGACATAGTTGGGATTGCCAGTGTGGAAATGTTCTGTTTTGGGAAATATGTCTAAAAATTGTATTGTTTGGGTATGTAAACATCATTACTGCCTCTCTGAGTTCACGAACTCTGTGCACTGTAGATTTTTTCATTCAAAGTAATCATTAATTACAATTTTAAGAACACATTGCCAAATTCTGCAGTGCTTATTTACTCTGCCTGTCTCTGGACAGAATGAACAGAGCAGCAGGTGTACGCATTTCTTTTACCTTTTCATCTTTGATAAGGTCTGCATGAGATAAATGATACCTGTCACATACCAAAGAATGGTTTTTGTTGACACAATTAATTCAAAACATCTCAAAACAGAAAGGAATTTATTAGCATCCAGCAGACTTCATATAATTTATCCTTTAGCATGCTTTAGTCATTCCTAGCACAGTGTTAGTCAGGGAACTGCCAGAAGCTGCTCAGTGTCTTCAGCTTCACAGTTCAAGTGTTTTCAACTTTTCTTTAGCAGTATAAGCCTGTATTTACTGGATATTATAAAGACGATAGAAATCCCATTGTCCTTTCTGTTCCCTTTCTCTCCTCATTCATCCTGTTTGTTCCAGAGATCATACAGTACAGCACAGTACTTTACAACGCAGTAAAAGCTGGGGGGTTGCATCCCCATGGAACTGCAATTTCATCATGTGGAGCAAGGCCCAGACCTAGGAGTCACTGAGCCTTGTCTTACAAAAACATGAGGATGGAATGCTTAATTCAGAGGGCTTTTGAAGGCCTTCTTAAGCCCATAGCAAGGGGAGATACTGGATCAGAAAATTGACTTTTAAGGCTTTTTTTTCTTAGTTTCTTTCTCCTTCTCTGCCTACAGCAAGAACAACCACAACTTTATGGTAATTTTGATGTGGAAATTTTCAGGATAGTTATGACCATGAAACCCCTACAGAGTTCAGAAATAAGGATATTAGGAGTTTCTTCACAGACTTGATTCCCATCATATTGCCATGCCTTGATGCACACAGTATGTCTGTAAGGTCACGAAACATTATTGATTGTCATTCCTGTTCTATTTTTCAGAAACAGAGAGGGAAATTAGTTTATCTGAGGTTGCAGGGCAGAACACAGTCTTGCCTCCTTGTCTTTTTTATTTGAGCTTGTGCTTTACCACAAGTTAATCAAGT
>VZRN01005166.1:92430-127357 GCA_013397935.1 Dasyornis broadbenti | reverse complement strand
TTTTTTTTTTTTTTGGTAGGGCATTCACACAATTTGTAAAGGACAAAATCCCTTAAAGATGTGGGATGTAGGTCACATTCTGTGCCACTGCGGAGAGGAAAGCTACAGCAAATTTTGTTTTTTCACACAGGGTTGTGCACACTTTTTCTGGATAGAGTGAGCCCATGTGGGGAGAGGTGCACCCTGGGTTCAGTTCTTCCTCCCTCATTTGAGCTGCTCCTGGGTTCACTTCCACTGATGTGGAAGCTGAGGACTGCTCCTGACCTTATTTTTCCTTCCTGTTGTAGTGATAAGCTGTAAGGTGTATGGGGGGGGGGGGGGGGGGGGGGAAGAAAAATTTGTTTATGACTCCATGAATGANAGTATCAGTAAAACCTGAAAGCCTTTTCCTCCAAGCTTTATCTTCTCAATTACGTCTATTCACTCACAGAAAATATTTAAAATGGATATATTATTTTCTATGAGTGTACCTTGAAGTAAGTTTATGAAACATGAACATACTGATGCAAGGGAGTTAGAAGTTAAGGGATAACTTGTTAGAAACTGCTTGCTAAACAGTATATATTACTAACTGTTTGCTAGACAGTGTATATTGCTTACTTAACATTTATTGTGTTTGTCAAAGCAGAATTAGATTATTGACAGAAACAGGGACTATGACCCAGCTTGTATTCCATGGAACCCCTACACTGGCTAAAACCAGAGCTGTTGTTTGGACTTGGGCCAGGAACTCAGAGAGCATGTGCAAGACAGAAAGGTCAAAAGGTTAAGAGAAGAAGATGAGATTTGCTTCCCCTTGAGACCCCCGGAGCCCACCACCCAATAATACTGCGCAGGCGTGAGCACATGGAAATGACTTTTGAACTCATTATAATACGAAGCAGGGATAGGTCATGCATATGTATAGGCGTATTGGGAAACTCCATGGATGTGTAACATGTAACCAGATATATACCAAGCAATACCGTGCTGGGGTGCGTGTGTGTCTTTGGAGGGCTACCTCCCACACGCCCAGCGCTGCAATAAACACACCTACTTTACAACTTAAAATTATATAAGTTGTGAAGTTTTGCCTCATTTTCCGTAAATCATTTTTAGATTAATACTCATGTTTAAATAAAAGATACACTTTCCTCCATGTAGACGCTGGTATTAATACACTTGTTCTCTATGGCCATCATGGCTTGTTTAGGCCTAAGCATAGAAAAAACCCCAAACACCAAAAATCCTATGTTTCAGGTTACTCAATGCAGCTGTCAGTACAAATTCCTACAGTTCATTGAGAGCCTTCTTGGGGAGAACACGCTATTTCAATATATATATATATCTTTATTTTTGCTTCAGTACATAATTGCATATCCTTATGGTAAGGATATTTGATTTTGATTCTATTTATGGTGCTGACGACTAAAGGCAATAAATTAATTATATTTCTCAAATATAAGTCAGATCTGTGTTCTGCTCCACAATGCTGCTAATTTGAGTCCTAAGATTCCATATGTGGTATAGCACTCCACGTTTGATGGTGGAAAAATCTCCATATTGTAGCTGAAAAGTAATGTGGGCCCAAGTATGTAACTACTCTTTCAGTCAAAGCATTTCCCACCAAATTTCTTGATCAAATAATATAAGATTACAGTATCTTCAGGTTTTCATTGTAATTGAAAATGGTAACAGAGATTGTGGGATATCTGATGAGCCTTATATTGGGAATAAAAACGAATACAGATGTTCTCAGAAGTGCACCAGAAAAACAAAGATGTAAATGAAAGCAAAGTTTAAAGAGGTCAAAGCTTTTATGAATCTCATGGGTGGTATCAGTATTATATATTTAGTAACTGTGTTGTTACATTTGTGGCATATTCCCCTAAAGTATTATTTTTTTATTGAAAGCACATCAGCCACTTCTTTCTCCATGACAATACTTCCTCCCCTTAGGGACTTGTGTCTTTATGATGCAGCTCTTGTAGTTTGGTTTAATGATGAGACTCTTCTAAACTCAATCCAATACTTGGTTGTAGTCCTATTCCAGATTGCAGCACCACCTCAGTGTCTCAGCTCCTGGAAGCACTCGGTAGTGAGCTGACCATCTGTCAGATGTAGTTCTCTCCCTCTCCATCTCATTTTCTGTCAGGGAAGATAAGGACCTATATTAACATTACAATGTTTTGATCCAGCTTTGTGTTTTAGTTTTCCATATGTTCATTTTATTTTACATCTAGGCCAGTGAAAACAACTTCAGAGAAGTATAGGTTGCAGCTGAAGTGAAATGTGAGAAGGTTAGAGTCTTGTGAAGGTCATATAAATACTTTCATTGGGGCTGATCTCAAAGAAACAAAAGGTCCTTAAGAGGTAATTCAGTGCTAAGATGATTCAAGTACCTGTAGTTTTTCCTATGGGCTTTTTAAAAAAGAAAATTATAATATAACTGAAATATTTTTTTCATAATCTGTAACTCTGGTGTCTTTACAAAAAGTCAAAACTCAAGAACTCATGTGGGAATTGAGAGAGAATTGCCAGAAAAGGATAGACAAGATTAAACCCAGATATACTAAAATAAGAGGTCTTTCACAAACTATAAACAACAACAACGAGACAAAGTTCGTAGTTATTCTTGCGTAAAATAATTATCTGTAGCAGCTCTAAGAAGATAAATTAATTGCCCTAGAAATGTGCTTTTTTTTTGTTCCAGACAAGAAGGATTATTTTCTATTGAATTTTCACTTCATGACCCAGCTATATTTTAAGATTTATATTAATAAGAGACTAGATTAAAATTTCATCTAGGGAAATTAGATGTTGCTTTTTCTTGTGTATTTCATGCCTTTATCAATAGCTTGAAAGTGCTAAGTTGTGGAATTGAATTCAGTATGATAACTAAATCTAGCTCTTCACCCTGTCTTACTTCTCCAAATCCTCATCAAGGACTACTGTGATGTCTAATTCTATTTCTAATATGAAGCATAGTAGGCTAAATCCTCTTTCTAAAACTTTGTCCACACAACTCCTAGACAGTAAATGTAATTATTTTTATTATTTTTCTTTAAAAGAAAAGAATGTTTCTGTTAGTTCTACTTACAGTTGGTAATAGTCATACAGACTTGTTTCCTCTATTTACTGAGGAATGATATTGGTAGTTTTAATTTCAAATTGTGATTACCCTTTAACTCTGAGATTTTCATCGTCATTGCTGCAGTGTGAGGTCTGCAGAATATCAGGTATTGAGGAAAAATACTGAGATCTTCAGTGTGGTGACCCCTTAAGAGTATTCTAAGAAACTTACCACATTCTTAGTCTTAGAAATGCTAGCCAAGATGTCTAATAACAGCAAGCATTGCAGATTGCTCGGGCATGTAGGCAGATATTCAAAATGAAAGGGATGTCTAAAAGTACTCTAACTGTTTTGTAGAACAGACTACAGATCCTGACCTAAATTTCAACTAATAATCTGAAAACCTGGAAGTATTTCCAAGCAGATTTTTGATCAAAAAAATTCAGGGTTGAGAATATACATCTATGATTTTTAAACAAAAAGTAATCTACACCTTTTGTCATGAGACATGGTCTCTTTGTGCTTTTCCTACAAAACCTAATGAAAGTCTGAACAAACAAGCAGGTTTTCGTTTTAAACAATGGATCTTTATTCCCTTTTTATCAGCAGTCATAACTGATGTGTTTTCAGAAAGGTGCCCAGACAATTTTCAGAATTCTACTTCTTGATTCATCTATTTGAATTGTGATGAATCCACATGAAATTCTAATTTTTACTTTGCTATTATTACAGGAGATAACAAATCATTCTCTGTGACTTTAATTGTTATTGTAATGCTGTACCTGTTGCCTTATTCTTAATGTCTAATTTCTGCAGGGTTATTAAATTCAAAATACAATACACTTTCTTAATCATACCTGGAATTCTGCATTTGATCCAAACATCTCTGACTTACAAGATGTATTTTCCTCTCTATATAAAGTTATAGAGTAATAAAACTAATTTTTTAGTATTGCAGGTACAGAAAATTCCCTTCAATTGTCCCGACCAAGGCCAATGATGGCCATTAGTTTCACCTTCGGTATTTGAATTTGTCTTTCTGGAATTGTAATTCATGTTAGTTTCTGTTGCAGCTTTGCACGATTGCTTTTTGCTCTTTCATTTCAGCGATTCTCACTACCAATAATCAGGTTTCATCTAATGAATTTAAGAGGCATCTTAAATGCCATTTAGTCTGTCTGCCTAGAGAGGGGACAAATGTCCCTGTATTTCTTATGTCATATCTACCTCCTCTGTGCATACATCTTAGATGTGCTGGGCATGAGTGAAATAGCACTAGAAAGTTGTGTAGAAAACTGAATTAAGGCCAAGGGCACTCCATAATGTGTGATTCATCATATCCAACTTGACCCTGGTAATTATGCTCAAAGTAGGAGTTAAAAGCCTACTGTAGTTCATGAAGTGAGAACTATATCTCTACAGAGAATTCAGTCCAGTCCAATATGGGGTACAAATCCTTGCCTAGCTGTAAGTATTCAGTGACCCTTGTGATATCCTGTTATGGTTTACCAAGACTCCAGTTGCCACAAGAGCCTGAGTCTGCTTTAAGTCCTTTGCCATAGCTCCAGGTCCATGTGAGTACCTTGGGTACTTTGGGGCATGAACACTTGTGTGTAAGAAATGGAGTGCCATTCCTGGTGGCTGACTGCTGACCTGTGTTCTAGGGTCAACTGCTTGTGTTGATCCAGCTGTAAGGTCCTACTGACTCACCTAAATTTAGGCATGTAATGTCAGCGGAGAGGCCAGAGAGAATCAGAAATCTGTGTGACAGCTGACAAGTATGACAGCATGACACAAGAGCTACAGGATACCCGTATCCTTCTGGATCAGCATGAAGCAGCCAAGTGAGATTCTGTGGGTCTCTTACACAATCATAGATTCCAAAAACATTGGATCACATTTTGTGTCTATAACGCTAATCCAGATCCTTATGTGTGTGCTTAAGATCCATCCAAATATCTAAATGTCTCAAACTGAATCGTATTACCAGTGCTGATTTGTCTTTCTCCTCAAATACTTGAGAGTAAAAGAAATCATCCTTCATTCCCCATTCATCTCTTGGTTTCGAAATTGATCTTTTCTTTGTAATCCTAAGGTAAAACTCATGAAAGATCCCTCGGCAATATACCTGAATTGAACCTGATCATTGGTAGTGACCATCTTACTGAAATGAAAGAGCAAAAAGCAATCATTTTGCTAGGCTCCAACAGAAACTGTATTACAATTCCCAAAAGAGAAATTCATATAGCTAAGGTGCATTGCCCATATTGGTGCACTCTTTTTAATGCTGAAGGACTATACAAATCAAATGTAAATTAAACATCAGAATGTAGAAAAAAATGCAGTTCTTCCATAGAATTCATTAGTTTTAGGAAAGCTAAACAAATATTGTGAGCTACAATGGCAGAAACATAATACAACTCTCTCTCTAAATCTTTAAGGCAACAAAAAAACCCAGCAAAATATTATAAGTTCTGTAGTGCACTGTTTCAGACAAAGAATATATCCTCTATGCAGATCAACAAAATTACATGATGGTGGCTACTAAGGTTAATAAAATAGTTTAAAGTTGGGAAAAGTAAAGTAGGACAGAGTACATAAAGGCAAATTACTAATACAGGGGAAGAAAGAGCTGAACAGATTCCTTACTATGAGTTTGTAGCTGCTCATGGAGTTGTGCACAGCTCTTGGAAAAGCAGACATGAAAGATTTGCTATGTCTGTGAGCAAGATGAAATGAATTAGTGATGAAGTCCAGGCAACCCCCTCTCCTTCCTTAGGAAGAATGGCTGACTACACTTTTGAATTGACGTATCATTGGAACAATTCTGCTGTGGGGTATCCCCAGCATTGCTCATATTCAGGGAGAATTCATCAAGAAACACACTGATATTTCTCACAGTCGCTGTAGTTTCCTTACTGCACTGATTCCACAGTATCCCTGACTCATCCTTATGGTTGTCAATTGAAGGTTAAGTTCCATTTTTATTCCTCTCAGTGTTGCATTGCTCTTTCGGGCTTATAAAAAAAAGCTGGAAGTCATCTGAATAAAGAATGTGTAGTGGGCGGATGTTCTGTTAGCTCCCACTCAAGACCAGCCACTGTCCCTAGAAATTGAATTGATTCTCTCTCAACGCCTGATGAGATGAAAGCAGTGAAACTCTTATCTGACATTTTTCCAGGCTATGGCTGAACACGTTTATAAGAAGGTACAATGAATTTAGGATACAGACTGTCAGCAGCAAAAGAGTGATTTTGAAAAAACTGAAAAAAAAGGTATCTTGTATCAACAAATAAATAAAGGAGGATTTGCATAGCAAATGAATATTTGGCTTAACAGATTGTAATTTCATTTTTCTAAATGTCCTTTAAATCACAAATACAGAATGCAGTTTGTATACCCTGTTGTTAGAAAGAGAGAAAGAGAGGAAGAATCCAGGACATTCTTGTACAAAGGAATAAAAAATTATCTAGGAGTTGTGAGACATGTAAATATGCAGATTCAAACAGCTGAAATGGGTGATTTTTTTCCCCAAGATACCTATATGCATCTTTCTCCTTATTCCTTTCCTATGCCATGTTTTACATTTTTATAGATTTCTACTATAATCTTTCTATATATTATGGCATTAAACTTTGCTTTACTATTCTAAAGTCATCCATTCTCTCATTGGAACGTTGGATTGTACCATGAGGTTCACAGGACAGAATAAAGAATATTCATTATCCCTGCATTTCTTTAGTGTTTTATGTTTTATAAAGGAAAATATTTTTGAAGGAAATTCACTCCCAAAAAAATTTCTCTCAGTAATATGATTATTTTCTCAATGTGTTTATGCCTTATATCACCAAAAAATGCAATTTGTGTGAACTTCTGAGCTATATTAAAATACATATATTTAATATTGTATGGGGTGTTATTGCATTCCTGTCTCATGCAACAGTACAATTTGATGACATGGAAGAAGAGAATATTATTCTGCTTTTTGTTTAGATTATCTTCACACTACAGCTAAATTTATTGTGTTTACACTTCACTGCAGGATGACAAGTATCATCAAAAAGCTATTATTGGTATAAAACATAAAAAAGAAATGGTATTTTTGATTTCATTACTTTAGTAGGAAAGGGAAACATATAAACTGATTTGTTCATCTAGATGGAATTCGAGACAAAGCTATACCATGTATAGCTCAGTTTGATACAGGTCCTTAGTGAAATTGTTTTAGGAACTGGCCCTTGTCTCCTGAAATGAAATGTGCTTGTTCCTCAGATAATTACTACATCAGTCTGTACGATTTTAGCAAAACAGGGGATGGGAAGTTTGGCTATGTGCTTGGTCTTGATATTCAATAGATCCTCATGCCATCTATTTAGGAATACAGAACAATTCAGTGGACCCTGATTTCTTTCTCATTGGAAACTATATTTTTCTGTACTACAGAGGAAAAATATGTCCCTCAAGAGGAAAAGTTACTCAAATGCTTGTCTACAATTCCCATGTTCTGGTAAGAATGACATAACAATTTCCAGCATCCCTTCAGATCATTTTCTAATACACTGTAATAACAAATTCTGCTTTTACAGTATAGACTTTGTTTTTAAAGTAATGATTTCCCAGATTCTGAAGTGAGCTGTCCATACTGATAAACTGTTTGTACTTTTGAGGCTGGGGTTTTATAGTTTCTTTTTTTTTGTTTTGGTTTTTTTTTTATTTTTTGGGCTGAAGACAGCTATTGTTTCCACCTGCAGACCCTAGAATGCCTTGAGGGTTACTATGAGCCAGGAACAATTGCCAGTTGTTTGCTTTCCCGATGTGATGATATTTTGAGGTGTAAGAGAGTTTATTTGTATGGATGCAAGCTCTGCAGAGGCAAAATACTTCAAAACAAGAGAACTGCTGCCTCTGGTTGAGTGTTATTGCCATTTTCTGTTAAATGGATGTTACATAGCCCACACCTCCATAATTACAGTTTTCTAAATTCAGTAGTAATTTAAGCATTCTTTGATATATATATTTATATATGTTAAAAAAAAAAAAAAAAAAAAAGACTGAGAGAAAAATCAAACTCAGATCTTTTTCTCAGTCCATTATATGATTTTCCCTGTGATCTATGCAAGAGCATGTGCTGTGTCTGGCAAATAAAGCTATTGAACGCTTCCCATCTCTCACAGAAACCTGCAGTTTGTGTTGCTCTGCAACTCCAGGGAGTATTCTTCAGTGACTGCATTGTCAGAAACAATCTGAAATATGGATTCACTGGAGCCCTGCACAATCTCATAACTGCTCTCTGACATATTAAAGAAAAAATCTGAGAAGGAACAAACTTGCAAAACCAGTAATTTCCTAATGGAATGAAGAAACTTCTATGGCTAAGCCAGACCTAGCTGAAAACAGAGATTTATATCAGACCTTTTTTTTTTTTGGTTTTTTTTTGGGTTTTTTGTTTTGTTTTGTTTTTTTTTTTTGTTTTGTTTTTGTTATTAGAAACAATTAACTTTCCATTCTCCCCTATTCCAAGAGGTTAAAAAGAATCATTGCTAAACATCGAGACATCAGAGAAAGTTCAGAAGCAAGTTGATGAACTTGCTATTGATCTGCAGCATCTTTTCAGTATATTCACCACTTTTCAAAACTCAGACTTCACATTCCCTTCTGGAAAAATGTACTTGTTGATAAACACCACAGGCTATGTTTCTTTGTTTCTGTATATAAATGTTCCCTATGTTATTAATTGATCTCCGTATTATTCAAAGATATACTTAGTATCAAGACTTTTTTTTTTTTTTTGCAAAAAAACCCCCACTCTAGGTATATAGAAGATCATAAAAAAAAAGTCATAGTGATTATTTTGGTTTACAATTTGAATTTCATACCTGTTCTTTGATCTGTTATGTTGTTAACTGTGTTTCTTTAAAGACAAGCATTATTACATATAAAGTGTGTGCAAAAAGCACCAGTCATTTGCAGTTTATGGTATGTCAATATTTAGGCTAGTTGCCAAATCTCTGACCCTGCAAGTGATAAGATTTTTGTATTATGCCAAAGTTTAGTCAGTCCTACATCATATCTGTGTATTGAGAAGAGTGAAAAAGAGGTGAAACTGTTTCATTCTTTCACAATCACCTTTTGGATTTTGTTTTTAAAAAACTTACTTGAAAAAAAAATAGCATTACCTATATCTCAATTAGTAAATTAAAGGTGAATAGACCATTCTTTGTTATTAAAGTAAACTTACATTTTCTGTTATTACATCCTTTTTACCTCTAAAAAGGGGAGTAAAAATAATGGGAATGGTCCTGCACTGTTCTTTTCCGCTTGAATTCTGCCTGGGCAATGTTTGGGACAGCACAAGGTGGCTCAGAGAATACTATAACCATCCTGAAGAATTAATGATATAACAGGGATTTTCCAGAGCCTGTGCACACTCTCAGGCACTGTTAATGTAGTAGTATAGACATAATCACTGATGTAAAGTGAAGGTTCTGGCTCCTCAGCCAAATAGAAAGGTTAGGAGTTCATATAAACAGACAAATTAATTTTTATAATGCTCTTTTCTGTCTGTATTTGTACCTCTGAATTGTAATATAGAGAAAATAATAGAAGATACTGTGTTACATAAGAAAGCAATTTGAGCTGTTATCCTCAAGAAGGACAAGAAGGAAGTTCTGGGGAACTACAGGCTGGTCAGCCCTACCCTCAAGCCCTAGGAAGGAGCTGCCAGCAGTCTGAGGAAGGTGATACTTGCACTCTGCTCAGCACTGCTCAGTTCTGGCTCCAGGTCTCGGTTCCCCACTGCAAGATATGGGCTTACTGGAGTGGTCCCAGTACAGGGCCACAAAGGTCATGAAGGTATGAGAGAATCTCTCCTATAAGGAAAGGCTGAGAGAACTGTGATAGTTTAATCTCAATAAGAGAAGGCTAAAGAAAATAACTAGCAGGAAAGATAAAAGATGCAGAAGTACACAGTCTCCTCTCAGTGGCACCCACTGACAGGACCTGACGGAATAGGCACAAATTAAAAACCGTGACATTTCACCCCATCACAGTAACTTATTTATTTTCCTGTAGGAGGGACTATGTGCTGGAAAGGATTGTCCAGAGAGGTTGTGGAGTCTCCGTCCTTGAGGATATTTAATGCCCACTGGACAGCCATGGGTGCCCTGCTCTAAGTGATCCCTGCAGTACGGGGATTGGACTAGAAGGTCTCCTCAAATCCACTTCAACCTCAACAATTCTGTGAAACGTTGCATGGGAATATATGCAGCACTTTCAAGATGCATTTAACAACCCATCAAGATTTAATACAACTTTTAATGAATGCAGAGTTTAATAAATTTGAATAGAAGGAATGGCCCAGAAGACTTTGAATGAGCAGGCAAACAAACAGAGAGGGTAAACTTTTAACACCTGATCTTTAGAAACAGCTTCCTCACACAGTTCTTGACCCTGAAACGTGAATGCAATAGCGTTATACAGCACATTGCCATCCTGACTTCCACAGGACTCTTTGTGGAAAAAGGCATTAGCTTTGTCTCTTGACATTCTGTCAAAAAATAACAATAAAAATAAACTCTGAAAAGCACCATAGCAGTAATACAGGGAGCAAAACTTAGAGCTGTGATCTGTCATGTCCCTGCTGAATGTTTCGCTCACTAAGCTATAGAAATCGCTGTCATCTGTCCCACATCACCAACCCTCTGACTCTTGCAGTCTTCATTCTGAAATAATTCAGTTGTAGCTGGAGAAATAAGACACAGCAGGTATCACTTTTCCTTGCCCCTTCTGTTCCTCATGCTGTAGTTTACAGGTTAGAGTATTCTTTTGACAAACAAGAGGTGAGATTTCACTCCTGAGGTAAACTAGATCTTCTGTTTTGAAGGAAAGTCGTTGAACCACTGGGCTTTAATGCACTGTCACTGCTCTGAACAGAACAAATCCAACTAATCTATGTCTTCCCCCTAAGGAAAGGACTGTTCCAAAGAAAGCAAAACAGTTCTCAAGGATGTAGTCTGGATTTTTCTTCATGGAAAATGCCATACTGCCTCTGTGCAAATTTTAATACCCCAGCATTTGGATTTTTACCTCTGAAGAAAATCCTTTCACTGAACAAAAATCATACCACATATTAAAGAAGAGAGGAAAATATGCAGAAGATCTGCCTAATTATAGCAATTTATCTTTTTGTTCCAGTGTGTAAGGGAATTTTTTGAAGGAAAAAAGCATGTAGGAAGAGGAACTGCAAATAAAGAAAAATGAAATCGTTCATCTGCCCACATGTCTTTAATGTGAGGTAGGCAAGGGAAGAGAAATTCAGATAAATAACCTCACATTCTGAGCACAACAAGATATTTACTCTTTCCTACAAGATTAAGAAGTATGTATAGTAAACTACTGCTCTGTTGTGGCAATATCTTGCCTAACAAAAATAAAAGAGTCTCTGGCTTAGAAGGCAGAGGAATATTCTAGCAGAGTGTCAGGAGTTAAATGTCAAGCTCTGATTTATTCCATTTTCCCTAGTCTTTTGTGGCGGTGCATCAGGCAGCTCCCGTGGCAGCTGCCCTTTCTCCACCTGGCACCGCCAGAGTGGCCACTAGTACAACCGCCCCGGCTCCTGATGCTGACTCCGGGGGGTTCAGTATGTGGATTAATACAGAAGTTGATTGGGCTGATCCCCCTGTGAGTCTAGAATCATTAGGAGGAGTCTGAGGCCTGGCCTCTCCCCCGGGGATGTCAATCCCTGGGCTCTCCTCCCCCTATTCTCGAAGTTTCTCCACTTAACTTCGAGTGGAAGTTATGTCTGTTATGTCTGTTAAGTTATCTGTTATGTCTGTTAAGTTGTCCATCCCTAAACCCTTCCCCTTTCTCCTCCCTATCCCTAGAACCTTCCACCCTATTCCTTCCCTCATTGGATGCGTTCCTCGAACCCGCCCCTGAGTCCGCCCTGGGTCAGTGTTCATTGGTTTATTCATGTTATGTAATCTGTCCCCATTGGCCCAGGGAATTATCTCCTCCCATCTCCTCCCAACTCCTCCCCTCCTTAAAACCCTGTGTAACCCCTTGTTCTTCGCCTTCTGTGCCTGATCCCCTTGAGTGTATGTTAACTCCACGTCTCGCTGCAGGGCTGTGGAATAAAGAACATTCGAATTCGCCAGCACAAGAGGTCTCCTCTCGCTCTTTGTTCCCGTCTCCGCTACATTTACATCGCCTACAGTTGTGCCCACCCAGTGTGTCGGGGCATTTCCACCGCGGGGAGTTGAGTGGTTGCTAGGCGACAGCCTGCTTCAGGGGCAGAGGTGCCTGAAGTAAGCTGCGGCATAGGCGCTTCTGGTGACCGTGCACTGGACGTCGTCCTGCCTGGCCACGCTGGGCCAGTTGAGTGGTCAGCGGCAGCGCGACAGTCTTTGAAGTGAAATAAAGAGTGCAGGAGAGAGAGACTGGTGTTTACTTGTGTTTACTGCTGTCTCTGATTGGTGTTAGGGGCCAGTTCTAAGACTGAACAAAGATATCTGATTTAATTATTTTGTTATAAAAGAATGGATTTTCCACTTGATTTTTTTTTCAGTGGACTATACTACTTGTGCTATAAGGTAAATCTGGGACACCAGTTGTGTCCTCTATCTGCCCTGAAAACAGACAAGTTTTGTTTACTTGAAACTACTGGATGCTATTACTACTGGAAAGTGCTGTCATGGTATATGCTTGTTTGTCAGAAAGCTGTGCAGGCAAATACTACATGCACTTTGTATAAAAATAATGTAAAATAAATGTCTAAAATACACAGCTACATTAGAGTTACACTGACAGATCAGAATTATAATATTTGATTATTTATATGAAAAATATGTAAAAAGTTCATGCTTGTGCATGTATGTTTGTATGGGACTCACAGAAGAGTCAAGGTTTGAAAAAACTCTGGTGATCATCTAATTCAACCCTGCTGCTTAGAGTAGGGTCAGAAAGTTGTTCATGATTACTCCTAAGAATAGACACTGAAACATCTCTGGGTAACTTGTTCAGTGTCTGCCCAGCACCACAGGAAAAAAGATTTCTTTTTCTTATGTTTAAACAGAATTTTTTGTATTCTAGTTTCTGTCCTCTGACATTTGTCCTGTCACTGGATACCACTGAGAGCCTGGCACCATCTTCTTATCTTCTTCCTTAGGTATTTATGTACATTAAGCCCTCTCTTCTCCCAGCTGAACCCCAGTTCTACCAGCCTCTCATGTCAGATGCTTCAACCCCTTGGTCACCTTCATGACATTTTGCTGGACATACTGCAGGATGTTTGTGTTACTCCTGTACTGGAATACTGAGAACTGAACACAGTACTCCACATGTATCTCACCGGAGCTGAGTAGATGCGAAGAAGCACCTTGCACTGCTAATACAGCTCAGGATGCTGTTGGCCTTCATGGCTGCAATAGAACATTGCTGGCTCATGGTCATCATGCTATCTGCCAGGACTCCCAGGTCTTTTTTCTTCAATGTGGCTTTCCAGCATGAACATTAGGTGAAAACATTAGGTGTATATTCAGCAGTCATTGTTCAGACAGGTAACATTGCTATATGCATCTGGAGATGAATACAGATGAGTCAGTACTGAGCGCACAGTCATAATTACATCTTTAGTAATACACAAAAAATACAAGTGACCTTTTTTTTCTGGTTGTGAAATCCACACAGCTAAACTCTTTCAACCTCCAAAAAGAGGGTATTGGTGTTTCACTACTTATTGGGAAATGAGTCTTTCCTGTATTAAATAGCAAGTAAAATATCCTTCTATTTAAAAGCACAGAAAAGTTCACTGGTACTCTGTCATATGATAGATACATATATATACACACATGTACACACACATATAAAACAATGCTTGAAGGCTTTAATGGGAATGTCTTGCCTGGTAAATGCTGAGTCACACTACTAAAGCAGCACCAAATTAGTCATCTGATATGTTTATCTGAGAGATTTACCTGATAGAATTCTCTATAAAGAATTAGCTCTGGACTTAGAAACTGCATGACTATGTCATCAAATGCTGCTCATAGGCAATTTGAGTCTGCTGGAAGGGATTATATGATGCAAACAGACAGTATTCAGTACTCCAAGAGGTTGTTACCAGCTCTCTATGCCTGCACATGCATAAACATTTCCACCTGCTGAAGGAAAATCCAGCTCTGGAATATGTCAGATAGACTGGAAACTTTCTGGAACGCAGGATGTATTTGTGTGGTTAGGACATATGCATTAGTAATACATACAGATTGAAATGGACATTATAGCAGACAAAAACACTGCAGAGACTTTGTTCAAATAATTTGTGCTACATGAAAAGGAAAAGAAAAACAGGAAGGCATGGAAGGAAGGCGCAGAAGGAAGGAAGGCGCGGAAGGAAGGCGCGGAAGGAAGGCGCGGAAGGAAGGCGCGGAAGGAAGGCGCGGAAGGAAGGCGCGGAAGGAAGGCGCGGAAGGAAGGCGCGGAAGGAAGGCGCGGAAGGAAGGCGCGGAAGGAAGGCGCGGAAGGAAGGCGCGGAAGGAAGGCGCGGAAGGAAGGCGCGGAAGGAAGGCGCGGAAGGAAGGCGCGGAAGGAAGGCGCGGAAGGAAGGCGCGGAAGGAAGGCGCGGAAGGAAGGCGCGGAAGGAAGGCGCGGAAGGAAGGCGCGGAAGGAAGGCGCGGAAGGAAGGCGCGGAAGGAAGGCGCGGAAGGAAGGCGCGGAAGGAAGGCGCGGAAGGAAGGCGCGGAAGGAAGGCGCGGAAGGAAGGCGCGGAAGGAAGGCGCGGAAGGAAGGCGCGGAAGGAAGGCGCGGAAGGAAGGCGCGGAAGGAAGGCGCGGAAGGAAGGCGCGGAAGGAAGGCGCGGAAGGAAGGCGCGGAAGGAAGGCGCGGAAGGAAGGCGCGGAAGGAAGGCGCGGAAGGAAGGCGCGGAAGGAAGGCGCGGAAGGAAGGCGCGGAAGGAAGGCGCGGAAGGAAGGCGCGGAAGGAAGGCGCGGAAGGAAGGCGCGGAAGGAAGGCGCGGAAGGAAGGCGCGGAAGGAAGGCGCGGAAGGAAGGCGCGGAAGGAAGGCGCGGAAGGAAGGCGCGGAAGGAAGGCGCGGAAGGAAGGCGCGGAAGGAAGGCGCGGAAGGAAGGCGCGGAAGGAAGGCGCGGAAGGAAGGCGCGGAAGGAAGGCGCGGAAGGAAGGCGCGGAAGGAAGGCGCGGAAGGAAGGCGCGGAAGGAAGGCGCGGAAGGAAGGCGCGGAAGGAAGGCGCGGAAGGAAGGCGCGGAAGGAAGGCGCGGAAGGAAGGCGCGGAAGGAAGGCGCGGAAGGAAGGCGCGGAAGGAAGGCGCGGAAGGAAGGCGCGGAAGGAAGGCGCGGAAGGAAGGCGCGGAAGGAAGGCGCGGAAGGAAGGCGCGGAAGGAAGGCGCGGAAGGAAGGCGCGGAAGGAAGGCGCGGAAGGAAGGCGCGGAAGGAAGGCGCGGAAGGAAGGCGCGGAAGGAAGGCGCGGAAGGAAGGCGCGGAAGGAAGGCGCGGAAGGAAGGCGCGGAAGGAAGGCGCGGAAGGAAGGCGCGGAAGGAAGGCACGGAAGGAAGGAAGGAAGGAAGGAAAACCACTTGTCAGTTTATAGGGAGATCCTCATTACAGTGTTCACCAAGCAATAAAAAACCCAGCCATTCCTCAGAAGAAATAACAGATATCTAAAGTCTAGATTGGAAAATAAGTAAATAAATTCAATAATGCACTAATTTAGTAGAAAGGTTGCTCAGGAAGTTATCTATTCCATTCTTTTCTCAAAGAAAGTGCAATTAGATCAGTATGATCAGTCAGGGTCAAATCTTGGTCACCTTCAAAGATCATAACTAAATGGGAACTTGTCAGATAGTTACTGCTGAAATGAGTCAAAGTCCCATCTAATCAAGGGAGATCTGTCTACATCAATAAAATCTGAGTCACATCCTTACCAAGGAATAGGAAACAACTGTGATAACCTGAGTATATCAGGTTTGGAAGGATTTCTGCTTAGCGACTACTCAACATTAAAAAAAAGAAAAAAAGAAAAAAACAAAGGACCGAGAAAAACACTAAAGAAAAATAATAAATAAAATCGTAATGGCTGAAGATAACAGATAATAAGAAAAATGAAACATTTCATGTTGCTGATTTCTGGGCTATTGAGGAACACATTCATTCATAGATAGGCTTGATGACATTCAACTTTAATTTGTAGCTGATAAGGCAAGCAAAACAAGATGTTCATGGGTCTCATGGGAAAGCATTCACTTATTATAGGATAGTTGAGATGGCATGTGTAGTTGTGCAAAACTTGTTGTGGGATTTTTAGTGGAAGGGCCAGAGAAAAGGAAAGGGAGGTACAAGCCTGAGAGACTCAAGAGAACAGCTATAGAAGAGATCATCTGGGTGCAAGCCAGCAGCTGGTCAGACTCTGTCCTGCACATCTTTACTTCATAGTCTGTCCTCTCTTTTATTAAATCTTATACCAAACTGTTAGCTGTGCAATGCTAGTGTCTAATTTGTATGAGTGTGTGTCAGAGATTCATTAGAAAATTTCAGACTGGAGTAGCTGAGAAGTAGGTTAAACCAGCACCTGGAAAGATCAATTTTCAAGTACTCAAAAGATATTTAAACAGAGTCAAATACATAGTGAATGAGAAGAACAGAAATAACTCTTTCGGGGGGAGAGTAGGGGGAGGAGGAGGAGGAGGTGAGAGAGATAGAGAGAGAAAGAGAGGGAAGAGTACAAACTTTATTTTATGTGTCTTGAAGGTGACATGCCAATTCATCCATCCCAGTGTGACCTTTATTTTTCCACCACAGTATTCTGCTGCTGCAGTGTAGAGTCTGAAGCACAATAGATCTCAGTCTTTTCCCCTTTCTGCTTCCTAGCCAAGCCTTCCCATTTCACATTGTCTAACTAAAATATATTCTTGTCAGTGATTAATTTCACCATATTTTTCCCAGTCCATTATTTCTGTTTGTCAAGATAATTTTAAATTCTAGCCCTGTCTTGCTCTTAAATTCCAATAACTATACTAACGCTTCAATCATATTTCTCATTAATAATGATATTCAGTTATATTCAGCTCTGAACAGATGTCATCAAAACCATGAGCCCTACTGGATGTCTCCAATTCTAACAATAAATACTGATTGGAGTTTAACAAAGGTGGAGACAAGTAGGGCCAACTATCTCAACAAACACTGCTGTAGCGGAAGAAGAGGTAAAACTTGTTGACAGAATACTCCAAGCTATAGAGTTTTGTATATTATCAATTGTTCTGACTTCTGAAATTGCTATATTTGTGCTCTATATTTATTCTCACTACTGGAGTACAGTTTTTCATACCTTTATGTTGCTCATGAAGGATAAAGAGCAGTGTATTCCTTTTCAATATTGATATAATTAAGTATTTCAGTTTTCAGAACAGGAGATTGGGACTGTAACACTATTATGATTTTTCTAAGTCTAGGAATTTGTCCTAATCACTTTTCCTATCAGTCGCTTCTCAGCAGAAGGTCTGGAGGATAAATATGTTCTGTGCTGGATGGGTATATATTCAAAAAACATCTGCTTGACTTTATCAGATTGTCAGTTTTCAGGATGAATAAATATATCTGGAGAAGATCTTAGATATAAAAGTGCAACATCTATTTAAAATAGTTGAGCAATTTAGATGCTGAATGAGAATTGCTGTACTTTGACAAGCTTTGAAACTCTGGTGCCCTCTCTTGGATTTCCCAAAGGGATGATGACTTCTTTTGAAATAGTCATCTTTGTCATAGGTGGATGAGACAGAGTACTATTCCTAGGCAGTTTAAAAAGCCCAGCCCCAGAGGATGTCTTGCTCAGTGTGACCTGACAGCCATTTGGATGGCAAAAGTAGAATGCTGTTGTTTAGCTCTTCTAAGCACCAGTAAATTTTTTTTATTGATTGTCTGTCATGCTGCTTACTTTATAGAAAGTTCACTTTGACGTCTTACAAACTAGACATCATGATGTTTTATTGTTGCACCCATCAACTCCACCTCCCTCTGAGATATTTTTTGAACTATGATTGTAACTACGATATTATTCCTTATTAAAAAAAGTGAATGAAATCTCTATATTCTCTGTCCAGTGTAAAAATCTGCTGAAATTATAGGATAGGTCAAGGTCTAACAACCTTCCAGTCAGCTGCAGACCTTGGACTCATTAGATGCGAGGACAGAGCCCCTGCAAGGTTCATTCTACCTCACCTGTCATTTGGTAATCCTCCTTCCTGACACTGGGGTTTTCAATGGTTTCTTCCTTTTTTTTTTCCTAATGGCAAAAAAGGGACTGAATATGCTTGCAGTTGTTGTTTTTCCTTTTTTAGACTGACTTTAGAGTATTACCTTTTTCTTAGAAATAAGCTTAAAAAGATTACAAGATTATTCTAATGTCTAAAAGTCAAACATGAAGTGTAGAACAACCTAAATCCATCTGTATTTCCAAAGTATGAAAAGTTTTCTGCAGAAGTATGACAAATAAAATCACAAAATCATAGAATTTTTTAAATTGGAAAAGACCTCTAAGATCATCAAGTCCAAAAAATTAGCCCAGGGCTGCCAAGTCCAAAACTAAACTATGTCCTCAAATGCCGTAACTAGAAGTCTTTTAAATACCTCCAGGGTTAGTGACTCAACCACACACCTGGGCAGCCTGTTCCAATGCCTGACAACACTTTCCATGAAGAAATTTTTCCTAATATCCAATTTACCCTGTGCAACTTGAGGCCATTTACTCTTGTCCTATTATTTTTCACTTGGGTGATCAACCCCCACCTCGCTACAAATTCCTTTTATTCAGTTGTAGAGAGTGATAAAGGCTCTCCTGAGCCTCCTCTTCTTCAGGCTAAACAACCTCAGGTCCCTCAGCTTCTCCCCATCAGACTTGTGCTCCAGATCCTTCACCACCTTTGTTGCCTTTCATTGGACTCACTCCAGCACCTCAAAGTTTTTCTTGCAGTGAAGAGCTCAGAAATGGACATGGGACTCGAAGAGTGTCCTCACCAGTGCCCAGCACAGAGGGACAATCACTGCCCTGGTCCTGCTGGCCACACTTTCTGATACAAGCCAGGATGCCATTGGCCTTTTTGGCCACCTGAGAAGTCTGGCTCATATTCAGCCACTGTCACCAGCACCCCCAGATCCTTTTCTGATGAGCAGCTTTCCAGCCACTCTTCTCCAGCCTGTAGCAATGCATGTGGTTGCTGCAACCCAAGTACAGGACTCAGCACTTTGCCTTGTTGAACGCCATGTGATTGGCCTCAGCTCTTCCAGCCTGTCCAGATCCCTCTTGTAGAACCTTTGAATTAATTTCAATGAAATAGAAAGGACAAAAATTGCACTTCTCCTTCTGAAGAAAAAACGTAGTTTCAGAGTCAACTCAAGAATTCCTAAGAGCCCTCACAGAACATGTTAACATTAGTGTAGGAGACCTGCCAGGTACTGCTGTGTTGGTGTCACACATGATGGAATGCTAATATATCTAATGTCTAAACAAACACACTTAACCAATGTACTGATGGGAAGAAAACACAGCTGATTAAACATGACACATAAATAACAATACGGAGGTAGAAATTAAGCTAAGCAGATAAACCACAAAATGTTTACTGTAATGTGTTACTGAAAGATAACAAGACACTAAATAACAATGTGGAAGAGCTTAAAAATAAATCTAAGTTAAATAATGTGTTCATCCTAGGGATTTCAGGAAGAAAAACAATAACATAAGCTTTCAAAGTCAGGCTCAAAGGACTTTGGAATGTAAACGCAAGGGGGGTATCCTGTGCAGAAGCTGACTCCATCAGAAACAAGTAAAAGCAGCTCAAGTTTGGAGACAGAAAAGGTTATGAATCTGTGCTTAAAGGTATCATGAGACTGCTAAAGTTATCCTAATAATCACAGAAAGGTTTTCTCTTTGAAGGGCAGACATCTCTCTTCCTCATAAATATATGAGGCAAGATCTGTGCACCTTGAGGTTCTGAGGGATCCTGTTTATTAAACAGGAGTCTTGTGACCTTTCCACCTGAATCGCATAGGCACACTTTCTCTATTTGGGTAGGTAAGAATTAAAAAATCTCCAAATACGGAGGATAGAATTATTTAGGTATCAATCACTATTGTGTGGTCAAACAGATATGCACTGCAAAATCAGAGCCCAGATCTGCCAAGTAATTACTGCACATCTTGGCACTGTCCATTAGCACTTACAGGTATTACTAAGTTTTCATATATACCATGACTGGTTATGAGAGTTAGATGAGTCTTGGATCAAATCCATATTTTTCCTCTAGTTTCTAGATTTTTGGGGTTGTTAGGTGAATTCATGGCTGGAAGGTCTAACAGACTTATATCCATAAAGAATTCTATGCTAACTGATATACAATGTTGAATTCTGTAAATTATAGTCTGTTTTCTCTAACCTTTTCTCTGAGAACAGTTGCTTTAGCTTGAGAAAGAATTTTAGCATTATAAAACTTTTTATAATATCTTTGTGTGGTTTATTACTAATATATCTAGCATAAAGAAGCACTATACATTTTTATAGTCTTATTTATAAGCAGAATATCAACATTACATATATATATATATATGTATATATAACACAAATCTGACAAGTTTCCACAGAATTGCTTTCATACTTTGAAAAGACAGAAAAAAGCACAGAATTTTGTTCTGATGTGCAGGTAGTGTTACTTACTTATTTGTTTGTTTTGAAGAATTTGTATGGCTACTGGGAATTCCTGAAGAAATAGAGAATCAAAACATTTCATAAAATTTAGCATGAAAAGTCATCCCACTGGTACATCATTTGGCTTTTGTTTTCATCATTTTCCTACTTAAAAATATGCTGTTAGTCATATACCACACAACTTAGGTTAACAACCAAACAGCAGAAATTATAAAAAGGAATATAGAACAGTCATAGAACAGACAGAATAAATAATTTAATTATACACCATGGTCTGGAAATTATTTATGCAGCTCTTCAGCTAATATTAACAAACTGCAAAAGCAAAAAATAATAAAAGGTAGGATCTGTTTGTAAATCTGTTTGTAAATTTGTTAAGCAAAAAACAGACAAAAACCCAAATGTTGCTTGTAATGAATTCTTCAGTTATAAAAATTCCAAGTTGAAAAATAATGGTTGCAAATCCATAATGTTTACAGAGAAAAGCTTTGGAAAGGTCAGCATTCAAAGTGGAAATTAACTGGACAAAGAACACCAGAAATGGTGTTTATTGTTAATCTTCTTTTCTCCTTCCTTGAAGACAATCTTACTGTGCAGTGGTTTCCATGATACAGAGTTCATGCTCTCTTCTACAAAAAAAAAAAAAAAAAAATAGATCTTTCTTTTTCAATGTCTTTAAAATATTCTTGATAGTAATATGCATATATGTAACCTGGATAAACCATGTGTCAGAGACTGGAAAGACTGATGACATTTTGGGGGGTAGGGGAGGGGGAAGGCTTGGCCTTGCCCTGGTGAAACAGTGAACTACCCCATACGTCCCAGCCCAAAGCCAGTCTCCCAGCCTGGCAGAGCTGCCAGTCATGGCGCACCAGAGGCAGTGCTCCAGTCTCGCCAAACCCAGCTCCTGAGTGGCCAAATGATGGGAAGTGCCACCTAGGAGAAATGCCCATCAGGGCCATGGGGTATTTAACACCAAGCATGAGGTCAGCACATGTCTTGACCCTACCTTCCACTTGGGGTTTCTGTCTGAACACCTCTGGAAATCAGGAGTTGGTAGCTGTATGTGTGCTTTTCTGTATTTTTTCTGTCTTTCTGTCTTTGTCTCTTCTTCTAATTCCTTCTTGGAAGAGTTTGAGTAACTTTTCATTGAATGGGGTTAAAACTTGCTAAGTTGAGTGGGCCAAATTAGTGCTGTGAGAAGCTTTTGGCATTGATTAGATGTTGTACTAAATCTTTTGCGAAAGTTCCCTGATTTTTCTAAAGTTTGGCAGTAAACTTTTGTCTTGTTTTGACCTTCTGAGAGTATCTAGTTGGTATTTCTCCATTGTATTTTTACCCAGAGTATAAGACTCATTGTAACCTCTTTCAAAATCTCTTTTAGCAAATTAATTGGGGCCTTACACCATGTGCAAGAGTTAGTTAAGTCTTTTCTCTTTGGTTCACATAGCTTTGCTACAGAGAATTTTGGCAAGGACAAAAAAATTCAACTGTATCCCCCAGTGCATTAAGAAGACAATTAAGAAAACAAATCTTTTATCTTGCCTTTTGCCTTCCGTTCCTTCTTGGATCCCTGTAAAATCACATCAGGAAGAAAACTCAGGTGATATCAGTACATTTTTTTTTTTAATTGTAACTCCTGTATGAAATAATGCATGACTTCTACAAATGTAACTGCAGTGAATGAGAAAGTCTTGCCATTATGAAAGTTGCTGACATCAGGTAGGCTCACTTTTTCCGTGAACCTTCAGGGGATACCCATCAGAGTGTCTTTCTTACGAGTTCTGTAATGGGAATTGTGATAATGGTTCTATGAAGAGTTTGGAATGAATGGTATTATTCACAAACTCATGTGGTTCAGGATCTCACCATAAATTTGTCTTGTTTTCTGGGGACTCTGAGACCGGTCCATCTTCTGCACAGCTGATAGATGACAACTGCTAATGCAGCTGACTTCTAATGATGCATTTCATTGCCATTTTTTTAAAAGTTTAATCTCTAAATTTAGTGCTTGCTGCTTTGGGTTTTATAATTTTACCATTCCTTCTTCCCCAGCTGCTTATTTTTGTTGCTAATATTTTGATGTTCAGTATAATGAAGCTGTGTTAGTACATTCTTTAATCTTTGTCTATAATCTCAGGCAAAATGCATGCACTGTATAACAGGCTATTTGAAAATATATGTTCTGCCTTAATGTAATAACCAGCACAGCATCTTATAAAAATCAGCGCCCTAGGAAGAACATTCTTGCCTTTTACCTTCTCCATGAATATGTATTGCTTGTGCTGAAATAAGAGTTAAGGATATCACTTCTAAATTCCTTAAGCTCTTAAAAAATGAGCCTATGCATGAAGTGGATCAGCTGGTTTGTGAACTGTTCTCTCCCATCAGTTCACACGGGTTGTGACCTCCAGCCAGTATACATCACACAGTCTATTTGCATCTTCATTTATCTGGGCATCAATTCTGAAAACACATATCTACATATGTATATTTAAGGACTTTCACTGTCCTGTTAGAGATAACTGTGCTATTCACATGAGCAGTTAAACCTGTGTATGTTCTCAAGGCACTGGCATAACTGCTTAAGGTTTTTAAGATGATTTTTCCAGGCTTTATTGTGCTTGAGGGCAGATATTTTACAATGAAAGAAAAAAACAACCCCCCCCCCCAAAAAAAANNAAAAAAAAAAAAAAAAACCACCCCCCCCCCCCAAAAAAACAAACAAAAAAAAAAAAAAAAAAAAACAAACAAACCCCAAATATCAAAAAGTCAGGTCAAATTATTTTAATAGTTGTAACACTTCGCTATTGTAATTTTCAGTGCAGTGAAAGTTAAAATATTTGTAACACGATTTAAAAGAAAAAAGATTTACAAAGTTAAATTTACTCTCATGTCCAATGTTCATTGCCACAAGTTTCCAACCCCAAAATCTTCAGAAGAATGTGCAATAAAACTTTATACAGACAGCTGCATTTGGAGGAACTATTACTAATGTCATTATCATCTTTGTCACTATTATGAAATTTGTTGCTGTTACGCCGACAAGTAGCATTGCCTAACTTCATTAAGTGACTATTGAATATTGGACAGCAAATATAAATGCACTTTTCTGTATACTGATGTTTCTTGTAATATACGTGCTGATCCTTGCAGCAGTATGCTCTCCATTTCATGTTGGAGATGCCTGATGTGGAATACTCTAAATTTAACTTAGAAACTAAATAGCAGCAAAGACATAAAACTAAATATATCCCCTCACAGTGCAATAAAAAGATAGATAAACTATTTATAAATTAAAATATAACTGTGACACATTAGCCATATGTCACTGCATGAAAAGTTTGAAGTGTAAAACTTTATAACCATTTTCTATTACTTCAGCAGAGGAGCTTAGCCAGGACAAGAGATTCATGAAAGACCATCACTATGTTAATTTTTATTTTAAAATATACTAGAAAAAATTAAAACCAAGCCACTAAGTATTCTGACTTAATTTTATTAATAAAACTATATTTATTAAGTAAAAATTTTGAAAATAACAAGATGCTTTGGTACTCCCAAATACTACCAGCAGTATTTAGACCAAGATTAACTTATCTGTAACAGGAATAATTTACACATCAGTGAGATTTTAAAATAGTTTTCTGTCTCTGTTCAGAAAGGCCCATTTTTACTGTTTTGAGACTTGCTATAATATGCCATCAACATTATAATTTGAATAATACAACATAGGGTTCTTGTGCTGGTTAAGGCAGAAATAATTGTATGCTTTGCTGTGGGATTTCCCAAGAGGTGATATGCCTAATCAAGGTGATGTGGTATCTTGGATCTGACAAAAACCCACAGTACTCAAGTTTAAAATAAAGATGCACATGCTGACATCCTTTCTTAGTTGCACCTCTCATTCCTGCAAATGAGAACCTTGAGATCATAAAATGGACAAGTGTCTGCAATTTCAGTTGCAAAGAGATTTGTGAGCTGCTGCTTCTCATATTGAAATTTATATTATTTAACTTTTCAGAATAAGTGGTTGTTCTTTGTTTTAATGTGTTTCAATAAAAAATTTAAAATACATCAAAGATCCATTTCATTAGCACTTCCATGCAATATCTCAGTGACAATAATGCTTAATTCTTATTTCTCTAGAGTATAATTAGAAAAAAATAAGAATGATTACTTTCACAAAGTGATGGTGGCAGTCAATTTGGCTTACACAGGTCCTTTTTTGTCCACTATACCAGCAGTCATTGGTGCAATCCTGATAATGAATACATTTGAGGCAAATTATCAACTAAATGAAAAACCTTGAAGCAATGTTTAGGTTTAACTGTAATATCACTGATTTTTTGTAAATATGTATTTATAGATATCTACAGATATTCTGAAAGTTAGAGCACGTTTCTAAAGAAATACCAATTCTAGGGAAAACTCTCTGTTCTGTTTCTTCGGAATCATTCAGGTTCAGTGCTTTGGGATTTCTAATTATAAATTTGTGATAAACTTTTCAGTATTTGTGCCAAAATGGTGAAAAAATAGTAATAAGGGGCCAGTATTTAATTTTTCCCTTCAAGTCTTCAAACATTAAATTCTAAAGTGAAAAGGATTAAACAATACTATATAATATTATATCTCTTTCCTTGTCAAATTTAATGGATACAAACGAATTAACTTAACATTAAAGAAATTAACCATTTTATAAATACTTTCACTTTAACATAAAAGTGGAACAAATAATAAGTGACAGAGTACATAGTAATCTTTTTTGCACTGAAGTTATGCCAGAATTGATCTGAAATTGTTTAAAGAAAGCAAATTTGCTTATCCTGCCCTTGTGTTACCAGTTCAGATCTTTACTGAATACATTCTTTCTGAAAGCATAAGAACTGGAAGTCTTATTTGCAGATTCTTATGTGAAATTTATGGTGATCAGACTTTACTATGGAACATTAGCATTCCTTGCTCTTTTTGTATCAAATATTATGCAAAATTCAGAGTTTCAACCACACAAGAGCATTTTCTGTTGATTCAGTTCACAGGGGGGTTTTGTGCAAAGGCTTCTTCTGCCCAAGGGCAAACCTTACAGGAAATTTTCTGCCATGCATTTCTTGTTCGTCAAACAAATTTGAGCAGAAAAATCATAATATGGTGGAAAACAGTCAAGGGACCACGAATAAGAGAATTTATTATTCCTATTTCAAAATAAAAGTTTTTAACTCATTTGTTAGTTGCCACGTCTTGTTCATGTGCAAAAGTACAGAAGAAGTATCTGCAAAAAATAGTCAAATTTAGCTTGTGCTGAGATATTCTTAGCTCCTCATTAATTTTCATTACTTTTACGTGAAAAAAGAGGTCTTATTAATCTCCATTTGTGATTTTTTAATCACCTTTGGGTGTAGTAAAATGCAGCTGATGCTCTGCTACTGCTTATTTGCTCTCTGAAAAAATTGTTTTCAGAATGAAACATAATTAATATTATCTATCTTTTTTTCCTTAATTGCAGGAGTCTATAGAAGCAGTCACTCTATATACTAAATGGCAAGGTTCTCTTTCTAGTTAGCAAACAGAGGCAAGTGGTTTTCAAGGCCCAGAGTGAAACCTGCTTTTATGGAAATAATGGCTGCTGCTATTAAGGCTCACTAAGAATGTTATCTTAGTTTAGCATTCCAAGTGGGCAGATTGCTAGCCAAGAGACCTGTGTTCCTCATATCTGCCTCCTGCTGAAATGATCAATGTCTCATTTGGAGTTGGAATGAAACTTCATATGGGGTTTCTAAGGAATTATAGGGCTGTTTCATGTTATGCACAGACCCATCAGCTGGCAAATAAATGAAGACTAGAAAGCAAAGTTTGCAAGCACACAAAAAACTATATTCTTTACCAAGTGAATATGCTATCTTCCTAGTCCAAAAATGTGCTTCTGTTCCCAGTAGATTATCAAATACCTTTTCATCTCAATCATATTAGCTAATAAGTACATAAAACTGTATCCTGTGCCAACCATATTGGTTAAATATTAACCACCTGTCTATATCCACACCTTCCACATAAACTACCTGATTAATTTTTATGTAAGGATATAAGATTATTAATTCACAGGGCAAACCAGACGGTAGCTTTCTTTCAGTTTTAAATAGACACAATAGTAATATTTTGGTTCCCACCAGTTCGCTAGGCAGAACCACACACATAGGATGTATTCGCTGATGAATAAATGATTGGAGACAGAGTGGAATATTACATGAAAAGACATAAGGCATCTCAAGAAATCCATATGGAAATGGAACTTCCATATGTTGTTTAAATACTATTGTATATAAGGGATTTTCTTTCATGTTTACTTACTTGAGGATGATGTATTTTATTTCTAAATTTTTGTACATAAAAACACTGCTTGAAGTGCCAGTACAAGTGTTAATGTATTGTGGTTTAGTACTACATGGGGAGCAATTATTTGTACCAATGTATATCTGATTAAGAGGACTTAGCTTTAGCATAACTGGGTTTTTGTCTGAACCCTTCATAATTCACAGAGACTGAAATGTCCAAAATCTTATTGAAAAGGAATATACTGCATAAATTTATAATGGCCACACAGATCTTTTTATTGCAATCTTAATTGATTCCTGTCAGAAGTGTAAGTATGAGATTTTTTCTGCTCGATGGTATCAGATGATTTATCCACATCAGAAGAAATAAGTGACTTTGATTCAAACTTTTCTGTTCTGTTTCTACAGACGCACAGTCCAGCTGGTGCTGCTTATTTCTTTTGAAGTGACTTTCAAGAGGAACCCTGAAAGTTTAATGACTGTAGTGTCCAAATCGGGCTAGGATTTTGACTGACAGTGAGACCCCACCTGGAGTATTGCATCCAGCTCTGGGGTCCGAGCACAGGAAGGACATTGATTTGTTGAAGCGAGTCCAGAGGAGGCCACCAAGATGATCAGAGGGAAGGAGCACCTCTCCTATGAAGAATGACTGAGAGTATTGTGTTCAGCCTGGGGAAGAGAAGGCTTTGAGGTGACCTAATAGCAGACTTCCAGTACCTGAAGGCAGCTTACAAGGAAGATGGAGAGATGCTCTTTACAAGAGCCTGTAGTGACAGGACAAAGGTGAATGGCTTCAAACTGAAAGAGAGCAGGATTAGAATAGTTATTAGGGAAAAATTATTTGCTAAGTTTGGTGAGGCAGTGGAACAGACTGCCCAGAGAAGCTGAGGATGATCCATCCCAAGAAGTGTTCAAGATCAGGCTTGATAGAGCTCTCAGCAACCTGGTCTAGGGAAAGGCGTCCCTCTCCCCAGGCCATTCTATGATTTTATCATTGGTAATTATCTTTATGTTACACTAGCAAAGGTATATGATGGCACTTCCTGCAGCAAAAGGGATCTGGATTCAATGGCTGTTGCCTTACCCTGTTCCTTCAATATTTATTCCAATAAGCTACATAATTTCTTACAGCTAAAACTGAAGACAGCCTGAGAAGAAGAGACCAACTTCAGATCTCTCTTTTTCTATTAGGTGATTGTTCATTTTTTGGCCTGGACAGGGTTCAGTTTTTGCAGGAGCTGTGAGAGGCTATAGCCAGGAACCGATGGTTACTCAGTACCATCTCACAGTCACTGAGGGGGATGGGGGAAAGTGACTCTGCCTTCCAAGGAGCAGGGTCTCCTTCCAGTCCACAAAAAGCTTATTGTTGCAGGCTCCACAGTGAGCATTTTCACATGTGAATGATTCTCCCCTGTTGTACACTGTTATTAATAGTGTGGCTGTCACTGCTCATTTTCTAATCTCATTGCTGTTTCCAGTAAATAGTTCTTATCTCAACCCATGATCTTTGCCTCTTGTTCCTCCAATTCTTGGCACAGCACGAAGGGGAAGGGGAAGAGAGAGCAGCGCGTGGTTTGGCAGAATCTTGGTGGTGGCACTGAACTGGGGAGTACCATTCCTAAACCCCAACAGTGACCTCATCAATAGGTTTGAGACACACATTCTCCCATTTCCTTGATCTCCTGATTTTTCGGTTATTCTAATCAGAAGGAAACAGCTTCAGTAAAGTGTTACAAAGAAACCTGTCTCTACTTTTCCTCTAAATCTGTAAACTAGGATTTAGGGCACTTTTGGAAGGTGTGAGGAGCAGATTAGAAAGTCTCAGACAGAGCAGGGAGTAAATCTTAGTCTTCCAGCTCCAGATTCCAACCTGTGTGTAATGGTACAGCAACTGCTATTTCAGTCACTGGTGCCACAGGGGTTTGGGTAAATCTTGCTTTGACAGGCAGAGGTCAGAGTGTTATCATTCATGAGAATCCTATTGAAAACCTGTGATTTGTAGATCCAGAAAAGTCCTTAATGCGAGGAATCTGTTGTGCAGCCAGCCCACACAGGACTGAAATGCATCTGGACATTTGAAAAAAACAGAATTTAAATACTAAGGGAACTCAAATGAAACTTAATAAAGTTCTTGGATTGTGCATGATCTTGCAAAATCTATGATGTGAACACAGCCCAAGTGATTTGGTCAACATATTTCTTTAAGACTGCTTAAAGTAGCAAATTTCTCCTTTTGAACCTAGACACGTATTTAAAGGTCCTGCCATGAGGATATAATAGCATTTGCCATCAACTTCTCATCAAAAGTAGTGATTTCGTCAAGTTTGATGGGGAAAAATAAAATTAAAAATATTTATACTTAATAAGGCAAAAGTCATAGTTTATATCTCTGAATCTGGTTATACAAACAAACACAAATCTATTTAAAAAGTAATGATAATAAATTCTTGAAAGTTTAAAGCTCTGAGTGATAGAGGAGTGCAAAAACTTCTCTGATACTCAGGGGTTTTGCCACTTTTAGCGGTTCAGTTATTATATTGGAGACAGTGCTCGCAGACAGAGTAGAAGAAAGAAATACATAGTGTTTATAATACATACATAATATTACAGAGCTTAAAAGGGTGCTTTAAAAAAAAAAAAAACAAAAACCAAAACAACTCCTTATCGTCTTGCTTGCTTGTGCTGGAGACAAACAACCAGTTTACTAACACTGAAACATAAATCACCCTCAGCAGCATATGACTAATTTTGCTTTCAAATCCATATAAACATCAAACCTATTTTTTTAACCCAACAACCTTGTGGAGGCATTGTTTTCTTAGTAATGCTTACTTAGCCTATGGAAAGATTTATTCTGTTTTACCAAGAGACTTTGACATTTGTATTATTTTTCCTAGAAGACTGATATTTCACTGACAATATTATCTCTTAAAATGGAATTGCTGCTATCCTGTCCATGAAATTACTATTAGAGTGCATGTTTATTCATTTTAACTAGAAATATGCTGGGAGAATTCGCTGAAAGTTCCATACAACTGAGGTGGTTTATTCTGTTCATTTATGTCTGTGGTGAGCTGACCCTGGCTGGGTGCCAGGTGCCAACTAAATCACTCTATCACTCCCTTTGCCTTCGGGACGGGGGAGAGAGTTAGATGGACAATAGCCAGCAGGGTGAGATAAAACAGTTTTATTGCAGTAAAAGAAAAGTAGTAAGCAGAGATTTGTGCACACAAAAGCTAAAGGGGAACAAAAGGTCAGTCTCTACTTTCCATGGCAGCGATGTTTGGGCACTTCCCAGGAAGCAGAGTTTCAGCGCGCGTGACCATTGCTCTGGAAGGCAAACATTGAAAGCTCATGAATGCCCCTCCTTCCTCCTCTCTCTCTTAGCTCGTATACCTGAGCTGACCTCACATGATCTGGAATATCCCTTTTGTTGATTTGGGTCAGCTGGCCTGGTTGTGTGCCCTCCCAGGATCTTGCCCACTCCCATCCCTTTGGTGGGGGAAGGAATGTCAGAGGGACAGCACTGCTCAGCAGTAGCCAAAACACTGCTCTGTTATCAGCACCCTTCCAGCTACCAATGCAAAGCACAGCACCGGGAGGGCTGCGAGCTTTACCTCAGTCAGACCCAATACAGTGTCTAAAGAGATACTGGTATATAAACGATGTACTAATGTATTACGTTTTTTCAACATGGTTTTCAAATACAGTAAGTGTTGCATAAAGGGGCAAAGATTTTGTAGTAATTTATATTCATCTTAGTGGCCAATGTGTTCCTGATGCTCCAATTGATGTTCCATGTCCCTCATGCTTTCCATAGGTATTAATTTTTTGTCTTCATGTAAGACCATTTTACAAGGTCATCAGTATTTCAACCTGTGCTAAAGGCGGACTAAAATAGACACTGGTTGCAAAGGGTGCCAGGGAGTTTCTGTATAATATATGCATCATCCAGCAAATTTAGCCCTGGGATATACCTGTACTACACCATTTGTCTAAAGGGCAATTTCCATTCTAGTGTTTTTATTTTTAACTTTCTACAAAAATTTGGTTAAATATAAGCATTTCATGAAGTAATGCCTGGAGGTTCCTGTCAGTCTTTATTGTGTCACCTTTTAAGCCTGAAATAATTTTCTGAGTTAAGACTTAGTGTTCTTTTTGATAAGCTTCACCTTCTGTTTTGAAACAGTCAGACTGAGAATAAATAGTTGCAGTTGATGAATTTGCAGATCTCTCACAATTTTATCATGCAAAATAACAAAGAATATTCAAATCCATGCTTCTCTTACTTATTCATTACCTTTCCTACACTGATGAATGATTTAATTATGAAGTTTTAAAATATTTTCTGACCTCTACCAAGAACGTAACTGATCAGTGATTGCATAAGTTCTTACTATACTTTCAAGTACTCTCTTTTCTACCTGAAATATTCTGTGATGAGGTTTGTCAAGTAATCCCTTTACTCTCATGTGTTATGGGGTTTGGGATAACAAATTAATATTTACTTTTAGTCTTACTACTTAATTGCTTTTCATTGTGGTTTTTTGCATGTTTTGCACCAATGTCTAACTTATAAAAGATAATATAGTACAGTTTTACCCTGGGATTTACTGGTGACACAAATAATGTTATGTAATACTCTAGTTACTTGATCATCTAGTGAAAAATAGAAGTACAAAAAAAGTGCTCAAGGCTAACTTGGATGGGGCTTTGAGCATCCTGTTCTAGTGGAAGGTGTCCCTGCCAGAGGCAGGGGGTTTGGAACTAGATGGTCCTTAAGGTTCTGTCCAATCCAAACCATTCTATGATTCAATGATACAAAGAACATAAGAAACAATTATTTACAGTTTTTCTGGACAGCAATGTCTACCTGCAATATCAGTAGCAGAGTCGAACTTGTGCTAAAGTCACATTCTTTCCCCTCAGAGGAGATTTGTTCCTGTATGTCTTTTGTAATTAGGTAGCAAGCACAAATTTATAAAACATGAATCTCCTTCTGAGTTTCTTTCCCACAGACAGCTTTCTGTAATCATCTTCTCAGCATTGTTTCCTCTTAAAATCCTCTAAGGGTTCCTCAGTTCTGCTGTCACAAAGATTACTGTCTTTACAGATGCATTAAGCATTAAGCAGTAGCTGATTGACAGTGTAATCCACATTTTTATGTGATTGGGTGGCAGTGTTCAGGAGTACGTCTGTTAGACAGAGATCAGTGATAAATCTCACATTTTCAGTCTTGGTATTTAGCCAGGAAACTGACTCTGCTTCTTCTGTACCCAAGGGCACATTTTTAAACTTGGTTCAAATTTTGAGGAAATCTTGTTAATCACTTTGGGCTCCTCCTGTGAGTATTGTCATAAGAGGCTTTCAGGGTTTTGCTTGATTTGTTATGTTAACTATGTATAAAAAGTGAATAGTAATTTGCATTATCATCACTATTGAAAAAAAAAAATCCTGCTTTATTCCTTGCAATGGAACAACTCTAACCAGATTATGAATATATCCTTGTCTGTAACTTGTACATCAGCAAGATGTATTAGTGCCCGGGATGACTACAGTGTGTCCTACAGTTCTGTGTGTTAAGAACTTCTTCCTCACATACGTTGGTGATCATGAATGGTGTAAATTGCCTAATAAAGTAATGAAACACCTCATATTATGCTATGAAAACTTTTCAGATAAAATAAAGTTTTTTCCAAACAGAAAGGTCAAACATTTAAATTTTGTAGGCAGATACGGAAGATATACAACAGAAAAATGTCAATTTCTGCATCTGGAAAAAAGTAATGCTGGGAGCAAGTATAAGTTGGAAGAGAAATGATTGGAGAGCAGCCTTGCAGAAAGGGATCTGGAGGTGCCGGTCAACAGGAGGCTCAGTATGAACGAAAAATGTATCCCTGGCAGCTGAGAGGGCAAATCATATCCTGGGATCCACCAGACAGAGCATCACCAGCCGATTAAAAGATATGATTATCCTGCTGTACTCAGTGTTCATGGAGCTTCACCTTGAATCCCATGTGCAGTTCTGGACCCCACAATTTAAGAAGGATGTCTCAAGGTATTCAAATGTGTCCAGAGTAGGGCAAGAAAGCTGGTGAAAGAATTAGAAAGGGTGTATTCTGAGAAGTGGCTGAGGTCTCTGTCTAGTCTGGAGAAAAGGAGACTGAGGGGTGACCTTAATGCTCTCTGCAATTTTCTGAGGAGGGGAAGGAGAAGGAGGTGATGAGCATTTCTTCCTGGTATCCAGGGATAGGACACATGGGAATGATTCAAAGTTGCATCAGGGCAGGTTTAGACTGGACATTAGGAAACAATTCTCTATGAAGAGCTTGGTCAAACACTGGAACAGGCTTCCTATAGAGGTGGTTGGTATCCTAAGCCTGTTTAAGAGGTAACTACGTAATTCTTTTATTAACATGCTCTAACTTTTGGTCAGCCCCAAAGTGATCAGGCAGTTGGGGTGGATGTTCGTTGTGAGTCCCTTTCAGCTGAAATATTCTGCTCTGTTCTATTCTAGTTGTAGTGGGGCTTTTTTTTTTTTTTTCTCTGAGGGCAGCCACTGGCTTGGACACGGAATAAATCCAGGCTTTATAACATTAAAGTTTAAGTTGGGTGAACTAAGGCTAGTATGAAAGAACCAGAGAACATGTATATGTACCCAAAGGTGTACAACCCCCTTCAGTTGAAGAAGAGTTGCAAAAATAATCTAAAAATAAACATAAACCTAGAAAAAATAAATATGTGTCTCAAGTAAGTCCAGTCCATGCTTACATTGACTCTTCTAACATTTGTCTTGATTTGCTTTACATCAATGCAAATGTCCCTACATCATGCTCAGTTATGGCTGATTTAAGACCAATTAAGACTTCTGTAATATCTTTTTTGATCAGATTTTACACAGGTATTCTCATCTAAGATCATGTAAATATGAAACCTCACATAGACAGTGGTAGAAAATGGGAATGATTTTTGTGCTGCTGACATTGCTCCTTCCATTACACATTCAAGACCGCCCAGAAAAATTACAAGTCTTCTAATTGTAAATGTCACAATTGCTGTAGGCATTTTGAGTGAGTTAATCCTATTGTAATATTCATAATGGTTCCTGAAGCCATGTGGCTGTTCAGAAAGGAGAGATTCCAGAGCTATGTAAATGATAGCAAAGCAGAGAAAAAACAGAGTCTATTTCAAGATTGGCAGGTGATACTTCTGATTAGGCAATCATTTTGAAATGCCTTCACTACTTTTCTGAACTTATCACAGAGGCATTGATTTTCAGCTGTGCTTTTTAGTGTCTTAAGTCAGGTATCCCATTTCCAGGTGTGTCTGGCTCCTTATGGTTCCAAAGAAGGTGAACTACTACTATTTAAACAGCTTTGATATCTTTCCCCTGTCTGAACAACAACACAATGAATTCTCAAGAAAACTGAACAGGAACATCTGCACCAGAATCACCAGGAAAAAAAAGAGGTGGTTTTTAAAAGCAGTGCAAAGTCTTAAATGAAAAGAAATGTGTTGACTCGGAGGTTTTGCTGCTTTCCTTAAGCAGTGACAATTCAATGAAAGTAGAATAATATTAAGAAGACAAGTATTTAATTAAAAAGTTATGTTAAGCTTTAGTTAACATTAGCATTAATTTTTATAGATAGATCTAGCAGCACATAAGCTTTATGAGTTGTATAAGTGTAATAGAGCTCAGACTGAGTGAAATCTCTAGGCTTTCAGTTCTGCAAACATTGTTACATGTCCTGATAGACAGACTTCCTTTTTCAAAGAAATTCTTGATGTTCATAACTCCAATGAGATAGCAATTTCTGTAATTTCTTTCTTTTTTTT
>VZRN01005166.1:63879-92400 GCA_013397935.1 Dasyornis broadbenti | reverse complement strand
TTTTTTTTTTTTTTTTGATACTAGGATACCAAGAAGATCCCCAAAGACGCCAAAGTCTGCTCTTCTGAAGCACAGTAGCACTCTTGCTGTGCACAATCCTCACTGCCCTAAGGATCTCAATCTCCACCGCTTCATGGTCGCTACAGCCCTGGCTGTCCTTGAGTGTCACAGTCATCACCAGCCTCTCCTTGGTGGTGAGAACATGGTCCAGCACCTCTTGTCACTGGCTACTCTATCAGAAGGAAGTTGTTGCCAGTGTATTCCAGGATCTCTTGGGTTTCCTGTGCTTTCCCTCCAATAGATATTGTGGTGGTTGAAGTCCCCCATGAGGACCAGGGCTTTGGACTGTGAGGTTGCTCCATCTGTAGGAACCTCATGTTCTCTGTCTGCCTGGCTGGGTAACCTGTAACAGACCCCACTATAATATCACGATTCCCCACTCTCCCTTTAATCCTGATCCATAAACTCTCTATCAGGTTCTCATCCATGCCCAGGAGGAGCTCCATTCACTCCAGTTGGTCACTGACATACTGCGCAGTACAGTCTCATCTGTCCTGCCTGTCCTTCCCAAAGAGCCTCTGCCCGTCCATTGCAACATTCCATGATAGTCATCCTACCCCATTTGGGACGCCAATAAATCACAGCCCTGCAGGTGTGCATACGTCTCTAACTCCCCATGCTGTGTGCATTTGCATAGAGGCATTTAGGTTTGCCGCCCAGTGAAGCTGGCTTATTGGCTGGAATGGCTGGAATTCCTCTGTGATGCTCCTCAGGTGCTCTCCTACACACCTGCCATCCCGCTCCAGGCTCTGGATATCTCTTGCTCTGGCATTAGACTGGTAGGAGTGAGAAGGATGGAGTTTGCTCTCCCCTGGCAACTTTAGTTTAAAGCCCTCTTGACAAGCTTGGCAAGCCTGTGACTAAAGATGTCACAGATAACAGTGGAAGATAATATAGGAAGATAATAGTGATGTGAATGCAGAAGATAACACTCTTATAAATAAGTAAAGAGTTCATATTCCCAGACTGTTAATATGACTTTACACATAGGTTACAGTACCTTTGGTCTGGAGCATTGTCTGTGAGGCTTTTCAACCCTAAATTATAAATTCAGTACCTGGTGTCTTTTTATCACAACACGCTATTTTAACTAGGCCCACTGGATTCATGGAATTGGCTTGTTTTGAAGGCTGGGAACATCACAATATTTTACAGCACAAGTTAAGAATATTACAGCACTCTCATTTAAACTTAATTTTTTTTTTGTATAGCAGACGAGGATTAGTAGGCTCTATATTCATTCTTTCTCTCGGCGATACAATTTGCTAAGGGCCTTGGGGAATTATCTGAACTAACTCTCAAAGCTCTTTCTAGTCAGTATTCAGCAAACCAGTTACTCCCTATTTAAGCTCCTGTTTCATGATTTTTTGCTACAATACATGTTTTCTTAGACTCATTTATTTGTATTTAATTGCTGATTTCTGCAAATGCTTCACAAATAATTCCTCTCACCTCTTCCAGAGCTGTTAATTAGTTACCCCTTCATATAATTTCTAAATTAATTGCAGCACACTTGCTAATTGTCCCTATGTCAATGGTTACATGTCTTGTTTCAGCAACTGCCATGTCTTTCCCAAATACCTAACATTAATTCAAGATACATGCATCAAAGTGTGTGTTTCCCCAGTGTGGCATTATTATTAACTCAATTCTTCCATGCTGATGTAACTCTGCCTCAAGGATGGCATATTAGCCTAGGGGAGCAGTTCTGCCGCTGAACAGTTCATTCGTGGGAGTATTTATGAATATGAGCAGAGCAGAACTGAAACTTTCTAAGGTCAAAATATTTTTGCATCTCCCTTCTATGGTAATTCACTGGGACACTTCTCCCTTAGTTCCATTTCTTAGCATATTTTCATTGCCTCAACATTGTTTAGTAATGTTTTCTTTTCTTTTGGACTTTTTTTCTGTGCCTCCATTTTTGTGATAACATCAACTGTACAATAAAAGTGCAAAAGGCTGCCACTGCCATATAGAGACCAGAAGGAGTAAACATCTGTTCTTGCCATCTCTACAAGTACTGAATTTTCCTGGATGCTTGTTTTCAGTATTTATTTGCTATTGCTCTTTCCTTTAAACTCAGATCTTTCACTGAGATTTTATGATTGGCCACATTTTGTCCCTGGCATTCTGTTTTATACAAAAGCCTGTATTTTCTTTCAAAAAATGTACCCAGTGACACTAAATGCCTGTAGCTTTGCTTTCTTCAATAGCCCTGTGAATAGCTTACATCTTTTAAGCCTGTCATCTCGATTACCACATTTTTGCCTCATAACATCTGAGACAAAGCTGATCAATAGAATAATGGTAACTGCACTGCAGCCTGTGAGGAGGATTTGCAGCTTGGCGTCCATAAGGTTGTCATCATCAATAGCAAGGGAATGGTTGCACAGCTGATTTGCAGCAGTTCTCAACATGTGTTAATTATATCTGTAACATAGCTGCTAGGCAGCCAGATTTTCAACCCTCCTGGACAGTGCTCATGTAGAAGTTCAAAATATTGTAATTAAATTGAGATGCAATGTCTAACACATATATACAAATTTAGTGTAATTCCACATTCTGTTTTTAGATTATGCAAGCCATCTGAATGCCAAACTACTGTTCCAAAATTCTCCCTTGTCTTTTTCTGTGTAGTCTATTTGCATTTGACAATCATGTTTCAAGAAGCAGATCCCAAAATCTATTCCTGTATCAGTCATCCTCAGAAACAAATTACATTGGAGTTACTATTTTCAGCATAAACCTTCAACAGTCATAACTTATTAAAAGAAAAAAAAAATGCAACAAAATTGTTTCATATAGTTTTATTGAAAAAAATACCAATGAAATATCCTGATTCAGAAATGGCTACAAATATAATTTGGAATAGAATCAGATGAGGAGATTTAAATAATTGTATTTTCATATAAATCTTTAACCCCCTTGACTATTTAAACTGTTACTTATGAATTTGCTTTATGATTGCTTCTCTCTGGGGGGCATTTTTAATTCAAATACTGGTATTTGGATAAGGCCTGTGTTTTATGACTGCTTGCCAAACCATAAACATGAATTACAAGGAACAGAAAACTTCAGAAGTAATAGAACCCAGCAAGTAGCAGCACGAAGAAACAGTGTTTGGACTGGATGTTTGAGACAGAGCTCAAGCTAGCAGTAGCCCTTCATCTAAAAAGCCTTTGCACATGCTTTGACTTTTGCACAAGTGATGTGCGTGTTTGGGTGGAGGAAAATCCAGCCCCAGGAATCAGCTCAGGAATAGCTAATCATGCATTTATTGTCCTGTGGTTGGATAGGTGTAAAAGAGAAGAGCAGTGACATTTGGTTTTCCCAGCAGAAAATAGCAATAACAGAAATGGGGCACAATACCTTGAGAGGAAAGCAACAAATAGATCATTCTTTTACATGGAGATGCTCTTTGGCTGGAGCAAGGCTGGTGAAAGGATTCAAGATACAAGGTTTGCAACAGCTGGTCAGGATTGGGATGACCAGAAATAAAACTAGGTATCCCCACTTTGCTACAAAGTTTAGGCCTAAGAGGTGTGGCTATCATATCTTACATTCCTGAGTGGAAACTTGGCATATTGTCACCGAGTGCCCTCAGATTCCTATTCATTGCATTCATAAAACATTTCTGTTGCGTCTCTACAAGAGAACAGGTCAGGAAATAGATATTGCATATATTGAACTGTATAAATAATTCCACAAATCAGATCTCTTGATTGGCATTTTCTCAACTGAATAGTTGAACTACTGCTGGTAATAATTTATGAGGAAGAAATGATGCTAAATTTGTTTATGAAAAGTATTTGTTAGTCAAATGGAATAATGAAAAAGCTTCTAGATACCCTAAGGAGGCTAAATTTCTGTATAATCTGATTGTCATTAATAATTTGATTTGCTCTAGTTGTTCAGCTGTATCTGCTAAACTATTAAACATTATACACATTGTTATCATGTGCTTATATCTATGCTTATAAAGAAGAGGGTCCTTATTTTTGTGCTAGCTGTACAGACCAAGAGGCAATTAAGACAGGTATTACATGGTACTTTAACTTGCAGTATAATTGGGATAGTATTTATAGGACATTTTCAACTCCACAATTGCTAGTTTTTATGGCTCATATTCTACCTTAAAGCAATTACACTATTACAGAGTAATTACATGAATTAATTTATTTCTGCACCACGAAACCAGACTTTCTTCTACTTTGGGTTTACATAGTGTACAAAATCTAACTCAAACTTTTAACTGTTTCAAACTATGCTGTTTATTGGAGTGCCTCAAATCTAACCCTTACTCTTGACGACAACCAAAGGATGTAGATATAGATAACCTATAGGTATAGATTATAGAGATGTGGAAAAACATACATAAATTCCTAAAACATCTGTCTTCTCACCATTCCATTGCATGTGAAGCCAAAACTTTTAGAACTCTGAGCTGAGAACTTATGTAGTGATTGAAATAATTTGAAAGTAAAAGATTTTTTTTCCCCTCTATTGAGGTACAATGACTCTGGTGATGTGTAAGTTTGAAAGGGTTTTGCAAAAACTTTAAAAAGCAATCAAAAATTCACAACCCAAAAATTAAGAGTTATTTGCCTTTGTTTTCTTCCCAGATGTTTTGTGTCTCCTCCCTCTGTGTGCTTGCACAGGTTTTTGTTCCTCTGTGAAAAGCTGCTGAAATACAACTCAGAAGAATTAAATTAGTTATTTATTCAGGTTAATTTGCTTAGTCAGTTCTTTGGCACAGTTCAAAAAAATAAAAACAAACCTGTGCATATATAACACAGTAATTGGATAGGGAAAATGGTGAAGCAGATGAAAGGGGCAGAATAAGAGGAGTGGTGTTGCTTAACCTTCTAATTTGTGAAGTAATGCATCTGTAGTTCTGACTATGCAGAGGAAGTCACATATCTCTGGCTTCTCATCTTTCTGTAATTCAGTTCCACATGTAAATCTTCCCTTCTCCACTTTGAGCTTTGGGTTAGGAGGTCAGGCACGTGCTAAAGTACCACTGCACCACATTGAACCCTCAGTTCCATCCACACCACGCAACAGCACGCACAGGGGGAATTGAGTGTCAGAGTGAGAATGTTCTGAATGGGTGAGGTGGTCTATGACGTTTGGTAATTGAGGATTTGTACCACAGAGTGTTTCCCATCCCTTCATACTTTTAAAATCTAATTTAAGGAATAATTTGCTGTTTCTGAAAAGAGTCAAATCAAGAAATTGGAAAACTTAAGGAAAGGAAATGTCTATGAAGTTTTCATCTCTTGATAATCACTTTGTTACTTCCCTAGGAAAGCAGTGACCAAAAGTTATTGCTGTTTGTGAGTTCTCAGAGGGCTTGTGAGGAATGAGTTAGTGCTCAGCCCAGCTCCCAGTGGGTGCCCTTAATCATCACTACTGCTGTGTGCTTGAATATTTTCAGCAAGAATGTTGAAAACTAAATAAAAATTTAAGATATAGTGAGATTTTCAACTAAAATTTCATGGTGAAGTCTCACACCTCTTTTGAAGAGAATTTTTTGAGAATTTTTTCTTGAGGTTACCATAAAGGCAGTGACTTTTCTCTTGACTCTTAGGTCATGAAGAGACAACTTTTGCCCATTTCTCTAAAGCAGAATGGTTTATCTCTTCGATACTTATCTAAGGGAGCATCTCAAGGGCTGAGAGTGTAATTGAGATTCCAAGCTCACTCAAGCTTCTACCTTGGGGACAGGAGTATAATTTTCTTTCCTTCTTTCATCTCCACACTCCAGTTTCTACCGAAACTTATACTCACCTTTTCTTCTACTAATGCAGTTTCTAGTCTGCTCTGAACACTGATTTTGCTTTCAAAATGCACTTTGTTCCTTAATTTCTCTCAGTGTCATGGTCCTTTCAGCTTCTCAGTTTCCATTTTTATTTTGAGAGAATTCTGCCTTTCCTGTAGCTGATGATGAAAACTGTCTCTATGTCCTTCAAAATATTATGCAGCTTAATAATTTTATCTTAATTCTTTGTAATGACAGTAAATCTGAATTTTCTAGTCTCTTTTTAAGTAGTAGCTATTACCTCCAAGATAATTCATCAGCCTTTTCCCATGTACAATTTCCAGCTTTTTGATCTGCTTTCTTTAACAAGGTGTCCAGATTTAGGTACAATACTCCAGGTAAGGTCTCACGAGTTTTGTCTATACAGTGCCATTGTCTAAAGACAATGGTATGTGCTTTTCTCCTATATTTTTGCTATAGTCTTTACAGGTATCCTGATCTTTTTTTTTTTTTTTTAATTGCTTCCAAATTTGGATCTGATGGCTTTGCAAATTACACCATCAATCCTGACAACACTGGCAAATCCCAAAATGATACAACAAACCAGACGCCTCCCATTCCTGACAGAGTTATTTATCAGTGCAGAGCAGCTCTGCTTTGCATTTGCAAAAGGCTTGCTTTGCATGTGCACTGTGACCATTGCTGTGTGGTGTTTTCTCAAATGTCCAGTGTCCTGGGCTGATGTGTGTGGAAACTCACTTGACTGTAGCTTAAAAAAAATACCATAGTAGTTTTATGGTAAAAAATTATATTCCAACAAGATTTGTTAGCTCTCCATCAAATGTTCTTTTTTTTCTAGCCCATAAGTTAAAATTTTTCAGTAGATCTGACTGTTCTTAAGACAGGCAGCAAACTTCTCAAACTTATATGGCCATATAAGAGCTGCTGAAAATCAGATCTCACCACAGTTTTTCCTTTACATACGTATTGTTTGATTGTTTAAGAGAACTGCAGCTGTATGGTAACACAGAGGATAAGTAACACTTCTAAATTAAAATTTAATATTTTGCTGTCAAGTTTTTGGGACGCAAGAACATTTTAACACCCAATCAACCCTGATGAGCCATACTTGCGAACAAAGAAGGCCACCAAAAATCAAGAAGATATTTTTAAACACGATTGAGTTCCTAAGTCATTTAGCAGGACCTTGTGTTCTAAATCACAGAAGAGGTTACTCAAAATTTATTTTCTTTTCCCAGAGAAGTACTTTGGTCTCCATTGTCGTATTTAGCATGGACCATAATGGGTATTTTATGTTATTAATATAACAAATTTACCAAAACTTCCTAGTTTAAAATCTACCTAATTCAAATAATTCCTTATAACTTAAGCTTTCAGGTGTGTTGCAGTTTTGTATCCACTGACAGTATCCCTGCTATCCATCTGCATTTTGATGTTCCCTGAATGTACCAGCCAATTCTCAAGGGACTTCTCAAAGTTAATTTAAATGACAGTGATGAGAAAAGAATTTAAATTCTTAGAGTATTGATTATTAACCACCTTATTTCAGGTTCTCAGATGAGCTGTTATTTATGCCTACAGATGTGTCCTCTGTGAAACCACTTCAAAGGAGTTAAAAAGAATATATGCAAATACCAGTATTCTTCCCAGCTTCAAATATCTCAAATATGATGGCACTATCAGCACACTAAATGAGTATGTTTCTCTGGACAAGATGCAATAAAGCTGAAACTCCTTTATTTCTATAAGTTAGAGATTTTTTTTTTTCCTTCAATGAATACTGAATATTTTTGCTTTGATAATGGAATGTCATATTTTGCTTAAGGATTTTTTTCATTTGATGTATTTTTGTACATTTCATATGTAATATATGCATTCAATTTTCACTCGAGTGGGATTGATGCAATATACTGGGCTACAAATGTTCAAAACCTTACTTAACAATGCCGTTATAAAATAGCTTGGCAAAAACTTACTCATTGCAGAAAGGCTAAGTGTTATGATAATGTTTTATATGTCTAGGAATGTGGTTTGGCTTGACTGATTAACTCCATCAAACTCCAGCAGCTCATTTGAAATTATCTTATGTCAGGAAACAAAAACTTAGATGGTTCTATAGCTGAAAACTGACTATGAACCAACTTAAAAATAAAACAAAAATCTTGAAATTAATAAGCCCTAGATTAATATACATTGGAAATATAAAAGGGATTGAGTATTTTCCATTGGTAAAGGAATAAACAAAATAAACCAGAACCTGTGTTTAATCAAATTAAAGTGAGCATAGAGGCATACAGAGAAAGATAGCTACAGAGTGGAATGACTGAGGCCTAGGAACAAGAGTCATATATCTTTCTATAATTCAAGATGCAATACCATCACATTATCTGTGAATAGTGGTTATTGCCAACTGTATACATATGCCCACTGTTTTGTTAAATTTAAAGGGAATATAATGAATGTCTTGCATTTCACCTTAAGAAAGAGGAAAAAAAGCCTGTATTACACTAACATTAGAATGCAACAGCGCTGAGAGGGATTTGGTTTTCAGTAAATGTCTAGTCAATAGTAAACTGATCATTTGCAATATTTATTGTGAGACATATGTAATAGATGCCAAAAGATGCCAGATAGTGGGCAGAGAGCTGCAAATTTCTTTTATTAGTTTATTCTGCTGGCAAATCTGGCAGGCACCTTGGAGATGTATCATTTTAGTCCTTCCTAATTGGTCTTTTTCATTCATCACATTATACAGCTGTGCAGTTGTGTCCCTGTTGACGCCAGGAAACTGATTAAACCAGCTGGTTTATGGTTTCTACTGGCTGTAGCTGAGTATATTCTGTTCTGTAACATATGGCACCTTAGGGCAGTGTGTTTGCATGGAGCTTGGGAAACCGGGCTGTGTTCATGGTGTGTTTGTTTGCTGAAGTCCTCACTTCTAAACCAACTGGCTGCGAAACTCTTATTTAAAGCTCTTATTTACAGTGATTTTCTGTATTGTTTGCTAAAGTTATTTAGCATCCTGTTGATGGTTCTTTGCTGACATCCTTTGACTTACAATTCTGCTAAAATAAGCCAGTGCTGGATAACACTCATATATGTTCTGTTCTTGCATTTCACATTTTTGCCATGAGAAAGATTATTAGAACCCAGATGTATTTTTGGTTTTGGTCCCTCCCCTTTTCTTAATGAAATAGGTACAAAAAGAATATTTTAATTTTTTTTTTTTTCTTAGCGTGACAGCAAAAATATGCCCATGTCTTGGATTTTCTACCTCAATCCATTATTCTTGGATTTCTGTTTTAAACAGGATTCTACAACATTGTCTTTTCTATCACGACATATTCATTAAAATTCTCTGATTTTTCTCATATTTGATTTTCTTTAGTTTATATATTAATGACTGTTTGCTACTTGATATCTTAGAAGTCTATTGCAATATTTACTGCAGACAATATTCTTATTCATCTAGAGAACATTTCTCATCTGCTTTTTTAGAATACCCGGGTTGTTTTAGTAATTCATTGTTTTTTACATCTATGCTCTCAAATTTGGAATAATCCTTTGCTATTTTTTCTCTCATATCAAAGAAATTGTAACTCATTTTGTTAATATGAGTAGCAGTATATGATTCATGTATTTCATTGTCTATTGCATTATGTCTAGCTCATTAAATAATATTTTATTTTTTTCTTTTTTTCCCTTGTAATATGTATTTTATTATACAACAACTATTCTCCTTTGGGTTATTCTGATTTACAGCTAATTCCTAGAATGACAGATTCTACAACTTAGATATATGTATAGGTACAGTTATGAATAATCATAAGGGACCCTTCATTTGTGGTTTCTCTAGGGGTTCTTGTCTTACTGATTTACCTTCTCTAAACTATAACATAAACTATAAACCTTATTCCTTCTTCTCCTTAGCAATCCCTTCTACAGGATTATATATCCTTCAACATTTGTCTGTATTGATTTTCATTTCCCCATTATATTTCAGTTAAACCTTTTTACACTCCACTTCTATTCACAAGTTTGTTTTTTAACAATTACTTAGCACTGTCATGATCACTTTAACATAATGGATGGAATTGCTTTTGTCTGGAAGTGCAAACTTAGGTCTCAGCTGCAGTCTTATATATCCATCAGCTGGAAAATTCATACAAGTAACAAAACTCCACTAGGTATTCCTCAGAGAATTCTCTTTTACTTGTTTCAAAATTAAGTTTACATCATTGATTGAATTTGGAAAGGTAATTTGTTGACTCTAAAATATCTTCAGATAGCAGATACAACTATACACAGGCCCAAAATACCTGTGCTGCTTTCCCCTCACAGGAGCACTGCTGGCCTTCCTCACAGAGAACAGAAAATTGTTCTGTGGAACTGGCAAAAGCTGTTGAATTTTCCTCTTGGAAACTTAACAGGCTAGCAAAATGTTAAATCTCCTTACAGCTTCCCATACTCACCCTTGTGAACAGTTCTGCAAAACCTCATTGGTTTCTGTATCTGAGGAAAGAAATCTATCCTCTGCTGTGCATATCTGATATTTGATGAGTTCTCTTTCCTAAAGTATTTTCCTTTTTTACCCAAACATTTATTGGTATTTAGATCCTCATTTTGTGTAGTTTGGGTGATGTGTCAGTGTTCTTCCCTAAGAAGGACATATACATTTTTTGAAATATCCTGCTTTTAACACGGGCATTTCTCTAATCTGACGAGTTCACTGGAATGTTTGTTCAAAATAATTCGTTTTTATAGTATGAATTGCTTCACTGATGTTACTGAAAGACAAAGTCACTGTTATTTAACAAGGCTGAAAAAATTTAATCTCAGTGATTCAATAGGAGTTAATAGTTGCCCTTTCTTCACACTTGATATCTTTGTATTGAAAATGGATGTTATGCTGTTCACCAGCAAAGAAGATGAAATGCTTTTCCTTAAAGCCAAAGAAGATATGAGATATTATCACATGTCTGTTAGCCTTTCTACCAGCCACATTTTGTTTTGTACCAATAGGATGGGAGTACTTTCTGAGAGAGAACAATAGTTGTTAATAATGGTTCAGAATTCTGCAGGCTGACTGTCCATTTCTTTGAACAAAATGGTTGAAATTCTTTTCACTAATGACTGAGTCACTCTTAGTACCTTGCAGGTAAAACTGTTATTTGATTCCTGTAACTAAGAATAGCCAACAGAATCAGCCTTTAGGAGTTGTTCCAGTGCTGTTACTCATTCAGGTGGTCATGCTGACTTCAAAGGGGCTACGGTGGCTTCTGCATTATTCAGCAAGGTCTGCAAGACTGAGTCTTTAAACTTTTACTGCAGTACACTCAAGAGGTTTTAAAAAGATATTTTAATTATAAGGTTGAACAGAAGTGTTTGTATTAGACACTTGATTCCAAAATAACTTTATGGGGTAGACAAGAATGAAACATAGTGGCTGTTATCTCTCACTGGCATTAAAAGTAAAGTAACTTGCCCAGAGCAGGATAAGTGACCAACTTTGGAGAAATAATTAAAACAAAGGAATTGCTGCTTCACGTTTCTATATTTTATGCAAAAATATATGTGTCTGTTAATAATTCTTTTTGGTCTTAGATTTTAACATATATGTATTATATGAAGATTGATTTGATTTAAGCTTTTTGCAATGAAGTCAGTAGTATCACTCACTATCTCTATCTTCTCTTTCATTTTTCTTTTTAGTCACAGATTTTCATTCTGAGAGTAAATTAATTTTTATTGTGGCTATAAATTAATCATTTAAATAGTTAATTCCTTAGAATTTTTTTTGGTGATGAATTTTCCTGAAATTGTGCAGATGAAAATATGCACTCAAATCTGGACTATTTCTCTTTAGAGAATCTGATATAAAATAGGTTTTTACACCACTGTATCTGGAATGATCTTTCTCATTCTTGTTCTGTATAAAATAATTTTTCATTGAATTTTATTTGCTGCATGAATATTGATGATCATTAATTATTAAATATTTTTTAATTGTTGTTGTGAACTTTTATTGGCAGCAGTTTATCAATACGCTGAAGGTGTTCTGAATTTTATTTTATTAATCTAAATAAATGAGCTTGTTAAGTATTTGTTGATTGGTCTGGGGGATATAGACAGAGGTGTAAATTCTGCTTTGTCACACAGCCTTGGATAAAATACCTGTGGGTTTGAAGTGTAATACTCGCGTGTGTACGACAGCATCTGACTTTTACACTGATCCACTGAGACTTTTGCTTCCATCAACTTTGGATGGGGCAAAAAAGAATCTCTGCCAAATAGAATCATGGCACCATCTTCTGTGATCAAAGCAGCTGTGCTCTGTTTCCAGCCAAACGGCAGATAACTTTTAGTGAATCCTACTTCTTTCCAACTTCTAATTGACTGAATAAATTCACACTGTGAAAGCATCACTAGTGATATTGGCAACCAAAGATTTTATGCAGCCACATATATTCTTCTCTCTAACATAAGACAGAAGAAATACTTCCTAACATTTTCTTCCCTCTGAACCTGTGACTTAGCAGCAGTACAAAATGCTTTCTTTCTTTATGGATGTACTTAATAGAATTTTATGTAATTTAAAGAACTTTTTATTATTATATTCTGTAAATAACGTAATTTTATTGTATAAAGGGTAAGAACAAGAGTGTTCTATTTTCCACCTCTTTTGTAGCACCTTTGAGTTCTACTTGATGTAAGAGTGTAGCACAGCTCTAACAAATATGCTCTTAAGCTTATACCAGCAAGTGGCTCTTTTCGTAATATATCACAGTCTCATTTTCCACTGCTTGTAGTGATATTTGGTACCAAATTGATCAAATGTCAGTTCCCTACTTGAAAGCTTTAGACAGCACATCTTCAGCATTAGAAAAAGTGCTTTTTGCTCAGTCCCATCTGTATCTGTTGGAGAATTCAGAAAGAAAGCTAACTAAATGACAGCTCTTTTCGGCTGAAATGGACTCACAAAGTAGTGCAAATTGAATGTTTACTTCTAGCAGATAGCCTCTCATTGCTCTGTATTCTCTGGCTTTTTATGCAGAGGAGTCCAAAAGCAGACAATTTCTACTATATCTCATCCACATCTGTATTATAGGTTCACATGGATTTAATTTGGTAGAATAAATTTTGAGTTTGAAAAAAGAAAAAAAAATGTACTTTATCTTACAACTGTTTTAAGCTTAGCTTGACCTGTCCAAAGATTTAGTGTTCATTAAATGGTGAGTTATCTCTATAATGACACAATTCACAGTTCATTCTGAAGCAATGTTTCTATGTTATGTGTGCTCTTTTTTTATCCCCTTGAATAAATGTATGATTACACCAAGAATACATCGAAAAATGGAATTCTGTTTCACCTTAGGAAAGCTGTAAGGAACTAGATGTTGTCCTGTGACCTGGAAAATAAGGAGAATTAGAATAGCAGGACCTAAATGAATAGCAGATCATACAATACATCATAGCAAAAGTTATGCTGCAGGTGCTGGCAAAGTTTTTAAACAAGTGAAGATAATTCAGAACTAATTTTTTTTCCCCCCTGCCACTTAGGAAAATTTCCAACACATTTGAACAGCACTAAATACAGTATGAGCTACATCTTAATAAGAAAAATTCGAAGAAGGATTTCTACTGATAATCAATTCATTTATTATTAATAAACAAATTGGTTTTGAGGGGATAAAAAGAGCTTTTAAAAATAAATGAGGAGATTATAAGAAGGTATTTGAAGAGGAAATAAAAATTTCAAACAGCTTTTCATCTGTCAAGTAAGTGTTAGTTCTTCAAATTAGTTAGGTGATGCTCATATCTATTACTCAGTCTGAAACCACGACACACTTCACCATATTTCCTAACAGTGCAATCTGTTCACTGACTTTTTCTTTTCTTATGTCATGGAAGACCTAGTCAATGTAAAAACAGATAATTTAATTTGAATGTTCTTTATAAGAACAATTTTATCAAACTTTTGTGTTTATTGAGAAAATATGGAAAAGATTATTTATCAAGAAACATTTGCCATGGTCACTCAATTTTCTAACAGTTAATTTCCATGTTCATTTTAGAGTGATTTCCTACACAAGTGTTTCATTTGCACAAAGGTTTCAGATTATTTATGTCTATTGATGCTGTGGAATGGAATAATCATTAACAAGGATTGGATTCCTCTTGTGTAATACAAGCTTTCTGCAATGTGTGTCCATGTAATCAAACCTTGTCATCCTTGATTCCCTTTTTAGTCAATGAATAGAGTCAGGCCCTTTTATGGAAGGCTGTATGGGGCCTCATTTCAGCATCTTTGGCAAGATGAGATTCATTTCACATCCCATGTTGCTCTGTCAATATTTACGAAAGATTTATTGTTTATAGAGCAAACTAATAAAGATATAATCATCTGTTGTGTGAATATCCACACCTGATGGGAAGAATTCCACCAAAGAAATGAGCAACTTTGTCACTGTCCATCTCAGTCAGGGGACACTCTTTTCTGAGGGCTGCTCAGTGGTTCTCTTGTAGAGAATTGCATGTAGCCTACTGACCCTGACAGGCCAACAGGCTGTGAAATGTCACCCAGTAAGGGTGACATTTGGGTTGTAAAATAGTTGGAACACCTGAAAAATTGTCTGGTCACAGTGTTCTCTGCTGTTGCCATATTAAATTCATCACAGACATTAGCTGTTACATACGTAGGTACCAATCTCAAAATGAACCTAATCTTCATCCTCCACGCTGGCACTATATTCTTCTAAACAGGCAAAGAAAGTGTATATCTTCTACTTCTGTCACAATCACTAGTCATTCAACTGAGTCATCAGAGGAAAAAAAACAGTTCAATATCTTATGAAATATATGATTAGGAGTTGATCCAGCCTAATAATCTAGCTACCTGAAAGTAAAAAGTTTGTTTTAAGGTATTTAACTAAGCTCTGTCCATGATCATATTAATCTTAGAAAGCTATCTAAAAGAGAGTTAAATCTTCATGTAAATATCCTTCTCTCTTTGCACTGATGAGAAAATATGAACTACATATTTAATTTTTGTGGTGTGAAAGGTAGGAAGAAATATTCCAGCCAAAGAGTATTGTTCTAGGATTTACGAGATATTAGATATAAGCTGCACCAGAATGGTCCATCCTGAAACTCAGGAAAACAAGTAAGCTGTTGAAAAACCTGTCTTAGCTAAATAAGTTAAGAGTGAAGTTCCAATACAGAGCAAAATCCATGGGAACAGTAACAGGCTACAAAGGAAGAATTTAGAATTTAGAAGCTTTTCTCACTGCCTGCGCATGAGAAAGTGTTGGTGGGAAAGCCAGGGCTCATGCAGAGTTAACATTTGCCGCTCAAGTTACATCAAGGACATGTTCTTCTCTTACTACATTAATAGAGAAATGTTTAACAAGGAAAGATGAGCCTAGTGCTGAATGGAACAGGTGATAGAGTGAGGTAGGACTCAGGATTATACCACACTGAATATATGGTAAGTTTTCCCTGTGAGGAAAGTTAATCAATGGAAGGTGTTGAACAGAAAGATTATGCAGGCTCCCTCCCTGGAGATATTCATGACCAACCGAAAAGCCCTGAGCAGCTTATTCTGACTTTAGATTGCTTTGGCTTTGAGCTTGAGGTTAGACTTAAAACCTGCCGAAATCCCTCCCAACCTGGATGACCCTGTGATCCTATAATTATCTTTTTCATAGGAAGGAATTTTAATAATTTCTCCTTGGTGAATAGCTCTCCAAGCTGTTCAATGAGATGCAAAAGATACTATAGAGAAAAGGGTAAATATGAGTGAAGACTGGACTCTGATATTACTCGCAGTACTGAACATTCATTCTTCTGAGGAATAGATAGGACTCTGTCTTTGACTGTCTCTCATTTTAACTGTCTGTCAAAAAAAGCTCAATTTTGACCTCAGTGTCAAGATTTTGTTCAATTCCCAAGTGGGTTCTTCCTATCTTGTTAGCTTTCCAATATAGCTCAGAAATTCTTTCCATTCACTCAGCTGCTTTTTGCCCCAAGCACAGAGATCCTTCATCACTGATCTTCTCCTCTAAGCAAACCTTCATACATGTCTAAATAGATGAAGGGTTACAGGGGAATGGATGTAGCACTGGAGGGAAATTTAGTGATGAGCTGATGCCCTAGTGAAATTTGATGCATGTGAGAAAGACAGAAGTCACCTCTGTTATGCTTAGTCAGGACATAACTTTAGAAAACTACTGGCAATAATTAAGAATAAGGCCAAGTGCCTTATCTCACACACACTGTACCAACAGTACAAAGATAAACATCCAATGTTTATCTTTGAAGCAAGTACCGAGATATACACATCTTCATTTCAATAATGTATCCTATCTACCTGTTTTATTGTTTGTAAAAGTGGAGTAAGTCTATTTCATTCCAATTTCCCAAATTGTCAATAGATGGTAATCAGTGAGATTATGAGTCTGAAAATTTACATATTTATAGGAAAAGTGGCAGTGATTAACATGGAGATCCTTTTTTTATTGATTACATTCTGCTGTCTTTTATCAGTGAAAGTAAATAATATAGACAGTATTTTAAAGGGAAAGCTTGGCAAAAATAAGTACTGACAGGGATTTGTGATAAAAACACATCTAACCAGAAGTCAGACTGCATTTAATAGGATAGGTTGATTTGCAGAATTACAGACCTTCAGCAACTGTGTCTGAAGCCAATGAAAACTACCTGCACTTTCCACCCCTCAGAATCAAGCAGTACGTATTTAACAGATTGGAAAACCTCTAAGTTTAACTTCACCTACTTAACATATATATAGTGGATTAACATTATCTTAATAGCATATTGTCTAAGGATTTCACAGTCATTAATTGCATTTATTAATCTTTATAGCACTCCTGAGAAGTATGAATGTACTATCATCCCTCCATTAAAGAGAGTGAACTGAGGTACACACGGATTGAATTTCACCATTACAGTAAAACTCAGTGGTGAAACAAAGTGCTGAATCTATGCTATACAAACTGTAGATGAACTTTTTCTCCAGTGTTTCTTCCCCAGGTGATCAGTTATTTCCTTTGAACTCTTCTGATTATTTGAAACTGCAAATATGTTTGAAAACACATCAGAGTATCACTGCAATGTTTCTTAAGTTTCAGATTTTCAGGACAGATTTCAGCTACTCAATCTTTCACTATGTGTCTTGGGTTTTCTATTATAGTAAGCTTGCTTTAAGTCTTGATAAATTAATTTTTCTTAGGTAGTTCATCTTAGTTATTTTGGTTTCTTGATTCATATGCCACTCTTATTTGATAAAATTGCATATTGTTTAAATACTCTGTTGATTTTTCCCTGTTCAAAGGTAGGCAGAAACTGGCAAAGTTAAGATGTAAGTAATAAGTTTGGAATCTACAACTATCTATTAATCTGGATTGTGGACAGACAGTACCTTACCAAATGAAAAAGAACCGAAACTCTCAAGAAGTACAAATCTTACAGCTTTATTCTTTATCTCTTTCTTGTTTGGTTGTTGTTGTTGTTGTTTTGGTTGTTATTGTTGTTGTTGTTGTTGACAGCAATTACAGGAGATATAGTACAGCATTATAACTAATTTAAATCTTTCATATTTCCCATACTTTTGCTTTTTCTGTGTTTTCTCAGACTTGTTGCTGTGTGTCACTGGAAATAGAGTGCAAAAGATTTTCTGAAAATTTGAGTGTTTAATTGAGGAATAGAAGGTAAGAAAGAAAAGCTGTACCCCAAAATTATTTCAACATCCTTCTATATTTGTTCAGTTCCCCATCTTTAAGCACCAATTTTGACTTTCATATAATTATGCCTACGCATTGGAATGAAACCACTTTCTGGCCTTGTTTTCCAGTCTGCCCAGTTTGTTCTGTTCTTTCATTATGTTCTTGTGCTGGTTTTGCTTGGCCCAGTTTTTTCTAGTGGGGGGGAAGGGGCCACAAAGATGGCTCCTGTGTGAAGCTTCTCAAAGCCTTCACCATGTCCAGCAGAGACAATCTTTGATGGCTCTGAAGATGATGGACATGCTGCTGGCCAAGCCTAGGCCAATTAGAGATGTTGGTTACGCCTCTGTGAAAAACATATTTAAGAACAAATCAAAACAATGGGTGCACACACTTCTTAGCCAGAGGACGAGGAGTAAGTGAGAGTATGTGAGGAAAACAACATGGAGAGACCAAGGTCAGTGGAGAAGGAGGGGGAGGGGAATCTCCAGGCACCAGAGCTCAGCAGCCTCTGCAGGCCGTGGTGAGACCCATGGTGAAGCAGGGGGTGCCCCTGCAGCCCAGGGGGACCCATGGGGGATGCTGAGATCCACTCACAGCCTGTGGGGAGGTGCCCCATGCTGGGGTGGATGCCTGGAGGAGGCTGTGGTCCAGAGGGAGTCCCAGTGGAGAAGCAGGCCTTGCACCTGAGACTGAACTGAGTGCCCCACACTGGAGTGGGTGGGTGCCTGAGAGAGAGAGAGAGACAGAGAGACAGAGAGACAGAGAGAGAGATTGAGGTCCAGCAGAAGTCCGGTAAAGAGTAGAAGCCTTGTTCCCGAGACGGAATGGCCTGGCCTCGGACGTATGTGCCCCATGGATGACGGATCCCATGCCACAGCAGTTTTAGGAAGACTGTCTTCCCGTGGGGACACTATCACATTGCAGCAATGTCAGGTGGGCTGCTGCATACAAGACCCATGACTATGCAGAGGAAAAGAGCATCTCCCCCAAGCAGGGGAAGAAGATCTTGGTGATGAACTGACCTAACTCCCCCATGCCTTGTTCCCCTGTGCAGCTGCTGGGAAGGAGAGAGGGGGCTGAGCGGAGAAATGGTGTCTTTGAAGGGTTTATTTTACTTCTCATTTACTCCTCTGACTGTTAGCATTAAATTAAATCATCTTTTGCAACTTATGGTAGTCCTGTTTACCCATTTGAGTGCATCTTCTCCTAGTTCCTTATCTCAACTCATAAGCCCGGGGTATGTGGTTGTGTTAATTGCAGGTACCTGTCATTTGGCCAGGGTCAAACCACCACAGTTCTACTCTCCCTTTGTTTATTTTCTTTTAAGTTCCATTCCATTTTTTTATGAATCCTGCTGCTTCTTCCCCTGAGCCATGTGTTTTATTTACAATATGGGACTCAGTAGGAGCAGTGTAGCAATTAGTTGGTAGTCAGTCAATAGTTCAGCAATTGGTAGGGAACTGCTGAGTACCAAATCATTGTTTTCCTCCCCACTGATGCCTTCACAGCTGATTAACTTTTTGTGTGTCATTATAGCTAAAAGGAGATAGAAAATGGAAACTAAATATATTTGTATGTATATTACATATAGATAAAATATCATATATGTTTATGTTTATATGTTTACCAACTTTCCATTCCAAGGCAAAAGCAGATAAAAATTTGTTTTGGCAGCACAATCACAGTCGACAAGATGGAGCACAAATCACAGGGAGGGAGTACATCAGATAATGAAATCCATTAACTTTTATATTGAAAAATATTGTGAAATTTTTGCAGAGCTGTTCAGCAAATGCCAAGGAACTTAAATAATGAATTTGAATCAATTCTATTGATTCTTTTATTGTTTAATTATTTTTTTTAGGTTTAGAATCAGAAGAATTCAAACAACCATTCACTTCCATATATGTTGTTGGTATGCTCTGCATAATATGACCTACCTTGATCCTAGGTTCAGAATTTTATGAGAGTCATGTCTTTAGTAAGCTGAGCCTCTGATTTAACAAGAAAAGAATCAGTAACTAGTGTCCTGAACTACTGAACAATCTGGCCTTGTCTGGCTGGCTGCATAAGTGAATGAGGTAGATATGAAATGCAGAATCCAGCACTTTTCTTTGCAGACCTTCACATGGTTGGTGATTGCCCAGTCCTCTGATTTGTTGAAGTCTCTCTGCAGGGCCTCTCTGCCTTTGACGGAGTCAACAGCTCCTCCCAGTTTTGCATCGTCTGCAAACTTGCTCAGTATTGCTTCCAGTCCTGCATCCAGGTCATTTATGAAGATGCTGAAGAGGACAGGGCCAAGGATGGAGCCCTGTGGAACCTGATTAGTGACAGGACGCCAGTCTGATGTCTCCCCTATATTCACTATAACCCTTTGTGCTCAACAGTTGAGCCAGTTGCTCACCCATTGCAACCTAATCCAGTGGAGGGTGTCCCTGCACAGGGCAGGAGAGTTGGAGCTTGATGAGCTTTAAGGTCTCTTCCAACATAAACCATTTAAAGATTCTATGTTTGTGTATCGGAAAGCTGTGAAAAACTAAACCACGATTTTTTAAGTACTCAAATATGCACCATCTTTGACATACAGAGCTTGTTTTTGGTTTTGTTTTCGTTTGGGTTTTTTTAACGTTTTTTTTCCCCACTTCTGCTCTCCTTCATGTATTTTTGGCTTGAATAGCCATTTAGGCCCATGAAACAGTATTGTAATTACCAGTAACATGGTGCAGGCTTTTCTCCATATATGCAGGGCCTAAAACCAGGCTTGTCTTGTCTGAACTAGACCTTTCTGCACCTCTTCTTTACTTGGTTTAGCTGTGAAAGCAGTTTTACAAAAGACTAGTTGCCAACGGCTTTTGGTTTCACTTTTATTTATCTCTATGACGTTACAGTAATGGCACCTTAACCACAGAATCATAGAATCACAGAATGTTAGAATGGGTTGGGTTGAAAGGGGCCTTAAAAATCTAGTTCCATAACGATTTGGTATAAAGAAAGACAGGCCTGGTATGATAATGGAGGCATTGAGATCCAGGAAGTTACTTATAAAAGTGCAGGAACGTGGGAATGGTGGAAAAGGGGCCACAGGCTTAAAACTGGCAACCCCATGGATATAATCAGTGGCCAATTAAAGAAATAGAGTGGTCAATTAAAGAACTAGAGACCCGGAGCTAGACAAAGTTAGCTTTTTCGGGTAAGAAAGAAAACAAAGAAATAATATCCAACACCCACAAAAGACAATAAATATACAAAATTCTGTTGTTACATGGGACTGCAGACCAAGGAGAAGAAAACAAAGATATGAAAGCATGCTAGCAAAATGACCATAAGAGGCTCTAGACATGAAGTGAGAAATTCATCGGCTTCATCATCATAATGCTCCCAGCATAGGACCACAGATGTTGACACCCTGTTGTGATACATCCCATGAACATTGCCAGAAGAAAATTATTTCAGTACTCAGAGGAGCACTGGAAGGATGAGCACAACATCAGAAAGAAAGATAGAAAACAGATGTATATATAAGAATTCAAATTGTATTATTACTGCTATTGAACTTCATAGAACTCTATAGAAGCATCCTTTCTTTTTCTGTGATAATTGAATTGCAACTAATAAAAATGCTTGGATCTGCCTGATAAGATTTCAATTATGCTTGCTATAGATTTTTGTCTTAATGTATAAGATATGTTTCCTCTTTGCCCATAAAGAAAGATTTTGAGAATAATGTTTTAATTTCAAACTGGTTAACACTATCAAACAAAGCTCCTTTTTTAGTTTTGCTGAGGCAAAACTGAAATGACTGAGGCTAGAGATCACTCCAAATCTTTCTGCCTGTCAAAAGAAATGCATTACGTCACTGGCATGATAAAAATATCTAACAAACCATGATTGCAAATATTTCTAAGAATCTGCAAACAAGTTTCTTTTTTCGCCATAGTCTACCATACTTACATATATATACACCTGCGTATACACACTTACATGTACATACCTGACATATATATCTCTGTGTATGTATCTTTTATTTTTCTTACTATCACTTTAAAATAATCTTTAGAAGGAAAATAAAATCAGAAACACAAAACAAACAAAAACCAAACCAAAAAACCTAAACCAAACCAATCAATCACACCAAGACAAAATGAAAAAAAGTCAATTTAATTTGTGCACTAGAATTAATTTTACTCAACCTATTTTCAGTGAAGACAAAACAGCAAATCTTTGACCTTGAGATTTGATATGTTCATTAAATGGTTCTTAAGTATGTCTGAATATGTCTTTTTATTGCTGTCAAAACTAGTGCTTGACCTCAGAGAAATTTTGTGTGAATCTGAATATACTCTTGGCTACTAATGTGCTGATCCTTCAAAACTGACTTCCCTACAGAAAGGGTTAAAATAGCATTTATATTTGTGATTTCCACCCCGGAGCAGGAACTAATATTCACGTAATTCACGAATATGCATCTGAATGCTGCTGCAAAAGCCCAGGATACTAAACATTATGTTGGGGATGACCGTAATATTGTAGTGTGCAATTATGCACAGCCGCTCCGTTCCACTGAGATTCATCTTGAATGTACCAGGAAGATGTCATTGGTGAAGCACTGTCCCAACAGGCTTTAGAGATCAAGTTTGAAAATAAAATTTCTTGGCAGGTAGAATCCTGCGTGTTTCATAATGCCGAAGATATGCCTTTTCCCATAAATCTACCTCTGATTCTTCAGTTACCATGTATTCTGTAAACAGTACACTTGCATTTGAAAAAAGTGTATTTTCATTGATTTATCATCTAAACTTTATTAATTTATCTATCTACATTTATGTTCCACTATTCTTCTCTTTTTTTGACATATTACCAAAGAAAAATTGTGATGATTCTGATTTATATATATATATATAATATACCCTTGAGAGCCTGGTATTAAATTTATTTGTCAGTTGAAAAACTGATGACAAATTATGGAAGAAATACTTTCAAGGGTTATTTGGTTCCCAGTGCAATAATTGTTCATAAGCCTTTGATCTGTAATGTTGCAAAAATGTAGCATTTGACTTTTGTTTCCTCATCCTAAATGTGAAAACACATTTTGAAATCTTTCTTGTACAATGTTTATATTTCTTTTTCCCTTCTCTTTTCCATTTTTTCTTTCCTTGAAAGGCAATGAGCATTCGTCTTAATGCAGATGTTTCAATTAAGCCCTTTGAAGTGAACAGTAGCTAGAATTAATGATGTATTGAAGCTGAGGAAATCCAGTGACAAGAGACTGGCAATTCTTTATCAAAGTATTTTTTTAGTAGAATGAAGAAAGTCTATTTAAAAATGGTTGTTCTAAGTTAAGGTTTAGATAGAAGCTGTAAAGTTTATTTTTATTTTTATTTTTCCTTTTATTTTTATTTTATTTTATTCTTTATTTTTACAGATTTCCTCAGCATCTGCTACCTACTGTTTCCAGGAACATTACAGTGGACTTCATAAACTTTAGTCTTACTTACATTTGCCATTTTTGTATTTTCAAATTACATACTTTCATATTATTTGCATACATATTTTCACATATAAAAACCTCTCTCAAGCCTCTGTGGAGATCATTTGCATTTTGATTGTTTTTCAGATTCTTCTGCCTTGATGAGGTAGTTTTAAAGGTCAATATATGGATGGTTTCCGATGTTCCCTTTCATTGTTGCCAATCACGGATGTTTCAAGGAATATGTGTAGCAAAGAAGACATCTCCAGGCATCTAAATGAATAGGAGTATTTCAGCTACTTCTCTTCAGTAGAGAGATATCATTGGTGAGATCCATGTTGACATTACCATTTACAGTTTAGGTCACACATATTCAAGAAAGACTAAATCAATGTGGAATTTGTAAACACAGTAAAGATAGTCTACTTACACAGAAAACTTGCCAAAAAAAAAGATGCGCCATCTGCATCTGCTCTGCCTAACTTAGACACCTAAGTTGTAACCAGGCTTTGAATACCTCATGAAGTGTAAAGTTCCCCGAGACAGTGAATACTTGTATGTGAAGAATGGTTTTGCTCTTCAAACTATGCCACGAGAACACTTTGGCTTCTATAATTACACTAAATCTTGGAGAAATCTTGGTCAGAAGCCTGTCAAAATTCTGCAAATACAGCATAAAAATACCTCTAGATGCCAAAATTACTGATTTTAGAAATTTTTCAGTAGACATTATGTTCATGACCTTGAATTAAGGCCTGATATGCTTTATGACAGATGTTCATTTAGTCTGGTATCAGAAGATTGGGAATAAATGGTAAAAGGGGTCTTTTATAGTACATAAATATTCTTCCTATTAGAATATTTCTCATACTGAAGTTTCTTGCTCCAAATTAATTATTTTGTTCTGTCATGGCAATAATCAATGTCGACAGTGGGTTTTGTACTGTCTTTTCTGAATTTAAGGAGTTATCCTATAAATGCAATCTTTACTTGTTTCACTAAAATATTAGGCTGATATTCAACACTTTTAAATGTGTTTTGAAGGGTGTGTTTCCCAAAATATTGACAATTTTGATTGGTTTAATTAATTTATTTGATTAATTTCATTGATTTGGATTAACTCACTACAATATGTCTGTATTTTTTATGTCTGTCCAAATTTAGATACAGGCAGTTGATGCCTTATTAATACTGAATAAGTCAGTTTTTATGACTTGAGATTTATAGGCTGCATTCTTGTTTAAATATGCAGACTATCATATTTTCTGGGATGATAATGCTGACTAATACTAAGCTTCATGTCTCTTTTCAGTGACCTTGAAAACTACAATTTTGTACAAATCAATTTTTTCCCACTCTTTTTATAAAAGTTAAGGAACTTTTAAGTAATAATTAATATTACTTTTTCTCTTACTAGGGTGTTTTCTACATGTTGTTTTCTGGCCTATTAAAATATTTTACTTTTACCTTTTATAATTAATTTTCTTTTTCTATTTTTCCAAGTTTTTTTCCCCCTACATTATAAATGTGATTTGTACTTTTGCAATATCTTTGAAAATATTATCTGAACCATTTAACTTTTTCTTTTGCCCTAAGAGCACCTATCAACAGTTTACCTCTATTCTGAAAATCCTGAGGAGAGCTGTCATTAAAACTAAACCAATATAAAGAACAATGGAATAATTTTATTATTTCATTTCCACTTTAATGTTCCTTAATAATGCCTAATAAAATCTTGTAACATTTTGGAATAATCTTATGTTAAGTCATATAAATTTTTATCATTTTTGGAATTCCTAGATGATTCCTATAGGTAGTATTATCTGCCAAGATTTTATCTATAGTTTATTTCTTTGTATTATCATACTTTACAAACTACTCTTGCCTGCAGTTTGCTGGGTTTTCTTCTACTTCTATAGTTCTAGAAGATTTTGTATGATCTTTTTGCAAAAATATCTGAGACGTCTCCCAAATTTTTAGCTGTCACATTTATGTAGATTTACGTTCAACTTACACATTTACGTTCAACTTGTAGCTCATAAAAGAAAATATTTAATGGTATTCAATCTCAAATGGATTTGTCCTGAGCTGTACAGTCTCCTTCCCGTTGTGCAATGCATGACCAATTGATTGTTGCACTGGGAATTTAAGAGTATTTCTAGATCCTCCTTAGAATATTTTCTATGGGGATGTAGTGATCATTTCACCAGCATGAAATGAAACCAACACTAATATGCTCAGGGAGCTATTAGATTTACAGTGTTGTGATTTGCTCATTACCCAACAGGAACAGGACACCTCTTGTCCATGACATGACCATGACATCTGCATTCCATAGCTATTCTTTAATCCACAATGGGCACACACAGCAAAATTTTTTTCTGGTGATTACCCTTACAAAAGTTACTTCTTTATTCTGTGTTATTATTTATTGTGAACTTTTGACACTTGATTTGCAAAAAACAGGTATTATAATTTTGGTTTTTATGAAAATCCAGTTACTCATTTGACTCCTCTACTTCACTTCATAAAAGCAGCTTTTGCTTTCAGGAGGAAAACTCTTTTTTCTCATTTTAGTTTCTACTGTGACATGAATTCCATTTTATCCTTTCCCTCTGTGTGTCCTCTACGACTCAATCTGTTCTCCAAGCAGTATCAGATGACCACTGGACTCCATAAACTCTATCATACTACTGCAAATTCATTTCACTGCCTCCCAGTGAGCACCTTCACGTTATCATTAGTTCTCTTTGTTCCTTTCCCCGCTTTTTCACATCTCCATTTCCTTATTCTCTTTTCATTCATTAAACATTCCCTTACTTTTTGGTCAAAATAGAACTAAAATATGAACTGTCCTGACCTACACTGGTCTTGTGATCTTCTACTTTTTACATACTTAAAAACCTTGTTCTTCTTTTCACTTTGTTAAAAATATCTCATTTTGAGCCTTCAGCTTTCTAACTCTGATTATTCAAATCTGAACTATCCTTTTATGCTAGTCGACTGTATTTTTAATTCATATCTGTGTCCCTTAATGTTATGTCACTTTTTTTTTTTTTTTGTCAAATACTTTTTAACATTGAGATGGTCTCTGTAGTATCTGGACAACAATAAAACTCGAGCTTCCCTTCTTTCCTGTTTCTTTCCTCAGCTTCTCCATTTTGAGTATATCATGTTTACATTGTTTGCTCCATGCCTCCATTTTTCTAGTGTATCATAATCAAATTTCTTCTCTCTTTTTGTAGTAATGTAATTTAACACCCTCCACATTTAAAAATTATTGTTAATTTTTAAACTAACCAAGTGCTGAGTGAGTTCTGAGGTGAACAATGTTGATTAGTACTAAGCTTTTATCCAAGCTGCTGTTTCAAAGTTCTGGAAGAAAATCGTTCTCCCTAAAATAACTCATTTATTTGTTAAGGCCATATACTTTCTGTTGTATGTTTTCCAAGAGATATGTAAGCAATTAGAAAGTGATTGCACTTGTTGAATACAACAGCATTTCAATGCAGCAAAGAAACTTATTCTTTGCTAGCATTAACAGATTGAGGTGTCTACATAGACACATCATAGAATCTAATAACTTTAATGAAGAATAAATTAGTTTGAACAATTTTCTTTCTTTTTCTTTTTTTTTTTTTTTTGTTCTTAAGAGTTCTTTTAAAAAGTCAAAGTTTCATGTAACATTCTATATCCACAGATGTCCCTCACTATCTGGCATAAGCAGAATTAAGGGTATAAATTAAAAAAAAAAATTAAAAATTCCACTCAATCACAAACTTGTATGATTATTCAAGTTCATTTAATTGTTCCTGAATTAAAGGTTTCTTTTAATCAGCATCTTTAGTAGAATTTCCAAGATTTTCTATCTTTTCAACAAACAGATATATGGAATTGGAACAGGAGGTTGCCTTGAACAAGTATATTAAATATGATAATAAATAGACACCACAATAATTTAATGGAAAATGTTTCTATTTTTCCTAGTTCTCTTGTCTTCTGAAAACCTGTCTATATAAACTTGAATTCACATAGACTCAGAATTTGTCTCTCCTCAGTCTTTTTGTCTCTGCTTGTCTTTTCCATATAATAGTCTTTTTAGTATAAAGAGATAAATACAAAAGAACAATTCTTCTTGGACATTAATTCTTCCAACAATAATAATAATTGTAACCATAATTATGACAGTAATAATAATCATAATCCTTCTTAGACTTTCCATATGATTGCATATGCTAGCAGTACCAATCCCTACCCACCTGACTTTTCTGGTTTTTGAGGTTCATCTGCACGGATAGCAGGGAAAGAGGGGACCCTCAGTCCTTTAAGACACCTCCACAGGTACATAAGACACTAAATCACAGACCAGTTGAGATGTTCAGTCAGGACTGCATTGCTAATAGCCTAATAATAGTTCTTTTTCTGAGTGTGCTAATAGATTTTTTCTGGCGCATAATAAGTTCCAGAAAATATGAAGAAAGTAAAAAAAAAAGGCAAGCTATTAATTTACAGGATGTGAGATTGTCTTTTAGACTTTTACTGTCTTTCAGATTCACAACCCAATTACTTGTTAAAGCTCAAAATTTTTGGCTGCGTTTTCACTGTAATTGCTGTCAGAAAAACAGTCCTTGGTTCAGAGTAATAAAGACAGATTACCTTGGACTTCATTACTGTATAATGAGATTTCTGTTCATTTTGATAATGGATTAACACTTTATTAATAAATGGCCATTTTCTATCCTTGAACAGCATTGTTGATGTTATAAAGAAATGAAACACTCTCACACTTTTAAGGCATTATCAAAGCTACCCAATCTTGAATGTTGCATAGCGGTGATACCAGTGGTAAAGTAGGGAGGATGTGCTCACAAGAAGTCAGTGAACACTGGATGACAGTTTGGGTCCTGTTCTTGTATCATTTGTCCATGAGTAATCCAGGCAGAAATAAAATGAGACACAGACAGCTGAATTTAAAGAAGACTTAAACCACACATTTACGTGTGGGAAAGAAAAAAAAAAATCACTGAACCTTCAGATGACATATGTCCTTAAAAATATCCTATGTTGCAATGCTTTGTTGAAGGACATTTATGATTATTAATGAAAAATATTTTAAAAGAAATTAGATAATTAAAAATATCATGAAAGGGAGTGAGAGTTGGTGGATCAATTATATTAAATTTAATTGACATGAAATTATGAGATGTGTTGAAACAAATGTAATAAAGGGCACATTTAGATTAGAACTTGAGGCTGTCTTGGAAATGCTTTTGCAGGTTTGAACAGATGAAAAATACTTCAGTGACAATTATGAGATGTAAATCTGTTTGGTAGGCAACGATGTAACAAAAATAGGAAAAAAGTGATTAATTCTTACAAATGGGACCATAATGCTTTGGTGTTTGGTTGGTGGGTTTTGGGGGGGATAGTGCTTTTTGCTCCTCTCCTCTCCTCTCCTCTCCTCTCCT